>CM050167.1:130113599-130691099 GCA_027410445.1 Discoglossus pictus | reverse complement strand
TCCAATAAAAAAGGTGTCACTATATACTGCAATTTTGATTTAATCATCTAGATTAATGGACATATATATTGTGTGTGTGTGTGTGAGTGTGTATATTGTGCATATATTCTGTACTGAGACCATGTACTAGTTTACTGAATAATGAAGAAAGGAGGGAGATAATTGGGAGATTTAAGTAATTGGAGAAATTGACATCTGCTTTTCTTCTCTTGTAACTGCTCAGAAGAAAGCAGTTTACAACAATAATTGCAAGACCTGTCCCCCAGAAATGTAAATTCATGTCGTCTCTACCACTGTGGGACGTGCAGTGTAATAACTGCATTTCTCAGAATTCTGGGCATGAAACAAGTTTATTAACTTGTTTTAGACATTCAAATGTGAACACAAATGTACTATTTATTGTACTATTATATATATATATATATATATATATATATATATATATATATATATATATATATATATATATATATATATATTTTGGTATCTTAAACTTCCTATTTCCCTTTTTAGAAAGTCGGAGTTAACGGATCCCCAGACACACAAATACGTTGTCCATCTGTCATTGAGTTTGGAAAATATGAGATTCAGACATGGTACTCTTCTCCTTACCCACAAGAATATACAAGGTATGTGAGTGGTTTGATGGATTTGAGTGCACACCATTATACATACAATTTCTCTTCTTCCCCCACTTATAAATTAAGTAATAACTTGGTATCAATAGTTCTTGGTATCTGCCTGACTCACTACTCTGTATCCTATTGAAAGAGAGTTGATCCTAACTCCTTTTTACAACCCCACACAAGAAGAACCTGTTCTTGATTTTATATTCCTTGTATGTTTGCTATCCCATTACAGTTTGGAGATTTGTAATATATTTTCAAGGTACATTGGCATTAAAACAAGAGGTCAGGAGTTATCTCCATCTCACAACTGTGATTGTCAAATATTGTGCAGTATAGCTGATATTTTTTTCTTCCCACTCACAGACTTCCCAAGCTTTACTTGTGTGAGTTCTGTCTTCGGTACATGAAGAGTCATACAATGTTACAACAACATACCAAGAAATGCAGCTGGTACCATCCACCTGCCAATGAAATCTACCGCAAGGACAACCTTTCTGTCTTTGAGGTGAGCATGTCTAAAGTGGTCCTTGCTCTCAAGCTTGGAACAGTTTGAAATATTTTTTTTCTGTCATGTCTCTATTAAGCTTTGCGGTATTTGCATATTTTCTATTTTGCATGTTTCCTTTATTCTTTTGTTTCTCTGATTTCACTATTCCCTTTGATTTTGTTCCAGGTTTTCATGTGCAATTTTTTTTTCTTGCCTTTTCAATGATTTGAAGCCTAAAGGGTTATTGGAATTTAAATATGCTCTTTAAAATGCATATCTGCAGATTTGTAAGTGCTACAGTTTTTACCTACATGAAAAGTAATTTTGGAGCAAAATCAGGACCTTCCTATAGTGGCCCATACCGGTTTCTGCAGTTCCTTTTTACATCCTAATCGGTTACTCCCTCTGGTGTCTAAAACTAATACTGCTGAAAGAAATTATTCAGGAGCTGATTTTTACTTCTAATTTAGACTTCCAGATTCAGTTTTATTTTATTGAATACTTCCTAAAATATATCCACAGACTTCCAGTAAATGATAAATAATTACAAATATCATCAAAATGAAAAGGCACACAAGTGGCAAGCTTAACCTTAAAGTTACATAGTAATTAAGGTTGAAAAAAGACTTTCAGTCCATCAAGTTCAACCTGTTAAGATCTCCTCTGATCTGCAATATGTGGATTAGTTATTAATTCATTTGTTGATTAAATAATTATTAATAGTATAGTATTGAAGGATGAATAAAGTTAGTCCCTCAAGTTCAACCTTTTTAGATCTCTATTGATCTTTTTAATGTGCACTATTTATTATTAATTGTTATTTGATCCAGAGGAAGGCAAACAGAAAAAAAAAAAAAACATTGAAACTTTGCCAATTGTCTCATAAGAGGAAAAAAAAGCGAAATTCCTTCCTGACCCCAGAAACTGGCGATCAAATTTCTCCCTGGATCGATATTCCTTGCTAGTTATCTAGGATAGCCTTGAATGCCCTCTTTATTCAAGAATATATCTAACCCCTTTTTGAAGTTGTCTATCGAATTCGCTGTTACCACCTCCTTTGGTAGAGAATTCCACAGTTTAACCACCCTAACTGTGAAGAACCATTTTCTTTTTTTAAGGTTAAAAAATTTTTCCTTTAACCTCAAAGGATGTCCTCTTTTCAGTTGAAAATCTCTTGCTACAAAAAGTTCACTTGACAAAGCCTTATATTGACCCTGGATGTATTTAAATAAGGTAATCATATCCCCTCGTAGATGCCATTTTTATAGCGAAAATAAGTTCAATTTGGTTAGTCTTTCTTCATAACTTAGCCCCTCCATTCCCCTTATTAGTTTTGTAGCCCTTCTCTGTACTTTTTCCAGTTCTAAAATGTCTTTTTTATGAAGTTGTTACGCCTATGTGTGACTTTATGTAGGTCAGTATAATGGGAGTATTGGTAATCACTAAGACTAAGGGGAAAGGCTTTTGCTCTGTTAATACTCCTAGGTTAAACTTGCCACTTGTGTGCTTTTTCTTTTTGATGATATTTATAATTGCTGATCAAAGACTGAAAGTTTGTAGATATATTTTCAGAAGTTTTTAATAAAGGATAAAGGTTATATTTTAATTCCTATTTTGTTTTAAAGTAATTAAAGCAGTGTTTAAACACCAGGAATTAATCTCCTGTGTATTGTACATATATTAATATACATTTTCTTGTATCACTCAATTTGTCACACAAACGTGCATTTGTAGAATGTTCAGCACATGCTCTCTTAAATTCTTGATAGTAAATGTATAACTTCTGTGTTCCTCTAAGTGGCTTCTAGATTCCTAGGATTTCAGCTGCACATTCACCATATAGAGCCAATCACAGCACTTCCACTAAAAGCAAAAGGCAGATAGGGGGAGGAAAATCTCATTTGAAATTGCAGTGAATTCATTAAATTAAGAGTTGGTGTGGTTAAATCACTACCACAAACTGATGTAAACTACAGGTTTGTGTAGTTTTTACATCCAGTCATGTAAAGAGAAAGTTCAGTGATAGAACATTTTTTTTTTGCAGTGCAAGACCCACTTTCCATTTTGAAGGTCGAGACCCGTGATAAGTAAAAATGCATATATAGTCATATATGTATAATATTTATTCATAGTAATATCAGCAGGTCTTGCACATAACTTTTAGTGCTCTTTCCTTTTTATATTTCAGTTTCGAAGTACATTGTTTAGTAGAGAATGGGAATACTTGTTTTTCCATTGATAGCATTAGAATTTATTTTAGAATCCTACATGTTCATTTAGAGGACAGATTTCCATACATTTACTAGAGTTTTTGGCCGTATCCTATCATTGAGACTACTTAAAGCATGACCGGAACATAGTTGCACCTGAGTAGAGTTCCATAGTTCTTTGATCCCAGTCATATGACTACAAAAAATGCACAAACTGAACAACTTATATATACGTATTCTTTACATGTACTTGCTCTTTTTCAGGTGGATGGAAAGGTAAGCACCATCTACTGCCAAAACCTCTGCCTCCTGGCCAAGCTATTCCTTGATCACAAGACTCTCTATTATGATGTTGAACCCTTCCTCTTCTATGTACTGACGCAGAATGACTCCAAGGGTTGTCACCTTGTTGGATACTTTTCCAAGGTGAGAAAAAAGTTCTGCACCTGTCTTTTCCCACTGGGGAGGGGTTGTCCCCTGACTCGGCTGCCTTTCAAAGTAGGTCACGCCAGATCCCTTCTTCCTCCTCCAGCATATTCCAGATGGCAGGCTGAATGTAGGAAGAATAATGACTACTCGTGACATTGTGGCTGTGCAGCAGTATTTTTAAAGAGACCTGGAGCTCACATTCGTCTAGCCTTTATGAAATATTTTGTTTTTTATAAAATGCATGCTGAAGTATAAAAAAAAATGTTTACTGGGAATAGATTTATAACAGTCTCAGTAAGAAATGGTTACTTACAAATTCTGCTTTGTGTCAGTCTAGGGCTGCAACTTTTATAACCAAAGAGCCAAATTAAGTTGGACTTAAAAGCTGAAGAGATTCTTTTAGAAATAGTAATACATGAATTTGCATATTTACCTTTTATAACTCCATGATGCCTTTGTTTTAGAGGACACAGTGTTGTGTGAGTTTGCAGACATTGAAGGAATGAATCAAGCTAACACTGTACTAGAAATAAATAGAACGGTTAACAGTGTGGTTTTTTAAGTTACAGAATAAGGCAGCTAATTAACTCCTGATTCAGTGCTCAATTTAATATAGTGACACCAAATTAAACTGTGTGCTGTGCTGTCTGCGCTGGGACAAGCGGCAGCTTCTCCCAGGACAGTGTATTATGCTGCACACTGTTAAGTCGTAGCCCTAAAATAATAATGAGCTGTAAAGAGCCACATGTTGCAGATCTCTGATCAACAGGGAGTAAGTTATTTATTTCTTGAGCTCCACCAATTTGTTAGTTTATGTCTGATAAGTAATATGCACTTTCAGTGTGTGATCCTTTAAACATTGTATTTGCAACAAATACATTTTAGCTTTGCAGAGTCTGGTGGTCTTAGATAAAAATAGGCAAATATGAATTCCATGTTCCTTTTATGCAAATTGCATTTTAATAAGAGATTAGAAAAAAAATCTACAGTATAACAATGCAGACCTGAGAGACTTCCCATGCCAACACCCCATTCTATGGAATTGGAAATCCTGTCCATATTAACTCTAAAGTCAATTTTTGCTACCCATAACTAGCATATCACTCTCTTGCTCATAAGCTTTTCTTTTCCTAATTTTCTGTAAATAAATATCCTTCAGAAGCTACTTAAAAGAATATACTTAAGATTTCAGTTAACTGCAGATCTGTAATCCCCACCCCCCCAGAGCGGTCTACGTCAGTTACTCCTACTAGCACATAGAAACACAGCATTCAAGTACAGATTTTAACCTGTTTGTTACTCACCCAACGGCTGCAGTGCTCTGTGCCTGTTGCCACCCAAACATGTAACTGGATGTATCACAGCATGGACGATGAGTGAGAAGGAGAAAAAAAGTGCAGCAGTAGTTGGTACATTGAATTGACTTCAAGCAGAAGTGCTAGAAGGTGCTGAGAAGTAACCAAGGCTGAACCCACACTGCAGTCAGTGTTTGGTATAGCGGTATGATTGTATTTTATACGTGAACTCTGTTGTTCTTTGCTGCAGGGATTGGGTGGAATGTGCTGCAGGGCTCGGTGAAATGAGCTGCATATACTGCAAAAATGTGCTGCATATACTGAGGTGGAATAAACTACAATTAATGTCAACTCTCACATTCACTCTGCAGAGAGAGACTATGAAAATACATCGGCATAACAAATCATGAATTTTATGCTTATTTAGCCTGGGTTTTTAGGGGGAGTTTATTCTCAAATTCAACTTCCAGAATATAGGATAAATGTTGATAACTTCAGGGTAATTATTATTTTTATTTTTTATTAATGTCTATTTTGGGATTTTTAATGCAAAACATGTTTGCATACGCTACTTATTAAGCACTATCAGATGCATTCATAATGATGCATCCGTGAAACTTAAATATACCTTTTTATATGTGGATTATGTGGTTTTTGTACAAACTTGCACTTAGCGCTTTCCAGGGTACCAACAGTGACACATTCTACCCTCTCTGGATTCTGCATCTCCATAACTTGCTAGAACTACACATACATAGTAAGATGCTCATTGTTTCTATTTGTAACTCCCTTTGTTTTGCATCTTTCTTTAGGAGAAGCACTGCCAGCAAAAATACAATGTGTCATGCATCATGATTCTTCCCCAGTACCAACGGAAAGGATATGGACGTTTCCTCATAGACTTCAGTAAGATAATCAGAGCACCATCTGATATCATGGAATGGTATCATTCGTACTACTTTTTGGCTCAAGTGTACCTTACCTTATGACTGCACAAGAAGTTTGTGCCATTGCATCTTTGTGATTTACTGTAGGGTGAAATGACACAAGTATATTATTCAACCTAGACCAATCCTGTAGCGTATCCACTATAGTTTGGTTTGTAAAGTGTTTTTTATTTGGCAAGACAGTTGCTTTACTAATGCATCATATTATATCGACTTCACTGTCTAAGTTTGGCTTTTCTCTGTACTATTAAAGAAATGTCATCAGGTTCCAGGTGAAGTGACTTACGATTTAGCTAGATACACTTTTATCCACATTTTTATGGGAGGCTTGGAAGTTTCTCTGAATAGATTAGTTTTGGGAGATTATTTCTGAAAAATAAAAGTGCAATGTTTTAATTTTATTTTACTCCTCAGGTTATTTACTGTCAAAGCAGGAGGGACAGGCTGGTTCTCCAGAGAAACCACTTTCTGACTTAGGCCGTCTATCTTACATGGCGTATTGGAAGAGTGTAGTGTTGGAGTGTCTGCATCACAACAGAGAGGGTCAGCTCAGCATCAAAAAACTTACCAAACTGACAGGAATCTGCCCTCAGGACATTGCAGCCACACTTCAGCAATTGCGAATGTTGGAGATGAGGGGGGACAGGTAAATTTTATTTAACATTATTATGTACTTTTTCGCATACTATGCTATCTGCTTAACCTCTTTTTTTTTTTTTCTTCTTGTGAATCTTACCTTTTTTTTTTCTGTGTAGCATTGTGCTTGTGCGAAGAGAACAGCAGATCCAGGAGCACATGAATCGTCTTCAGAGCCGTCCAAGGGAGGTGGAGGTGGATCCTGAGGCTTTGAGATGGACCCCTGTTATAGTAACCAATTCTGTGGTATCTGATGATGAGGTGGATTCTGAAGAGGAGGAGGAGGAGGAACGAAGGCTGCCACTGAAGGACGATAGTGTGAGTCCTGAAGTAAAAAGAGAAAAAAAAATATATATCCCATGCTTGTAAAACTGAATACAATAAGTGTCTGAATCATCCAATTTTATAATGAAGAACTTTATATTAATTTATCCTATTTTCATAGAACCGTGAAGAAATAAGTTTTGAGAAGCAGAATTTTTCTGTTATACATTTTATTCAATTCAAACTATTTAATGCACAAATGCCCTTTTAAAGGAAACAATCCTGTTCTATGAGTTAAAAGTGCATTTTATACTTGTTGAATTCTGCCCTCCAGTTTTGGCCAGATTAACAAATTACACTGTAGTATGTGGATAAAATAAACAAAAAAGGCACTTTTTTCAGAGCTACTTAGTATCCAGTACAGATATAAATATCAATGTTTGTGTAGTTGAACATGCATATGTTTTGATATGCCTATTGCTCTGCATATATGTGACCCTGTGTATATCTGTAACTGCAGGTGGTAAGAAGCATATCCCGGGATTTTAAAGACAAAGACACTTGCCCAATCCTGGAAAAAGAGAAGAGCCCACCTCCGCTCCCATTTCGGCCCAGTTCCCCAGTCCACCATTTCCCAAACCCTCGTCAGCTCCAGGACCTGCTTCGGGACAGCTTGCCTGCAAGAAACCACCATACAGGCAGGGGAAGGAGAGGTCGAAGAGGTAGACGGGGCCGAACTCCTGGCTCATCTTCCAACAGAGCCACAGATCTCATGCGTCTCCTAGCGCATGAACCACCAGGGCCCCCAAGACGCAATGGGGAGAGGGGACGCCCAAGTCTGAGAAGGGGCAGACTGAAAAGACTGGGAAACCATATGCTGCACAGAGACTTCTTAGAGCAGCAGGAGCGACTGTCACAACGTTATGAATGTGAGCGACCACAACTGAGGAGATTCAGCGAGAGCAGTGAGGAGGAAGACGACGACGATGATGAAGAGGATAACCATAGCCTGCGCTCTGAATCCCCACCCAACCTCACTAAACCTACACTCAAACGCAAGGTGAGCTTGACCTTTTTTTATTGAAATGTTTGTTTCATTGGTAAACTAAACCGCAGACTCCTTATCAAATTAATGTGAAAGGCCACTAATATGTAAGAACATAGCAAGATGACAGCAAATAACCAAGAGGCCGATCTTGTCTGTCCATACTGCATAAAGCACTTTATCATTTTTATATATATCTGCTGAATTTCAACCTTCCCAGCATTCAAAAATATTCGGTATAATTTATGAGCTATAGATGAAATAAAGCAAAACAATACAATAGTAAAAAAAGCTCTCTATTTTAACTTTATAAAGATATTATCAAGTCAAGCTCCTCATATGAGCATGCAATAGGACACTTCAGGGGTTTGGAGTCTCCAGTTTATGGATAAAAAAATAAAAACTTTAAGTGAAAAAAAAATAGTTTGTATCTGGTTCTTGTAATTCCCTCCCTTTGTGCCTTTTTGTTATGGCACTCTGCTTACAAAGTTATGTTTTAAAAAATGCATTTATAAAAGGAACTGAAACGCCTTTTTAAAGTGTGTGTGTGTGTGTGTGTGTGTGACACCCTAAATATATTTCTTTAAATATCTTTATAAGTGTAGTGGATTGCTGCAGGTGTTTTACTTATTTTAAGAATCCCCCCAAAAATATTCAATACCCATTATTTAGCAATGTCAGATCTCACTTTAGAGGGCCAGACTGGGGAAAATGTCACTTCCTGACTAGTCTTCACTTGAAGTGGGAGTGATTTATGCCAATTTAATAAAGTTTACAGAAGGACAGTTACAACAGAAATTCTTATCCCCAGAAGAGATGCAAGTTTTGGGATTTTGATAATGTCTGTCAGATGTTCATGTCAGATCTCGTTTTCATTACTAGAAATAGCTAGTTAAATACCCTTAAAGGACCACTAAAATGTAATATTTCTAATATGTTTGTTTTGAAGAATGTGACTTGATGATGTGCTAAATGTGTATACACGATTTTAATAATTATAGCCATTCATTTTTAACTATTGTATTCCGTTCTGTTTAAATGAACACAGACTTTTTGTATTTGTAAAAGAAATAAAGAAAATCCAGGGCTGGAGCATTGGACACAGATGCAGACCTGGTATTTTCTTCTGTTAAGCAGCGTCCTCTTCATATAGCCCCTTGACAATTGAACAGGAGAGTGAGACTCCTTAGACTAACAGTCTGTCTATTTTGAGGGGTGAGATATTCTAAAATTTATGATATAATCTAGGATTCCGTCATCTAAACATTTTCTCTAAAATATTTTTATTTTCCTGTTTTGCGTACCACTGAAGCATGTTACATAGTAATTAAGGTTGAAAAAAGACTTTCAGTCCATTAAGTTCAACCTTTTAAGATCTCCTTTGATCTGCAATATGCGGATTAGTTATTAATTAGTTGTTAATTATTAATCAACTTTTTTTTTATTATTTATTTTTTTCTAAATTATTAATTAATCCAGAGGAAGGCAAACAGAAAAAAACAAGTGAAACTTAGCCAATCGTCTCAAAGGGAGAAAAAAAATGAATTCCTTCCTGACCCCAGATACTGGCAATCGGATTTCTCACTGGATCAATACTCTCTCTCTAATTATCCAGGGTAACCCTGAATTCCCTTTTTAAATTAGAAATAAATCCAGTCTCCTTTTAAAGTTATCTGTCAAATCTGCTGTCACCACCTCCTCTGGTAGAGAATTCCACAGATTAACCACCCTTACTGTGAAGGACCCTTTTCTCTAAGGTGGAATCTTTACTTCTAACATCAAGGGATGTCATGTGAATATTTGATCAAAAATATAGTAGCCCTTCAATTGATCTATTTTACAGAGAAATTATTTCTAGACTTGTATTGAAGCGATCAAGTGATAATGCCATTGACAGACCGTAGTATTGGCTTGGCAAGTAGAAAATGAAAGTGTTGCGATGTTATGTGACAATTATAGAATACCTCAATATCTCCTTTCCGCTAGAAGCCTGGAGCTCATAGGAGACGACGTGTACACAGACGCAAACACCACCACAACAGCAGTGTGGTGACAGAAACCATCTCTGAGACCACCCAGGTTCTGGACGAGCCCTTTGATGACTCCGACTCTGAGAGACCCATGCCGAGGTTGGAACCAGAAGAGGAGGGCAGTGGCCGTGGTGCTCCCTTTCCTCCCGGCTACTTCCCCTACCTCACTCCTTACCCTCTATTAAGACGTAATCGCCAACTTGGCAAGAGAAGATCACATACCGAACAAACCCAAAGTGAGTAGTTGCTGTACTATGTTGATCCTGTATATAATTGACCATTAGTATTCAACTGCTTGTAGTATAGTCACTATACCCTTCTGTTACTGTGTAATGATAATGCTATACTTGTAGTGGTGTATATACTTTTATAACTACAGTAAGATAGCCATGCTTGGCACTGATGTAACAATTTCTTGTTTTTGTTGTGGTTTCAGGGCTACCCATTCAGCCACCTGCTTCAGCCATAAGTTCTCCTGTGGACCCATTGTCTGAGCCCAGCGCTCCTGCCCCTGTTAAGAAGAAGGGGTGGCCAAAGGGTAAAAGTAGGAAGCCCCTCCATTGGAAGAAACGTCCTGGGCGCAAACCAGGTTTCAAACTCAACCATGACCCTCTTCCACCGCCTCTTCCCAATCCCTCTCCTGCCAGACCTGGTCGCAAGCCAAAGTTGAGAGAACAAGAGCCTTCCAGTAAAGAAGCTGTGGAAAGCAAGGATGAAGAGGCAGATATAACTACGTTGGTGGAGAAGGCTAATGAAGAGGAAGAAACAACTATAGCTTCCATGCCACCGGCATCACCATCTGAAAGTAGCAGTAGTAGCAGTAGTGATGGTTTCTCGCGGGAACCTGAAAATAACCCAGCATCTCCTGAGAGACATAGGGAAACTACAGAGGAGCCCCAGCCAATTGCAGAAGAGAGAGAATGTGAAGATGAGGAGAGAGTAGTAGACACTAAAGAAGAAGATGTGCCTGTATCTAGCCAGCAGGAGGATCATGATGCAGATGATGAAGACGAGGGAGTAAAGGAGCTTGAGGAGGGGGAAGAGCTTGAGCTGGAACAAGAATCTGTTCTCGAGGATCCAGAACCACAGGAGTCATGTGTAGGAAGCAGCATTGAAGAGAAGGAGAAAGTTGAGAGTAGACCAGAGGAATCTGAAGAACCTGAGCTGCCATCAATCCTGGAGGAAGAGGAAAGCACGGAGAAAGTAGAAGAGCAGAAAGAGGAAGATGGAGACGAGGAGGAGGAGGAAGAGGAGGATAGAGAAGAGATCCGACACACAGAATTGGACCTAGAGACTGTGCAGGCAGTCCAATCACTAACACAGGAAGAGGGTAGTGAGCGTGATGATGGACCATATGGTGACTGTGAGGATGAGACTTTAACAGCCTGCCAAACTTTGCAAAGTTTCACACAAGCAGAAGAAGACCCCCAACTTGGCTTAACCGAAGAGTGCCATCCCTCAGCCCATGGCAGCCCGATTTCCTCTGTACACTCTCAGTCTGTGAGGTCAGCCAGCAGCCCAAGTGTACCTCCGGTTCTTGAGGGAAGTGGAACTAGTGGATACACTCAGATCAGTCCTGATGCAGGCTCCCTTTCAACTCCATCAATTCAGAACTTAGAGACCACCAGCCCAATGATGGATGTTCCCTCTGTATCAGACCACTCTCAGCAAGTCGTGGACAGTGGCTTTAGTGACCTTGGCAGCATTGAGAGTACAACAGAGAACTATGAGAACCCCAGTAGCTACGACTCCAGCATGGGTGGCGGTAGCATTTCTTCACAGAGCAGTTGCTCTTATGCGAACAGTGGCAATACCAATGGAGCCGGGGGCATGCCTTCATCTGCTGGCATGTCACAGAGTGGCTGCACTGTGAGCCAGCAAATGGCAGGTATGTTACAGTCCTCCCAGGCCTGTGGAATTAAGTCACCGCAGACTTGTGCCTCAGAACGTCCACCAAGCAGTAGTAGCAACAACAATCAGCCGCCTCCACCACCCCCTCCTCCTCCACCATTGCCCCCACAGCAGTCACAGCCACCCCCTCAGCAACAGCCCCCAATGTCACAGTGCAGCATGAACAGCAGCTTTGGTCCATCAATGATTATGGAAATACCAGACCAGAGCAATGCAAGCAATCTCAGCATCTACCCAGGGGATTTCGGAGCAGGTGGCTATACCCAGCACTCTGCCTCTTTTAGCTTGGCAAAACTGCAGCAGCTCACAAATACCATCATGGACCCTCATGCTATGCCTTACAGCCATGCTCAGACCGTTACCTCCTATGCAAACAGTGTGTCTCTGTCTAACTCTGGTTTGTCTCAGCTCACTTCCTCTCATCCGTTAGCAGGGACACCCCAAGCACAAACCACAATGACCCCACCCCCCACCATGAACCTCCTCCAATGCAATATGTCAGCAGGTAACCTTGGTATCCCCCACAGCCAACGTATACAGAGTCAGATGCCGGTGAAGGGGCACATTTCTATCCGCTCTAAGTCGGCGCCACTGCCAGCTGCTCCTTCCCCACACCAGCAGCAGCTGTATGGACGTAGCACGCCAGGCATGCAGCCTACCACCCGAGCCCTCACCGTCCAGAGAAGCATGAACATGGGTGTAAACCTCATGCCCACCTCTCCTTACAATGTCAACACCATGAACCAACTCAATGCCATGGGTGGCTACCGCATGTCCCAGCCAATGGTCAACAGCTCCTATCATAGCAACGCAGCCTATATGAACCAGGCAACACAGTATCCCATGCAGGTTGGCATGGGCATGATGAGTGCCCAGGCCTATACGCAACAACCTATGCAGCCGAATCCCCATGGAAATATGATGTACACACCACCTCCTCACCACTCCTATATGAACTCCCCACCTGTCCCTAAACAAACTCTCAATTCTCCTTACATGCGGAGATGAAGGGGGCACCGGTGCCACCCAGTAAAATATACCGCCCCAACGTCCTCTTGCAGACTATAAATATGGCCTTTTATACTGACAGGACTTTTAACCCGTTTCCCTTATATCCCTTTGCTGTAGATTTAATATTATAATGTTTTTTTTAATGTTATTTTATTTCCTTCCGTTCACAAAAAAAACTAATTTTGTCAGGAGGGATTCTTTTTTTTTTTCTGTAGAAAGTTGTCTGTCTTTTTTTTTTCTTCTTCTATTCATTTTCTTTCTCCAGTTTTTACAAAAGTGTTGCTTGAAAAGGATTTTTTTCCCTTCCATATTTTTTTTATATAACAGAAGCAAAAAATAAAATATAGCAGATATAATAATAAAAAATGTTTTAACGGGGGAAAACGCACGGAAATAGGAAAAAAAAATCTTTTTAAAAACCAAGTTTAAAAGAAAAAAATGTAAAGACAAAAAAAATTTCTAACCCTGTAGCCTTATTCCGTCGTTGGCTTCAGCACAGCCACGGCAAGCTTATACTTTCAACGTGCGTTCACTGTTTCTTCATGTTTTTTATTTTATTTTTTTGGGAAGGGGGTGGAGAAAAGAGGATTTTAAATGCCTTGGAGGGGGCAGCGGTACTTTAATTCTATTGTTTTATGAGTTTGAGATGCTTAATCCCTTTACTGTCTCCTGGGGACGACCCCACATAGGGGCCTGAATACTTTTAAATATCTACTGTCCACTGCATATATACAGTCTTGTGTGTCAACAATGCTCAGGGTTTTGGAGAGGTACTTAGTCCTGCTATAAAACATGTTATTATATACATTGTGTGTGAGGAAATAACCTCCCTTGCGTTTTGCTAACCCATACTGCACTGAAAATTAGAGGTTGCCTTTCTCTCATCTTAATACAAAGCACTTAATGTCACAGGTGAAAGGGAGGCGCTGCAGAAATTAAGTAATTGCTAATTCTTTGTTTCTCTCACTCCCTTGGCCAATTTGTTTGGAGTAAGGCAGATACACAACCAGCAGAATGTGGTGATATTTGTTTTCCATATATTCTTGAATAACTAAACTTGATAATGGGCAAAATGTTTGTAGAAAGTTATGGCTAATTGTATATCTGCTTATCATGCTCTTCATTTTCTATTGAGCTTTCCATTAGATCTTATGAGTATACCAGCATTCATAAGATGCACCTTCCCTGTGTGCATTTATAAACTTACTATATATTGAAAGTCTAACATCAGGAAATAGACAAATAAATCCTGCATAACTGCAAATAAAGGATGCTTTTTATTTAAGTACAAAAAACATTTTGTCTATTTGTAAAGTTCTTCAAAATCATATATTATAAATATGACCACCTTGATCCTTTTGGGGAAAAAAAAATATTCTCTGAAATTAAAATTTTAGAATATCTCCTGCAGGAAGTAACCATTAACTGATGCAGTGTGCACATTTTTTTTATTAGGATATATATATATATATATATATATATATATATATATATTTAGTACATCTGTGTTCACATTTGGGAAGCTGAGCAGGGACAAATGTGCCCACAAATGCCTCACTCTTCAGTCCATAAACCATTTAAAACATGGTTTCCTTTAAGCTTATGCCCGCTGCATTACACAGCATTTATGCAAAGCCAAGTTTACATTATGCACAAGCTGGTAATCCTATCCACATACAGCTCTTTCAAGCTTACTGGCTATTATCAGCATGGAGTGGCATCTCAACTTGTGTTGTGGACCTTTCTGAGTAGGTAGTTCACCACAACAGCCATTTAATATATGGTGGGCAAAAGAGCAATAGAAGCCCTCCACCGTAGAGTAGTACAGTAAATAAATAGTACATCTGTGTTCACATTTGAATATATAAAAATATGCATTAACATTATAAAATCATTATACACATTCATAAGTGTGCATATTTCTGTATTTGACCATGTTCCCATTACAAAAGTCAGTACCCATACAAAGTGCATGAATGTGTAAAATGTGAATATTAATGCCCTTCACGCAACTTGAAGAGCAGAGTTCTGAGCCAACGTATAATGGAGATGTAGAGCACACTTAATGTTGTCACTTAAACAGTGTTCTCTAGATCCCCGTTCTTTACACACCCTCGCTTTCTCCTTCACTTTCACACTCTCTTTCCGAAGCTTTCTTATCCTTAATGTATAGTGAAGCTGCACATCTTGCCGTGTGTTTAAAATAGCTTGTTTTAAATGCTCAGCACATATTATGAAAAATGAATGCTTTCTTTGTGTTCTGCAGAACTGTTCAACCTCCCTTAGTTTTGGGGAAAAAAATTGGTTGTCTTATTGTGATACACACACCAACACTAGAAGGGGGTAGAGCCTTTCCTTCTGTAGTGCAAAAACACATTGTTGTTGCAAGTTAAAAATATAAATGATCAGACTTTGCCACTCATTTTTCATACTATAATATAGTTGCTAATCTTGAAATGTAGGTCAGAACGTGCAAGACTTGTTACTTTAAATATACTAATCTATACATGCCATTTTCCCTACAATTTTTGTCTGCTTACCATTGTGAAAACAGATTGGTCTCCGTACAGCTTTCTAGACCACTCTAGCTATATATATATATATATATATATATATATATATATATATATATATATATATATATATATATATATATATATATATATATATATATATATATATATATATATATATATATATATATATATATATATATATATATATATAATTAATTATATTATTCAAACATAACACCTTGCCTTTCAGCAGTGTATAATTATATATTAGCGTGTGGGATACAAAGTTGAGAATTACCACAGAGAGCTCCATGTTTAAGGCTTTTTTTATTTTATTTTTTATTTACCTGTATATACATGTAAATACTTGCATACAAATTTTGACCTTGAATCATTTTGGAAGGTTGTGGGCCCCATAGGCAGTGAAGAGGTTAAGCACCACTTATCTTCACACTATATACTCTGCACCCCTCCGACTGTTCTTTTCCTCTTCAATTATCTGCTCCATATATTCTCCTTTTCAAGCTTTCTTAAGCGGAATCTATTCAAGTTTTCATGGAGACAGTTGAGGGATTCTTAGTACTGGAATGCAAACCCATCTCTTTCCCCATTTCACATCTGTATTTTTTAATAACAATTTCCATCTCTGGATGGTGTTACCCTTCACCTTGGTTTTTCTTTCTTCTCTTCTGGCCTTTTCTTGACGCTGTGGGGTTCTGTTTGTCCCATCCGGTTTGTATGTAATAAAATGTTCACCCCCGATCCCTTCTCCCATTCTCCTTTCTAGTAAGTGCTTTCAGAAAAAACTGTACATTTTAACGTAAAAAAAAAATAAATTATGTTGAAACATTTTGGACATGGTGTTGCGGTGTGGAATTTTTTTTTAATGAAATATTATCGTAAAAAATGAGAGATCACAAAGTCTATAAATAACCAGAAGTATTGACAATTAAAATGAATAAAACAGTACATATTCCCAAGCTTATTAGTCCAATGGTCCTTTAAATTACTATCACCATAAAAACCCTACATGGCATAGCTCCCAAGTCACAAGGTAGAGATCCAAAGGGTGGGGGGAGTGTATACAAGTCTTTTAAATAATCACTTTATCACGTTATTAAATTGTAAAATGACCCAGGACTCCGGCTACACATTCCTATGTAAGGCTCTAGCAGTGCTGCAGTATTTGTAGGCAAGATCCTTGTGTCGTTCAGTTGTTGCCAACTCTCTGTGGCCTCATGGACTGTAACGCACCAGAACATCTTTATGTCTATGGTCATGCTGCTCCACTAAGTATTCACGGCAGAGATACTGGAGTGGGTTGCCAGTTCCGTCTCCAGTGGGCCACAGCATACAACTCCTGGAATTCCTAGGTGGTCTGCCATGAAAGTACTGACCAGACTCAACCCTGCTCGGCTTTAGGGTGGTGTGACCTCTTCGTTCCCTGACTTGGAATCGGACTCTGGTCACAGTGGTGAAAGCATTGTAACTTAAGCACTGGGCAATTACAGTGTCTTTTTAACAAAAATGACCATGTGCCCAGACTACCAGAAAAACATATGGCTGTTGCATCCATGCTACATTATTGTTATTACTACTACAGTTTTTTTGTGCTAACATATTCCATAGTGCTGTAGAGGGCTAAATAAAAAGAAAAAATAAATACAATATTAAACACATTGCAGAAAGGAGAGGCCCCTGTACACAAACCATGAAGCTGGACCTGCCTGCTTCATAGCGGGAAATGAAATCACTTAATACGGCAATGTTTAGCGTGTTTTATTTTTGTTAAAATATGTATTGCAATCACATATAATAGTTGTCAAACTGCGATTCATCGTCACGCTTACGACAAATCGTAATTTGACAACTGCGCACTAGCCCGCGCATGCTTGGCGACAGTAGGAGGAGACACACAGGGACGGAGGGGGGAATGAGACGGGAGGGAGAGGAAGGGGGAATAGACACAGGACGGGGGAGAGACAGAGGGGGGGGGGGTAGTCACACCGGAAGGGGGAAGAGACATAGGGGCGTGAGAGGAGGGCGGGCCAGGGAAGGGGGGGAGAGACACAGGGCAGGGAGAGGAGTGGGGAGAGACACTGGGCAGGGAGAGGGGGGGAGACACTGGGCAGGGAGAGGGGGGGGAGCAGAGACAAAGGAGTGAGGAGGGGAGGAGAGACACAAAGGAGTGAGAGGACGGGGGGGGAGGAATGAGAGGAGGGGGGGTAAATACACGGGGGGAGACAGGAATGAGAGGAGGGGGGTAAAGACACAGGGGGAGAAACAGGAGTGAGAGGAAGTGGAGGGAGAGACACAAAGGAGTGAGAGGAGGTGGGGTGAGAGACACAAAGGAGTGAGAGGTGGGGGGTAGAGACACGGGGCGAGAAACCGGAGTGGGGGGAGAGACACAGGGGAGGGGGAGACTGGTAGGAGAGGAGGGGGGTAGAAACACTGCAGGGGGGAGACATAGAGGAGGGGGGAAGAGACACGGGGGAGAGGGGGTAAAAACACAGGGGGGGGGGAGACACAAGGGAGGGAGAGGAGGGGGGAAATGAGACACAAGGGAGGAAGTAGACAGAGGGAGAGGCTCGCAATGAGAGCCAAAGGCGCTTATCGCGAGGCCAGTAAAGTAGAGGGGGAGAGGCTCTCATTGTGTGGCAAATAGCATTGCCAGTATTCACATTTTATTGCCATAATTTTTGACGGGCAATTTGCTAGTATATTCATAATGAGAAACATAGGACAAAAAAATATACTAGTACCTTTATTAAACCAAAATTTAGAACATCAGCGCTTAAAAAAGGGGGAAGGAAGAAAATGATATTACAACCCTCAAAAGCATATGGCTATAGAGAGTGGAATTTAATGTTTAACAGAGGAAGGGGGAGACACGACAAAGCAAGATATGAGCTCCCCAAAAATATATAGTGCTCAAATTATGAACACTATAATATTGAAAGCCATATGAGTTCACATATGAACACTGTAATACTGAAAAACATATGAGTGTAGAATAGGGTAGAGCTCATATACAGTGGATATAAAAAGTCTACACACCCCTGTTAAAATGTCAGGTTTCTGTACTGTAAAAAAATGAGACAAAGATAAATCATTTCAGAACTTTTTCTAGGCAACACAAGCAGAACAGAGCTACAAAGACCATACAAATGTATAAAATAATAATACCTTATGGCAAATCACTTTGCCAATGAGATATATAGTCCTATTCGCATGTGTACATATATGTCTATCAATTGCAGTGAAAGTTATGGACTGTGATGTCTACATACTTTGTATAGAGCAGACACAATTTATATTATAGGAAAAGATTCAAAACACATTTCCATTAATATGATTATTTAAAGTATATTTGATCGGAACAGGAATTTCTATCCAAATAATGATCTCTTATAATGCTACCTTGGATATTATTTGGTAGGAGCTATATATTCAAACTACTATTGCTTTGGATTTTAATAAACCCTGAATTATATTTAATGGTTGTATATATCTAATATCATATAGATCTGTATATATTCGCTATATCTTTTATGTGGCCTAGGGGCATAAAGTGTATGTGCAATATAGCCATGAAAGCTGAGTTGATTATACCTCCTTATAGTCTTCTCCACCATTATGATAAATATTTTACAGAGAATTGTTTTAAAAGGAAAGTATTGTACACAGCCAATTGAAGTGTACATTCTCCTAGAGGACCTCATTATGAAATGCTATAAATATCATGAACATATGTAAAGGAATAATGGTACTAGTAAAATTATTACTATAAACATATACATGCACACATTGCTCCTTAATGTCATAGATGCTATAGTAACTTTATATAAATGTCCCAAATATGAAGCCTTCATTTAATCCTGTAGGACTCTTTGCTCTAAGAGAGTTCTCTAGTTGTAATAATATTTTTTTATGATCTCCACCTCTAGGAGTTTCAGGAATTTCATCTATGATGTAGCACCATATAGCGTCCTCATGATTCGCATGTCTTTGTCTAACATGCTGAGCTACTGGTGTGCCATACACATTTCTGATCGAAGCAATGTGTTCCAAGACTCTTCGCCTAATAGGCCTTTCAGTTTTTCCCAATTAGATGTTAGGGCATTGGCATGTAAGGGCATATTCCACATAGGACAATGAACAGTCAAAAGCTTTTTTAGGGGGTATTCTTCACCTGTTATTGGATGTTTAAAGCATAGTTCCTCCTCCATAAATGTACAAGATTTGCACTTTTTACATCTCTTTAGTCCATACTTATTTTTTAGCAGCCAGCTTGTCTGTGCATCCGCTGGGGAAAAGAAACTATGTGTGAGTCTTTCACCTATAGTTCTTCCTCTTTGATATGTTATGGATGCTTGTGTTGTTAGTAACTGTTCCAGCACTGGATCCTCCTTCAGTAGGTACCAAAATGTATTGAGCACTGATTTAATTTTCTTATTATCGTTTCCAAAGGTCATAATGCAGCGTACAGCTTTGTCATCTTTTATCTCTGGGCCTTTATATAATAAATCCGTTCTATCTAATGAAATTGCTCTTTTATAGGCTGCTTTTAGTATGCTGTTCGGATAACCCCTTTTCTTCAGTCGTTGCCTTAAGATATCCGCCTGGATCTTGAATTCTTCTATATGAGTGCAATTTCTTCTTAAAAATAGTTATTGCCCAATTGGCTAGTCCAGCAAAAGTAGTGAGTTTGTAGATGTAGGTTTATGAAATATTTCCTTCAATGTCCTTCCTTCAATGTCCTTTTTAATTTTGAGGTCAAAGAAATTCAATTCATCAGCATTTATTTAGAAAGTAAACTTCAAATTTAAGTCGTTGAGATTCAATGCTTGAATTCAATGAAAAATTCCGATGTACCCAACCAGATGATGAAGACATCACATATTATAATTGTCCAACTACGATTCGTCGTCACACTGTTTGCGAGCTCGCAAAGTGAGCTCGCGAACTGCATCCCTCGCGAAGCAAATGCGGACCCTCGAAGTTTGTGAAAGGTGGAGGCTCCAACGACGGCTGTGTTTGTCCGCAAATGCATTTGCGGAGGTGGAGGCTTAAAGGCGCCTCACACGCGGTTTAAAACACACACACACGCACGACTTAGCGCGCACCTAAAAACAGTCCAAACACACCAAATACTCACAAAAACTACATAAAAAGCTTACCCATAGCAAGGGGGGGGGCATCCAGGACCTCTGAAAGTGAAGTTACACCTCCATTTAAGTCCAAATTCCCGAGTTTAAGACACACGAAAATCCCGAGCCACGTACAACTTACCCAAGAAGGCATCCGAGATAAGCTCGGAAACCCGCATTAACCACACGGTATCCGAGATAAGCTCGGAGACCTGCATTAACCCCA
Source organism: Discoglossus pictus (assembly GCA_027410445.1). NCBI lineage: Eukaryota > Metazoa > Chordata > Amphibia > Anura > Alytidae > Discoglossus > Discoglossus pictus. Next base: position 130,670,313 of record CM050167.1, on the reverse strand, counting down.
CATTAACCATCGCAGTGGGGGACCCCCACTGCAATGAAAATTCAAAATTCCTGCGTTACAGGTCCTTAAAGGACCGTAAAGGTCCTTAAAGGACCCGTTATAAAAGAAAACAAATATACACTATCACCCTGTCACTCATGGGGGTCAATACAGACCCCCATAAACCCCTAATTAACCCTGTCACTCATGGGGGTCAATATAATCTCTTCTCTGTTCCAGCCTCCAGCAACCATCTTTAAACTCTCACCTGGCTTCTTGCAAACACTGCTACAAGCCTCCAGCAACCATCTTTAAACTCTCACCTGGCTTCTTGCAAACACTGCTACAAGCCTCCAGCAACCATCTTTAAACTCTCACCTGGCTTCTTGTAAACACTGCTACAAACTTTAGTTTCATCTGTCCACAGAATATTTTGCCAGTACTGCTGTGGAACATCCAGGTGCTCTTGTGCAAACTGTAAACGTGCAGCAATGTTTTGCTTGGATAGCAGTGGCTTCCTCTGTGGTATCCTCCCATGAAATCCATTGTTTAGTGTTTTACATATCGTAGATTCGCTAACAGGGATGTTAGCATATGCCAGAGACTTTTGTAAGTCTTAAGCTGACACTCTAGGAGTCTTCTTCACCTCATTGAGCAGTCTGCGCTGTGCTCTTGCAGTCATCTTTACAGGACGGCCACTCCTAGGGAGAGTAGCAGCAGTGCTGAACTTTCTCCATTTATAGACAATTTGTCTTACCGTGGACTGATGAACAGCAAGGCTTTTGGAGATACTTTTAAAACCCTTTCCAGCTTTATGCAAGTCAACAATTCTTAATCATAGGTCTTCTGAGAGCTCTTTTGTGTGAGTCATCATTTACATCAGGCAATGCTTCTTGTGAAAAGCAAACCCAGAACTGGTGTGTGTTTTTTTATAGGAAAGGGCAGCTATAACCAACACCTCCAATCTCATCTCATTGATTGGACTCCAGTTGGCTGACACCTCACTCCAATTAGCTTTTGGAGATGTCATTAGTCTATGGGTTCACATACTTTTTCCACCTGCACTGTGAATGTTTACATGGTGTGTTCAATAACAACATGGTAACATTTAATTCTTTGTGTGTTATTAGTTTAAGCAGAGTGTGATTGTCTATTGTTGGGACTTAGATGAAGATCAGTTCACATTTTATGACTAATTTGTGCAGAAATCCATATCATTCCAAAGGGTTCACATACTTTTGCTGGCAACTGTAATTACACACAACACAGGTACTCTCCCATCTCAATTTTTCTTTTACTCTCACACCTTTATCTCATCTACTCCCTACACCTACACACTGTGTCGAAATGCTCTCTCACTTTTTTCTCCTCCTCATCTTCTACTGCCTCTCTCTCAGACTATCATTTGCAGCCTATCCATATCACACCCCCAATACTATAACCATCTCACCTTCCTTGCTTTCCTCTCCTCTTCTCTGCTCCCACAAGCTATTCTCTCTCCTCCAATCACAATCTCATCCCCTCCCCAACACTCATAAGCAGAAACATCACTGTAAGTCCCACTCCCATATTCTCTCACTGTCACTCCTCCTTCTGCTAGCTGCTGGAGACATATCCCCGAACCCAGGTCCCTCCCTCATTTCTACCTGCTTTCAGCCCCGCTCTACTCCAAAGGCAGAAAACACCAGAAAAACACAGAATTTGATACCCATCACTTGTCACAAACCCTCCACTCTTCCTTTCTCCTGTGCTCTCTGGAACGCACGATCTATCTGCAATAAACTCACTTTCACTCACGACCTTTTCACTACCAACTCCCTCAATCTACTGGCTCTTACTGAAACCTGGCTCTCCTCTTCTGATACTGCCTCCCCTGCAGCACTCTCGCATGGGGGTTTACACCTCAGTCACACACCTAGACCTGGGAACAAACAAGGTGGTGGTGTGGGTGTATTTCTTTTTTCTCGCTGTACGTTCCACCTCATACCCCCTGTCCCATCCCTACAATTTTCGTCTTTTCAAGCTCATACTATCCGCCTCTTCTCTCTCTACGTGTTGCTGTAATCTATCGCCCCCCAGGTACTCCCTCTCAATTTCTCGATCACTTTTCCGCCTGGCTTCCACACTTTCTTTCCTCCAACATTCCTACACTGATACTTGGCGACTTCAACATTGCCACTGACACCCCCACCTCCTCAGCAGCCGCCAAACTACTTGCACTCACCTCTTCCCTCGGCCTCTCACAACTTACAGATTCTTCAACTCACCATGCTGGACACTCTCTTGACCTTATTTTTACCAATATTACCCATACCTCCAACCTAGTCATCCACCCTCTCTATCTGACCATCACCTCCTTACCTTCAACCTCAACACATCTTCCTCCCATCACTCTTCTTCAACCAAAGCCACAATAACCCACAGAAACCTGCTAGAACTCGACCCTACACAACTCCCCACTGTGCTCCAACCTCTTCTCAGCACTATCACCAACCTCAACTGCCCTGACACTGCCACCTCACACTACAACTCTACTCTCTCTTCCACTCTTGACACCCTTGACCCCATAACTACACGCAGACATCCTCAATCTCATCCACAACCATGGCACACTACACACACACGTTACATTCAGAAGTGCTCCCGCACTGCTGAACGACTATGGAGGAAATCATGCACCGCAGCAGATTTCCTTCACTACAAGTTTATGCTACGTTCCTACTCCTCTGCCCTCAACCTGGCCAAACAGCAGTACTTTACATCACTAATACCAACTCTGTCCTCTAACCCAAAACGTATTTTTGCCACTTCCAATACTCTCCTCCGCCCACCACCTCCCCCCATCCCTTCCTGTCTCACGGCTGAAGACTTTGCCAACCATTTTACACATAAAATTCAATCTTTCCACAATGAACTCTCCTCTCACAGTGGCTCACACACTTCACTCTCTCAACTAACTCAACTAACCAACAACACCCAATCTACCTCCCCCCCCCCTCCATTCCCACAGCCACTCTGGACTACTTTACCCCTGCAACAGAAGATGAAGTCTCCATCCTAATATCATCCTCTCACCTCACCACCTGTCCTTCAGATCCTATTCCATCTCAGCTCATCCCTCCCCTCTCTACTACACTAATCCCAGCTTTCACACATATCTTCAACCTTTCCCTAAACACTGGCACATTTCCATCATCTCTAAAACACGCCATAATTACGCCCACTCTCAAGAAACCCTCATCCGATTCTGACGTTGCATCTAACTAACGCCCTATCTCTCTACTTCCCCTGGCTTCCAAACTTCTGGAGTGGCTCGTCTATAACTGCCTTACCAGTTTCATCTCCTCTAACTCTCTTCTGGACACTTTCCAATCCGGCTTTCGGCCCCAATACTCCACTGAGACAGCCCTCATAAAAGTCACCAATGACCTGCTCACCGCCAAGTCTAAAGGCCACTTTTCTATTTTGCTTTTTCTGGATCTCTCTGCCGCCTTTGACACAGTTGACCATTCAATTCTACTCCACATTGTCTCCTCCCTCGGCATTCGAGACACTGCTCTCTTGTGGTTCTCATCATACCTCCAAGAACGATTATTTAGCGTCTCCTTCTCCAGCACATCTTCTTCTCCTCACCCCCTGTCTATTGGCGTACCCCAATGTATCAGTCCTAGGCCCCCTCCTCTTCTCCATCTACACATCCTCACTCGGCACCCTAATAAACTCTTTTGGGTTCCAGTACCATCTCTATGCAGATGACACACAAATCTATCTCTCAGCACCAGATCTATCCCCCTCTCTTCTAGCACACGTCTCCGACTGCCTCTCTAGTATATCCTCTTGGATGTCCGCCCACCATCTGAAACTCAACATGTCTAAGACTGAACTCTTAATCTTCCCACCCTCTACTACAGCTTCAATTCCTCACATCTCTCTCTCTGTCAACAACGCCATCATCACTCCCACCTCCCAAGCCCGTTGTCTCGGGGTTCTACTGGACCCTGCCCTCTCTTTCATCCCACACATACAGTCTCTAACCAAATTCCATCTATAAAACATATCCAAAATACGCCATTACCTTACACAAGACACTACTAAGATTCTAATAAACTCTCTCATCATTTCTCGTCTTGACTATTGCAACTCGCTCCTTGTTGGCCTGCCCATCACTCGCCTCTCCCCACTTCAATCCATAATAAATGCCTCCGCCAGACTCATCTTCAGTACACATCGTTCAGTGTCGGCAGCTCCTCTTTGTCAATCACTTCACTGGCTTCCCTTAGCCTCCAGAATAAAGTTTAAAATCTTGATCTTAACTTATAAAGCCCTCAACAACAGCGCACCCCCATACATCTCTGCTCTCATCTCCAAATACTCCCCCACATGCCCCCTTCGTTCTGCTAATGACCTTCTTCTTTCTACCACTCTTGTCACCTCCTCTCACTCCTGCCTCCAGGACTTTTCTCGCGCTGCCCCTATTCTCTGGAACTCCTTGCCTCGCTTCACCAGACTATCCTCCTGCCTTAAATCCTTCAAAACATCAATAAAAACGCACCTCTTTAAAGAAGCCTATAACATTCCTCCCTAACATGCTCAACACTACTCTCTCCCTACTGTACCACATACAAACTTTAACCTTTAGATTGTAAGTCTGCGAGTTTCAATCCTGCGCAGTGCTTTAGGGAAAGCGCTATGGACACTGGATTCCAAGCTCAAAGACAGGGCCATCCACTCTTTGCAATGTGTGAATCATTCACTTGTCATTGCCTGTAACTTAACTTATGTATAGCGCTACGGAATATGTTGGCGCGTTACAAATAAACGATAATAATAATAATATAGACACCCATAAGCCCTTCAATTAACCCCCTCACTCATGGGGGGTCAATACAGACCCCCATAAGCCCTTCATTAACCCTGTCACTCATGGGGGTCAATACAGACCCCCATAAGCACTTAATTAACCCCCTCACTCATGGGGGTCAATACAGATCCCCATAAGCCCTTCATTAACCCTGTCACTCATGGGGGTCAATACAGACCCCCATAAGCCCTTCATTAACTGTGTCACTCATGGGGGTCAATACAGACTTCCATAAGCACTTAAGTAACCCCCTCACTCATGGGGGTTAATACAGACCCCCATAAGCCCTTCATTTACCCTGTCACTCATGGGGGTCAATACAGACCCCCATGAGCCCTTCATTAACCCTGTCACTCATGGGGGTCAATACAGACCCCCATAAGCACTTAATTAACCCCCTCACTCATGGGGGTCAATATAGCCCCCCATAAGCCCTTAATTAACCCCCTCACTGATGGGGGTCAATACAGACCCCCATAAACCGGTAATTAACCCTGTCACTCATGGGGGTCTATACAGAACCTCATAAGCCTCTATTTAACCCCATCAGTCCCATAAGGGTATATGAAGACCATTATGGGCCTGTTATAACCCAGCATTAACCACGTAAGTGCCATGACGGTCCTCAAGGATCATCATGACACTAAGTATAAACACTATACTGCACTATACCTACCCAATAAAACATTAAATATCAACTAAACACCCTCTACATTAACCTATTAACACCTACACTACCTACCTACCCCCTAATACCCCCCACCACTCTAATTACAGAAAATAAAAAAACCTATAGTCACAAAAAATAAAAAAATCTACATTACATAAAATAAAAAACCTAACTCACAAAAAATAAAAAATCTACATTACAGAAAATAAAAAAACCTAAGTCACAAAAATAAAAAAAAGGAACATTGGCTATTGTTAATGTCAATCAGTATTACAGCCAATGGGAAGGCGCAGATGTCTTCACCAATCGGTACGTGGGGGTATATTCCATTGTGATTGGCTGATGGCAAGAAAGCCTTCGGATTGGTTCAAATAAAGATTGACAGGTGTGTTATCCATTCAGCATCGTATTTTGGGCTGTATGCCTTTCTCATTGGTTTAAAATTGGCGTCTTCTCATTGGCTGAATTTGATAGACAGCGTTTTCAGCCAATCAGAAGCCGCCATTGCCAATTTTATTCTTGAACACTACGTAGGAAGCTCATTAGCGCCGGAGAGATCCGCCAGGGCGGATGTGTGTCGTTTTTTTTTTTTTACCGAGCGGATGCTTCCAGGGCCCATCCGGGGCAGAACACTAGGAGGCTGGAGACATTGCGGGGAGGTAAGTACAATGTGGATTGTGTTAATTTCACTTTGTTTTATGTTTATGTATGTGTACTAATGTAATGTTTTTTTTTAACAGGGGTAGCGCTGCAGAAGCAAAGATGAAGGACGTGACATGCTGGGACGGGACATGCTGGAAAGGTGAGTATAATATTTAGAATATTTAGAATGTTTAGTTATTTTATGTAAACGTGTTGTATTAATTTTTTAAATCTTTTTTACCCTAGGTTGGTGATCTGAAGAAACATCTGAAAGGTAAGTGGTCTTAATTATTTTATTGTAGCTTAGAATTAGGGTTGCTATATAGAGACAGCATGTACTGTATATTAGATAGATAGGGGGATGTATATTACATAGATAGTATTTATTGTATATTAGATAGATAGATAGGGGGTTGTATATTAGATAGATAGTATTGTATATTAGATAGTGGGATGTATATTAGATAGTGGGATGTATATTACATAGTGGGATGTATATTACATAGGGGGATGTATATTAGATAGGAGGAAGTTTATTAGATAGGGGTGTATTGTATTATATTGTATTGAATTGTATTTTATTGTATGTATTATATGTATGTATTGTATTGTATGTATTATATGTATTTCCTTTTCAGGTGTGTCATTTTTTTTTACTGTAGTTGGGGGGGGTTGTAATGTATTTTTTTATTTTCTGTAATGGTCCTTTTTTATTTTTTGTGACTTAGGTTTTTTTTTTTTCTGTAACGTACATTTTTTTATTTTTGGTGATTTTAGTTGTTTTTATTTCTGTAATTAGAGTGGTGGGGGTTATTAGGGGGTAGGTAGGTAGTGTAGGTGTTAATAGGTTAGTGTAGAGGGTGTTTAGTTGATATTTAATGTTTTATTGGGGGGGTATAGTGCAGTGTAGTGTTTATACTTAGTGTCATGATGGTCCTTGAGGACCGTCATGGCACTTATTTGGTTAATGTTGGGTTGTAACAGGCCCATAATGGTCATAATATACCCTTATGGAACTGATGGAGTTAAATAGAGGCTTATGAGGGTCTGGATAGACCGTCATAAGTGACCAGGTTAAAATGGTGTAGTGCTTACACTTTGGGTCATGAGGGTCCTGGATGACCCTCATGGCACTTATAGTGTTATTACATGCGTTCATTAGTGTGTTAGAGGGGTCTATATAGTTGAGGCACACAGTACACTCACATTGTGTGGCAAACAGCATTTTAACACTTTCTTTTATTGACCGTCATTTTTTGTGGTCTGTATACATACATGTTGCTTCCGTAAAGACACATGTCTCCTCCCAGTAGCCCAGATAAAGATTGGCATAAGTGGGGGCACAACTGGTGCCCATGGCCGTTCCTCTTGGTTGCTGATACCACCTTTTATTAAATAAAAAGTAGTTATGTGTTGCAGTAAATTGCAGTAATGACAATAAGAAGTCCTTCAAATCTTCTTATCAATTCCATTTGTTTGTAAATAGTATTTTGTAGCTCTAAAACCCAACAGGTGAGGTATGCTTGACTAAAGCTGCTCCACATCTATTGATATCAGGAGCCCTGTTGGTAAGATGGTAAGACCATCCAGATGCTTTATTAGTTCTGTGGTATCCTTTATATAGGACGGGAGCATTTAGACCAACTCGTTCAGATAATGGTCAACAAATTGACTGATTTATTTACATTAGGTTCCCATTACCTGAAATAATTGGACATCCCGGTATTGGCTTTACAGCCTTATGTATTTTTGATAATGAGTAAAACACTGATACCATAGGTTCTTTTTGATACAAGTCATCTAAATGTTGTGCTGAAATTAAATCTTGATCTTTTGCCTCATTTAAGATGGCCAAGAGTTCCACTCAATTTATACCACTCAAGTTATACTCAACAGTCGGGTCTTTTTTAAGGACTCTATATGTCACTTCATCATTAAGAATGGAAAGACACATTTGCAGGTAATCGTTTTTATTCATAACTACTTTCTTTCTTTATCGGCTGATTTTATCTCAATTTCCATTTTTTCAAGCTCCCGAGGTGCTTTGTATTCTTTCATGCTTAGATTGACGTCCAATCATTTTTGAGTGTTAAGTTTATAATTTCTTTCTAATTATTTGGTGACTAGATCAAGGAAGACTTCTAAATTATTGAAATTTTTGATGTCTGGTACGTAGGTGCTCTTACTTTTACACGCATCTTTAAGGAACAAATCCTTCGAGTCACTATTGTAATTTTGGTCCAATAGTGTGGTTAACACCTTCAACGTTTCAGCATCCTGCATAGATAAACCAAGCCTGGTTATTTCCTTTTCCTCTTGTCAATCTTTGTAGATGTACTGGTTTGATTTATGACTTGATCACTTTGTAATATATCATTATTGTTTACCATTGTTTTTGTCGCTACTATCTATAATCCTATTATCTTTGGAATTGTTCGTTTTTTTTGCAGTTAATTACTTTCACCATTATTCACGGGAATCGTGTGTACTGATTTACAACCGAAGCAGGAATAGTGCTGTGAAGAGTCCCTTCTCCACTGTCACGCCTTTGGTTATTGCTTTTGGGCACTGTCAAGGAAAATAGTTATTTTGAGACATTGGTCGGCCTCTCCCTCTGTGTTTCCTTGGGCCTGGCCCCTTGCCTAAAAAATCCCATTGCAACTGTTTATTTTTAGATCTTGTTTGTACAGGAAGATCAAATTTATTAAAACTTCCTTTCCCTTGTATTTGGGAAGATGATAATGAGTTCTCATAATCAGAATAATATGAGCTACTTAGATCTGTCTCAGCCTGCATGTTATGAGTTTGCAGGATTCTATAGGTTTTTCCGGCTGTAAAATCAGAAATGTATCCTCATAGATAGTTCACGCTTAAATCTTTCTATTTGATTCTGAAATATCCTTTTTTTTTTTTTTTTTTTTTATCAAACATCTTTTTATTAAATGGAGTTTGCGTCAGAACAGAAGTGGATTAATACATTTCAACCATTGGTGAGCAAATATATGCAATGTTCATAGTAGCCATACTTATTGCATCATATTTATCTAGTACATATAGGAATTCCTTTATAATTTTTGTGCTTGGAATTGTACCACATTGCTTAACATCACCTAGATATCCTTTGGTGTTCTCAATTTTTTTTTTCCCTTTTATATTGTCTTCTAACATTTTATTCTTTACACAAGTTAAAACAAAAATACAATCAATTATCAACTGGGGAGAGAGGAGGGGGGGGAAGAAAGGGTAGGTGGGGAAATAGCACACTCACCGTCTCGAGTAACACTGGTCGCAAGTAGGCTCTGGGGCCCCATCCGTCGCACCCGCGGCCCTCCGTCACATCCCCACCCCGAGGCTGGAGTCTGAGCTAAACTGTGGCACTATGTGGGGAGTCCAGCCAGGGAGACCAGATATCCAGAAAGCTAGGATAGCTGTGTTGCATGTAATGTGTCAATTTTTCATTAATCATTATAAAGTTTATCCTGGTAATAACATCATTTAGATTTAGTGTAGGGGTTCTCCAGTGTCTGGCAATAGTATGCTTAGTGGCTAAAGTAAAATACTGTAAGAGTAAATTACACTTGGGGGATATGTTCTCTGCCTTCCCTCCTAACAGGCAAACCTCTATTGTGGGTGTTAGTGGGCTATGTATTAGTTGTGAAAATAGTTGGAACACATTCCCCCAGAGAGCTTGTGCCTTTGTGCAGTGCCACCAAATGTGGCTAAAATCTCTTGTAGCTAGGCAGTCCCTAAAGCAAAGTCTATTTATCGTCGGGTTAATTTGGTGCATTCTGGATGGAGTGAGATAGGTTCTGTGGAGGACTTTGATTGAGACCTCTAGTAGGCTATGGGTAAGTGAGCCCTTGGTCAGATTTCGGCTAATCCTATGCCAAGTTTTTATAGTCAGTTCCCTGCCTAGGTCTTGTTCCCAGTGTGCCATACAGGTGGGTTTCTGTTTAGGTTTGGTATTGTTAAAGCTGGAATACAAGAGACCCAGGGTGCCTCTAGAGTTGGGAATATTCTTACAAATTGTTGATAGCCAGCACTGTTTTGGTGGGCCCCAGTCTTTTGTCAGGGATTCTAACCAATGTCTGATTTTCCTATAATTCCATAGTTCCCCTGTTGGTATGTTAAAGTTAGTTACCAGTTGTTCGTGATTTACCACTCTATCGTCATGATACCACGCCCCTATTCTGTTAAGGTCACTAGAGAGACACCACCTTTTTGAGATTGAGCTCAAGGTCGTCTCAAAGTCTGGGAAAGATTTTATAGAAGCCATAGGGGTGATTGGTGGCGCTAGTTGGTGTTTGGTACAAGCCCAGGTCCACACCGATGCCGTGAGTTTGATCATCGGGTTGGTGAGGTACTTTTTGTTTTTGATTTTATCAATCCCCGGGTCCCAGATCAGCGTGTCCCAGGAGTGGGGTCTAAGTTCCCAGTTCTCCATAAAGACCCATATGGGTTGATGTGTCTTTGTGTGGGTTAGTGGCAGGAAGGCCAACTGGGCTGCTTTGTAGTAAAGCCTGAGGTTTGGGCAGGATAATCCCCCTTGGTTTTTGTGCTTATACATCATCTGCCTAGCAATCCGTGGGGCTTTATTGCTCCAAATAAATTTAAATATTATATTCTGCAATCTGTCTAGATCTTTGAGATCTAGCGGTAGGGGAAGGGTCCTGAAAAGGTACAATATTTTGGGCAGAATATTCATCTTGGTGGCCGTGATGCGGCCTGTCCATGATATGTTTAGCTTTGACCAGCTTTGTATATTCTTTGTTAATTTCTGAAGCAATGGGGGGTAGTTTGCTTTGTATATTCCCGCTACCCTCCTTGTAATATGAACCCCTAGATATTTGATTGATGTTTTTGGCCAGGAAAAGTTATAAGTCCTTTGCAATTCTGTAAGATCTGTCAATGGTATTCCTACATCTAAGGCCTCGGTTTTCTCCAGGTTAATTTTTAGCCCCGATATCTCCCCAAAGTCACGTTATACCGTCAGCAAGGCCGGGATCGAGCTCTTGGGGTATGTCAGAGTGTATAGGAGGTCATCCGCAAACAGGGAGCATTTGAGGTCTTGGAGGCCGATTCTCAGGCCCCTTATGTTTGCGGTGCATCTGATTTTTTGGGCCAAAGGTTCCATGGCCAGCGCAAAGAGTAATGGAGACAGGGGGCACCCCTGTCTTGTTCCTCTCCGTATGTCTATAGTCTCCCTGTTTGGCCCTGGTAGTTTTAAAGCCGCCTGGGGCAGATGATAATAAGAGCGTAGCAGATTTATGAAGCGTCCTTTGAAGCCAAATTTGGCCAGTGTCGCGTGTAAGTAGGGCCACTCTACCGTGTCAAAGGCCTTTTCAATGTCAAGGGCCAAGACACAAAGCGGGATACCATCCCTTTGCGCCAGATGTAGTACATTTAAAGTTCGTCTAAGATTGTCTGCTGCTTGTCTGAATGGGATAAAGCCCGTCTGGTCTTTATGTACTAGTTCCGGTAGGAACTTGGAGATCCTGTCTGCCATTATCTTTGCTAGCATCTTAACATCGCCGTTTAGGAGGGATATTGGGCGGTAGTTTTTGGCCTCCAGGGGGTTCCTGCCCTCCTTAGGGAACACCACCAAGTCAGCCCTATTGAGTTCAGGTGGCATGGCTTCTCCATTCAGAATGGAGTTGAAAAGCCTGCATAGATAGGGGGCTAGAAGCCCAGCATATGTTTTATAGTAGGAGTTTGGGAATCCAACTGGGCCCGGGGCTTTACCTATATTTTCAATAGCTCTGAGTACCTCCTCTATTGATATGTCAGAGTTAAGCATGCTTATGTCCTGTTCCGTGGCCTTGGGTAGATCTAAAGATGTCAGATAGGATTGGGTCGCATCTGGGCCTTGTAGGATAGTTGCAGCATAGATTTTTTGATAGAAAGCCACAAAGGTCTGTTTAATTTCTGTTTGGCTTACTGAGGGATACCCATTTGCGGTGTTAAGCTTTAAAACTTTTTGCTGAAGGGGTCTAGGGTTCAGTCTCCTAGCTAGAAGGGAGCTAGGTTTGTTCGCCTTCGTATAGTATAGGTGGGTGGTGCGCCTCAGTGCTTTGTCTGTCCGCATTGAGAGAGCATTGTCGAGTTCCAGTCTACATCTATCTATTTGATGTCTTGTTTGAGGAGAGGGGTTAGTCTGGTTATGTCTCTCTAGTCTTTGGAGTTCTTTTCTGATCTCTGTTTCCCTCTGCAGGCATTGCTTCTTAAAGGCCGAAGCAAGCTTAATATAGGTGCCACGTATATACGCCTTATGGGCAGTCCAGATCCAGCCCATCCCTACGTCTGTAGTGTCATTGATGTCAAAGTATAGTCGTAGGCCTTTTTCTACTTGGCTATTGAATGTGGGGTTGTGTAGTAAAATTTCATTTAGCCTCCAGATAAAAGGGCTTTTCTGGGTCTCGCCAAAGTCTATTGTCAGGGTCACCGCCGAATGATCCGACCATGGGCATACATTAATTTTGGCTGATCTAGTCATATCAAAAATTGGCGCGCTTACTAGTATTGTATCGATTCGGGAATAAGATCCATGTACATGCGAGTAGTGAGTATATTCCCGTCTGGTTGGGTGATGCCCTCTCCTGGCGTCCACTAAGCCTATAGCGTTTAATAATCTCTTAATTTGTTGCATTTTATTTGTGTGCCGACCCCAGTCTAGGCCCCTAGATCGATCTAAGAGAGAATCTAATGTCAGATTGAGGTCTGCCCCTATTATCAGTTTTTCATGGGCGTTAGATTCAAGTACTCTCAGGATTTTTAAAAGAGTTTTGTGTGGAGATGTTGTCGGGGCATAAATGGATACTAGCGTCAGCTCTGAACCTAGAATTGTGCCGGATAGAATAATGTAGTGTCCCTCTTTGACAATTATTTTAGAGGTGATCTGGAATGGAATGAAATATCCTTTTTAAGTTCTTCAAAGGCTAAGACCTCTTTGTGTTTCAGGAGATCTTCATGGCTGGCTGATACCTTGCTGTTTATCATTTCTAAGTTAATTTGCTCTGTTTCTGAAACTAAGGTAATCAAATCCAATGAGCAGTTTTCCACTATATGAATCCATTTGTTTACAAATTGTGGATTTTGGAGGTGTCCGGCTGGTAATAATTGTAGTTGTAAACCATGTCGTACAATTTTTTGTCTGTGTCTCTTTTTTCCTCCATCTCACCCCTGTGTCTCTTTCCAGCCTCTATCCCTCCCCTGTGTCTTTCTCCTCTCTGTCTCTGCTCCAGTTTTGCGTGGCTCGCAATGAGCGCCGTTGCTTTTATTTTCAAAGTCCCGCATGCTATCCTTTGTTCGGCTAAGTGTTACTGGCTTAGTCTTCGTTTTGATCCTGTTTGAGTTTGCGAAAATTTAAGTTTTTTCAGCCGTCATTTTTTTCCTCGATTAGCTGTTTTTCGATCTACTAAAAACGTCAATTAAGGCTCAATTTAGCTTGCAACCTCACTCATAGGCTACCTGCCTCTCGCCCTTTGCTGTGTGTGAGGTTGCAAGTCGTTTTTTTAAAATTAATTGCCGTTTTTTGGTTTGTTTTTTGAGTTACGTTCTTAAAAAAATTTCGTCCTTTTTTCAAAGTATTGCGTGCCTCGCAATCAGCGCTAAAGTCCTACCTGCCTTAGCGCTGACCTATGGCGCTCATCCAGAGGCGAGCATTGCGCATACGCAAGCCCCTAACTTTTAACATTGTGTGACATCAACTCGCAATTACGACAACTATAATATGTGATATGTATATATGTACAAAAAACAGTCCTACCTTAGACGTCAGTAAAGATATAAACCAGAAAAATTTGTTCACTAGAATACAATAGAAACTAGTGGTGTGCTTAACAACTCCAATGATTTTGTTATTATATATGAGGATTACCCTATTCTATACTCATATGGCTTTCAGTATTATAGTATTCATAATTTGAGCACTATATATTTTTGGGGGGAGCTCATATCTTGCTCATATCTCCCCCTTTCTCAATTATACATTAAATTCCACTCTCTCTATAGCCATAAGCTTTTGAGGGGTGACACATTATAATTTTCTTCCTTTCCCCTTTTTTAAGCGGCGATGTTCTACATTTTGCTTTAATAAAGGTACTAGTATATTTTTTTTGCCTTATTATTAGGATGTTAAGCACCCCACTAGTTTCCATCCTATACTAGTGAGTCACATATACATACAGTACCTTGCAAAACTATTCACCCCCCCCTTGGCATTTTTCGTGTTTTGTTGCCTCACAACCTGGAAGTTACATGTATTATTTAAGGATTTGCATCATTTAATTTACAGAACAGGCCCACAACTTTGAAGATGTTTTTTTTTTTATTTTTTTTATTGTGAAGCAAACAACAAATAGGACTAAATAACAGAAAAAGTCAATGTGCATAACTATTCACCCCCCTAAAGTCAATACTTTGTAGAGCCACCTTTTGCAGCAATCACAGCTCCAAGTCACTTTGGATAAGTCTCTATGAGCTTGCCACATGATACCACTGGGATTTTTGAAAAACTGCTCCAGCTCCTTCAAGTTGGAAGGTTTGCGCTTGTGAACAGCAATCTTTAAGTCTGACCACAGATTTTCTATTGGATTGAGGTCTGGGCTGTGACTAGGCCATTCCAACACATTTTTGTTTCCCCTTAAACCACTCAAGTGTTGCTTTAGCAGTGTGTTTGGGGTCATTGTCCTGCTGGAAGGTGAACCTCCGTCCTAAGCTCAAATCACGCACAGAGTGGTACAGGTTTTGCTCAAGACTATCCCTGTATTTAGCACCATCCATCTGTCCCTCAACTCTGACCAGTTTCCCAGTTCCAGCTGCGGAAAAACATCCCCACAGCATGATGCTGCCACCACATTTCACTGTGGGGAGGGTGTTCTTTGGGTGATGTGACGTGTTGGGTTTGTGCCAGACATAGCATTTTCTTTGATGGCCGAAAAGTTAAATTTTAGTCTTATCAGACCAGAGCACCTTCCTCCATTTTGGGAGTCTCCCACATGCCTTTTCCCAAACTCAAAACGTGCCATTTTGTTTTTTGCTGAAAGTAATGGCTTTCTTCTGGCCACAAAAAAAGTAAAAAGTCAAGGGGGGTGAATACTTTTGCAATGCACTGTATATTTTTGAGATAATTCATTACAAAATGTGTTTCTCTTTTCCTTTAATAATAAACAATGTATTGAGCTGTTGTTACATATTTGTTACCCTGAGACTTTCCCATAGCTACCCAAGGCATGCAATATGCCTTATTGGTTTATCATCATCTATATTATTCTAAAATTCCCTAATGTTTTTATGATGATGAGCAAACCCTTTTCAGGAAGCAAAAAAGAAAGAATAAACAAAATCTTTAAATATTACACTTAAATGCATTGTCTCACTTAGAGGTTTAATTTCCTTTAATTAGCGTCTCTTTGAGTATAGTGTTTGTCAGTAAATGAACGAGTTCTCCAGTAGTCCAATTGAAGCCCACTGAAATTTTAAGCTGCCACTTTACCATTGTAACCTATAGATTTTCTCTATATTCAGTCTATATCTATCTAGAAGCAGATCCGAAAATAAAATGGTAGATTTTCTGAAAACATTTCCCACAATATAAAGAGTTGTAGTTTTAGAGTATATTTAAAATATAGGACTACAGTGGTCCTTTACAGGGTACAAGTATCCAACTGATTTCTTCTCAAATTGGAAATCAGCTCATTATTTGTTTGGTCTAAGATAGAGGCCATTGCATCAACCTAAGAAGTGAGCAGTTAATCTGACTGAGGAGCTTTTTCTACCCTGCAAACGTATACTGGTGATATTCTCCTTTTTATCACTGAATCACCTTTTAAAGACATTTTTGCCTTTTCTATACAATTGGAAGGTTGAAATATTAACCTGAAAGCTAGTTGCAGCTGATTTGAGTGGTATCTGCTCTCCTTCATGCTTATGTGGAAAACCTTGAAAACATTGGACATTTCAATACAGAACTTTTAAAATTAAGTGGGTGACATCCTAAAAGGGAACATTTGAAAGCCATGGAGTTCTCTGTTTTTATAATTAAAACTAGGAAATTTCCCGTCAAAAATAATGGGAATAGAATAGTAGGCCTGGCAATGGTGTTTGTCACATAATGCAAGGCTATGGGCCCTCTGAGCACTTTTTACATCTTTGGGGCTAGTTTTACATCCTTCGGCCTCGTTTTCGTCTTGATTGCGGTTTTTCGGCAGCCCTTTTTTTT
The DNA here is from genome assembly GCA_027410445.1 of Discoglossus pictus. Taxonomy (NCBI): domain Eukaryota; kingdom Metazoa; phylum Chordata; class Amphibia; order Anura; family Alytidae; genus Discoglossus; species Discoglossus pictus. Next base: position 130,653,942 of record CM050167.1, on the reverse strand, counting down.
TTTGCGTAGGTGATTTTCGTCTGTGAAAAAACGCAAAATATGCCTCAAATTAACTTGCAACCACAGTCACAGGCTCCCTGGCTCTCCCACTGTGCTGTGTGTGAGTGTGTAAGTTAATTTGAGGCATATTTGTTGTGTTTTTCTGGTCTTTGCAGTTCCGTGGTTTGGGCATTAAAGTCGCATTTTTGGGGGCTGTACAGTGCATGTACGGGTTTTGGTTGTACGGCTCGTAAGGCCAACGTGCCTCCACTTGCGGCAAAGTCCCACGGGCCTCGTAATGAGCGCCTAGGGCACTCATAGTGAACCCTGCAATAAGCGCCTTGGGCGCTCATAGCAGCCTAAGTCCCACGTGACGACTCGTCTCGCTTTGCGAGGTTCGCAGTTGCGGCCCACGACAAATGTAGCCTAAGTCCCACATGATGGCTCGCCTTGCTTCGCGAGGCTCCCAGTGCAATGGGCACCTTTGGCATTCATTGCAGCCTAAGTCCCGCATGACGGCACGCCGCGCTTTGCGAGGCTCGCAAAGCGTGACCAACATTGTAAAATGCTACTGTACTAGCCTAGTTTCAGGGAGTACAAAGATATTTTCAGCTCTTTATATACGATTATATATATATTTATATATATATATATATATATATATATATATATATATATATATATATAGTTGTCAGGGTGGAAAACGCTTACGATGTTGATCACACTTTGCGAGCCTCACAAAGCGAGGCGAGCCATCGACCATGTGGTACTTGGGCTGCAATGAGGCGAGGCGAGCAGTTGAGGCACGTGGGACTTGGGCGGCGAGCAGTTTCACACGACTACGAGCTTCGTCATGCGACTGCGAGGATCGCATCTGAGACAGAATCGCGTTAACTCTAAAAACACCTAAAACAACAAAAACATTTTTTACAAAATAACTAAAATAATAACACACTCACACACAGCACAGGGGGAGAGCCAGGAAGCCTGGGAGTGAGGTTGCAATCAAATTTGAGCTATATTTGGGGTTTTTCAACAATCCAAAATCGACTAAGCGTGGGAAAAAAATGGCAAAGGCAGTATCACTTACACCAACAACGCCATTTAGCGGGCGCCACGCAAACATTCAGCACACACACAGAGGAGAAAAACACAGGGAAGGGACAGGGGGGAGATGGTGGAAAGAGAAAGATGGCATTCCCAAGCAGAAAACTTGCAGGTTAACAAAACCTGCAATGAGCGGACCATACAGTAGACAGGAGGAAAGGGTCACAATGAGCACGATGAGCACCATGAGCGGGAAAGGCTTGCAATGATCGTCAAAGGCGCTCATTGAGAGCCCTGAGATGACCACCAAAGGCACTCAGCTTGGGGCTCGCAATGAGTGCCGAAGGTGATCAGTGCAAAGCAGGAAAGTTTAAGTACATGGGGGGAGAGGGGAGAGGCTCGCAATGAGCGCCAAAGTTGCTCAGAGGAGCAAAAGCCTCCGCATTGCCAGCCTTACAATTCTAATCCCGTCAATTTCCTACTGTGTGTATATATATATATATATATATATATATATATATATATATAGTAAATAAAAAGTACATCTGTGTTCACACTTAAATGTCTAAAGCAAGTTAAAAAACCTGCTTCCAGCTCAGAGTTCCGAGAAAAACAGTTGTTACACTGCATTCTGGGAAGTTGAGCTGGGACACACAAATATGCCTACAAGTGCCTCGCTCTTCATTCCGTAGCAATCATCAAACATGGCTTTCTTTTATATTCATGTACATCATCAAATGTAGTGTGCATTATACAATGTACTGTATGTGAAAGGGGAAACCAGCCAGAAACTACTCATGCGAATGAACCTCCACCGAAGCTCCATCAAAAAGCATCATGAAGACAGTTACTGTACTCCAATTGGACACCATTTCACCCAGGAGAATCACTCCATACAGAACCTCAAAATAAAAGTACTCAGAGGGAATTTCAGAACTATCAAACAGCGGAAAACTTTTGAATTACAAATGATTCAATTTTTTAATACAAAGGATTTGGGCATTAACATCGACTTAAGCTTTCTGGCCCACTATCTTAATGTCTTTTAGCTAACACATTCCACATACCTCCACCCCCCCTTCTATTACTATTTTTGTAAGCTACATGCTATGCTGAAATGTATTGCTCTTTATTTTACTCTGCTGTGTTTTTATCTACAACCTGATCTATAGACTTACTTACTGACCTATCAGAACATTATTCACAGTGCTGGTCTGTTTCTCACTTAACTCTGGCCAATTAATTTTGTCTTTCTTGTTTTTCCAATTTTTTTTATTTTTTATCTCTTTCTGTTTACTGTTTTTAGTTCATACTTGTATCAGTATTGCTTTTTGACTTGATAAAGAGAAACATTATCTCTCGAAAGCTCGTCGCTTTATTATGAATACGTTTGTCCAATAAAAAAAAAGTATCACTATTCACTGCAATACTCTGATTATTCAACTGGATTACTGGACATTCACGGCAACCTCACTGTTTGTGTTTATATAATATATATATATATATATATATATATATGTTCAGCTCAACAATCATCTAATATATGGGGGGCAAAAGAGCAATAGAAGCCCTCCACCGTACAGTAAAAAAAAACAGTTTCCAGCTCAGAATTCCGAGAAATACAGTTATTACACTGCATTCTGGGAAGCTGAGCAGGGACATGCAAATGTGCCCACAAATACTACTGTACGGTGGAGGGCTTCTAACGCTCTTTTGCCCATCATATATTAAATGAGTGTTGTGGTGAACTACCTACTCATAAGCTCCATGATGATAGCCAGTAAGTTTAAAACAGCTGTACATGGATAGGATTCCAAGCTTGTGTATAATCCAATCTTGGCTTTGCATAAAAGCTGTGTAATGCAGCGGGCTCAGCTTCCCAGAATGCCGTGTAATAACTGTATTTCTCGAAAATTCTGAGCTGGAAACAGGTTTTTTAACTTGTTTTAGACATTCAAATGTGAACACAAATGTACTATTTATTTACTATATATATATATGTACTCGAGTATAAGCCGAGTTTTTCAGCCCTTTTTTTAAGGCAAAAAAGGGCCCCCTCGGCTTATACTCGAGTCACTCCCCCCCCGCCCCCCCCCCACCCCCCGTGTCTGTTTAGCCCCCCCCCGTGTCTCTCTACCCCCCCCCGTGTGTCTCTAACCCCCCGTGTATCTCTAACCCCCCTGTGTCTCTAACCCCCAGTGTGTCTCTCTACCCCCCGTGTCTCTTTCCCTCCCCCCTCCTCAACCTAGACCCCCCTCAACCCCCCTCCTCCACCTAAACCCCCCTAAATACCTCCCCCCTCTCCCCTCACTTACCTGCTTGTGCTCCGGCCTCCGCTCCTTGATCTGGCGCCGGCGCGCATGTGACGTCACATGCGTGCCGCGTCATTCGCATATACCGGGTGCCTTTAAAAAAAAAAACTGTTTTGTTCAGTTCATCTTTGAATGGAGAAGAAATTGATGTCTGCACAGTGGGAATATGTCTGCTACAACTGGACTAAGGGGAAGTTCATTAGTTTTCAAGGATACATCCTCCTGAGAAAGTAGGACACAACAGCAGTCAAGAAAACAACATAGATGCCAGCAGTAACATATAGTTGCATATAAGTTACAAAATGTAAAGGTTGTGTTGCTTTTTTTCCCCTCCTTTCTAAAAACATATTGTTTATATGATTATACTTATTTACTCAAGACCACAAGAAAAAAAAAAAAAAAGACCCAATTCCAGTGTATTCTATAAAGAAACTCAGATGCTGTATTCTAAGAGGCGTGGGAGAGTAGCTCAAGTGATGTGCACTGCAGTCTAGACAGTAAGACGTACATGTTCATAAGATATATAGAAAATATAAATTGCCATGTTGCGTCTTGAGTACTGGCGAGATGCAAAAGAAATGTTTGTTATTCTACTTCCCCCTCCCCACGTCTCTGTGAGTGATCAGCTGCTAAAAATATCGCAAGAAATAGCTGAGCCAGAATATGAGTACAAAGCTGGCAAGAAATTAAAAGCGTAAGTTATGGATCGTGTGTGTGTTTATAAATCGCTCTGTGTAGGTTTATGTGGGTGTCTGTATATATGCGTGTGTGTGTGTGTATGTATATATATATATATATATATATATATATATATATATATACATGTTTATATATGTGTTTATTCGTGTGTGTTTCAGGACATGTTGAAGTATTTCTCTTCAGAATAAAATCATACCTACCTTGTTGTGGTAAATGGGTTTGAGTACCTCAATAAAGCTGTGAGCTTCTAGGGTCAGATCATAGCAGAGAGGTCAGATAAATTGCTGTCCACTGCAGAAGAAACTGGCAACGCACTCCAGTATCTTTGCCATAAGGACCTTATGGATTAGAGCAACTGGACACATGATGTGCCTAGTATGCTGCAGTCTATATAGTCACAGAGAGTTGGACACGACTGAACAGCAACAAATATTAGCTATTAGCCATATTAGGATTGGGTTATGCAAAATTAGCCTTGTTCTTATGCAATTTGCTATGCAAAACATTATGTGCTTTGCGGTTCAAATGCATTTTACACCTTGATTGAGACAGCTCATAAATGCCCAGGACCTTACTCCCCCACCCACCCCCTTCCTTCCGGTTAAAATATTTCCTGTACAGACTATATGATGACCTATTGCTTCTGTTGGGCTTGAAAAGAACCAAATTCAAACCTACCCAGTAGGACTGTCTGGTTCTTTGTATATCCCTGATAGCCCCATGTAGGTTCAGAAGTAATAATCCCAGTAATAAGGATTATTATTCCCTCAGAATGAAATCTACACATCAGTTATATAGTCCAGACTGATAACAACCTTTATTGATGGTGGTACAGTGTATTTATGCACAGCACAGTCCAATTCTATTCAATTACTAACACTTCACCCTAGGGAGGGGGTCAGCCCAATCCCATATCAGGAATCTGTATGTGTGTACTTGGCAGGGGGTATTTGCCAATAAATTCTGCTGGGTCATCAAGTCTTGGGGGGGGGGGGGGGGGGGGTTATACATTAAACTTAATGGCATCTTTAATTACCAGCTGCATATACAGTTTTACTAAAATATGATTAATGAGATCCTTGTCATGCTAGTCTTTCCTCTGGCAGGGACCCAAATGGCAAAGGGAGGTGATAATGTAAAACCTCTTCTGTAGACACAGGGCCCGATTCAATTGCAAGCCTGCAACTCGATCTTTGTAGGCCGTATGTCTGCGGGTGAGTTGCGGGCTCCTGTTCGTCTCCAATTCCCATGCTATTCAATTGCTCAAGGCCGCAAGACTGTAACCTCCCATTTCGAAACAGCCAATAGAAAATGAGACTGTCATTATTATGAAAGTATATCATGTAGGTTACATGTCAATCAATTAGGTTCGGGGGTCCAATATGCAATCAGACCCAAAATACAGAATTATGAAAATGAATGCCAATACTGTTCTAGTTCATGTGGGTGCTCAATTTACAAATGGACCATGTCCTACTTTTGTTCCAGTGCTTAACACTATACTTGTCATGAATAAAAAAAAAAATGGAATATCTCTTAAATTGAAAATTGGGACTACGTCGCAATCAACCACAACAATATTATACAATTGGAATACCTAATATTCTGTTATATAATTTTTTTTCAGTCAGACGACCCCAACACTCTTGGGTCACATACAACACTGGGAACCAAATTGGATACCAATATGTGCAACACCAGTCACACTAAAGACAGGACCAATAAGACACTTGTAACAGGGCGCAATTTTAAGCTCAATTTGTTATGTTTACTTGGCAGTCTAAATCAACAGCAACCTAACGGATTTTGCTCTCTCTTTTCACCAGAAATTGGCTTCTTCAAAGGCTAAAGAGTGCTATTGAGCCGCTTCTGTCAACATAGCCGGTTTAATTACTTTTGAATACAGGGGAAGGCATAATTTCTTCACTACCACGTGAATGCGTCATGAGGTCAGACGCATGCACGCTAATGATCATACTCGAGCGATGACGTCGCGTTACTTGCTAAGGCACGCTTGCGCATGCGCACTATGAAAGATTCAGCACTTAGTCTATGGAGCATATATTTAGTATGTGTGCTCGTTTGCACAGGCACATTACACTGAGTTGAGCACTTAGAAAAATAAAGACAACAATACGTCTGGAGAGGAAAGGCATAATGCTAGGGTTAACTAGAACCAAGTCATAGTGCATGCTTATTGGATGCAAATGAGCACTTAGTCATTTCAACATATACTGCGCCTGCATGCTGTATAATTAGGTACTTGGTCTGAACAGCTAGGATAAACTAAATCCAAGTCATGGCACACTTAGCAATTTTGATACATACTGCACCTGCATGCTGCATTTGAATAGGTATTTAGTCTAAGAACAGACATTTATTGAAAGTGTGTCTTAAAAAAGTCCTAGCGCATACAACGTAAAAAAAATTCGTTTTCTTTCCTGACGATTTGCGAGCTTGAGACTGTTGTGCAATGAATTCTAATGTCTTTCATCACTTTCCCTTTATTTACAGTGCAGTATTGATTTTTTATTTGCATTTACAGTGCTACGAATAGGTGTTTAACCCCCTTGTGGGTCCTCTCTAGCACTCATAGGTTTTTCTCCTTCCTTTTCCATTTATGGTGTGAAAACATTTGCAGGCTTGGGGAATTGGAGCAGTTGAATTGCGATTTGCGATTTTAGCGATCTTAAGGAGGACTGTCACCTACATGGGTGTTAGCGATCTGGGTAGCATTAGGCTTGGGTAAGAGTTATTGGGGCAGCTTATTTGAGCTTGTGGGCTGAGTACTTTTAGCCTGAGCCTCCACTTAGTTTCCTGTAGCTGCAGCTGGTTATAGTGGGTAGGAGAACTGGGGGTCTTGCCAATCCTTAGAGCATCCTGGCTGGGCGGGGAATGTCTGGTGAGTCCCTGGTACGAGACGTTACACTCAGAGGGAGGTCGGTTAGGACAAAGATAAAAGTTATACACATGAACAAAAGCATTTCAAAGGGGAAAGCAGAGAATTAGACACCAGTGGGCTAGCCATTTAAGATAAAGTCCTTGGGAATCCTTTGGGAATATTGTGACCACTATGGTTCGAGGTTTTGGGCAAGTTCATGTTTTTTATAGTTATTCCACGGGAACCAGAGAAGCAATTATAGTCTGTTAATAGACACTTGGAAGGTCATTAGAAAAACTGGGGAGAGAAGAGAAAGAGAACTCCAGGGAAGTCTTCGGATTTACACAAACATTCTACTCCCCGAAAAGCTCAGCATAGAGGGGGGAAATCTCCTCAGATTGCCCGCTCACCAGTCCTCTTGTCTGGAAAACTAAGCGGTTCTGGCTCTCTCTTCCATGGTGGTGTTTCTTCACAAAGTCCTCAGACTGGAGAACCAGGCTCCACCACAACGGTCTCCCATTACCCCAGGCTAACAGGTGAAGCTAACACAAGGGATTGTGGTCAATAACTGCGGTAAAGGACCGACCATACAAGTAAGGCTAGAGGTTTTTCAGAGCCTAAACCACTGCCAAATACACTTTTTCTATGGCTGCATAGTCTACATCTTGCTCAATACATTTTTGGGCTTAAGTAAACAGTTGGATGCTCCACTTCATGCTGATCGACAAGGCTGAGAACAGGCCCCAGTCCCTAGGCTTAAGCATCTGTATGGATCAGAGAGGGTCATCCTGGGTATCTGGTGCTCCAATCAAAGCATCCTGCAGCCATCAAAAGGAGGCATCATTTTCTCAGTCAGGGGCTTCCCAATTGTGCTGTAAAAGGGGACACATTTACAGTAATACCCCACCATTCCCAGGAAAGCCATTACCTGATTCTTAGTTTGGAGACTCAGGCAGGTAGCTATACCCTGAATCTGGTAGCTATACCCTGAATCTTAGCTGGCTCAAGCTAGATCTGCCCTCTCCCTACTCAATGTCCTAAATACTTCATCACAGCCCTTGTCCACTGACATTTATCAGGTCAGATAGAAGGTCCCGCAGCCCTGGTTCTGTCTATGATCTGTTATCTGTGAGTTAGATGCTCATCCCAGATGGAGCTAAAGATGGCAATGTTGTTTAGATATGCTTGGGCATACCCATAACACCGTTGCAGGTTCTGACCCACCAAGAATAGAATATTACCATAAACTGGAAGAGCCTCAATGGGGTGATAAAGGCCAACTTCTCCAGGGAAGGTCTCATAAGTGGTATCTGCCAGTAGCTCTTCGAGAGGTCAAGAGTAGTCCGATAGGTTTCAGACTCCAACCAACCTAATAGCTCATCCATCCTAGGAATAGGATAGGCATCAGTCTTAGTCTTTTCATGCAACTAGTGGTAGTCCACACAGAACCATGTGGTACTGTTTATTTTTGGGGTCCAGTACTACAGGTGAGGTTCAGGAATTGCTAGAGGGATTGATCAACTTTAGTCTAAGCATCTCTTCTAACTCCAAACTAATGGTCTTGCAGACTGCCTTGTGGACTCTATAAGGGAGCTGTCATAGATGTTAGCACTGAGCACATCATGAGTGGCTAGGGGGGAGTCCCGATATTTTAGAAACAATTTTGGTAGCAGGTGACTACATTTTTCAACTGGCTCAGCTGATTATTTGTTAGATTTTTAGAAGAGATAACTATAAATCAGCTGCTGGACTGAATGCATCATTGTCCTGTAGGCCAGGCAAAAGCCATTCTTCTGGATCGCTAGCTGTAGCAGTTCAGATGGCCATGACAATTATAGCCCAGTACTGTGAGCTGTCCTATGGATGTGCTGATCTAACTCTATTCTGTAAGGGGCTTCCTTGATCTTCAGTATTACTGTCAAGGACCCTGTAACGGAACCCATCACTGTTTTACCCTGTTTTATGGTTATTTAATTCTTGGTTAAAATATGATCACATTGCTGTACTGTAGATATGTTGTTTTATGTTCTACAGAATATATTGGCTCAGAATATTACAGCTACTAGGCTAATAGATAATCCTATTACAGAGACTCTTTGATAAGATAAGGAAGTCTATTGTATAAAGTGTTTTATTATGAGACAGAGAACAAAGAGTATAATCTGATCCATGTCTGATTGCATCAAAGTAGCCAGGTAGCCAAGGGGAAGTGTGACCACACCTATTGTTCTCTTTATGTGTATTGTGTGGCCAAATATGGGCATGTGTATTGCCTGTGGGAAGAGATGTGTATAAATATTTCTGTACAACAAAATAAAGTCAGTATTCATTTGACTCCCAAATTGCGTGTCGTCCAATATGGGAGGTTGGGAATGGTGAGACTGTAGTGCTTCTTGGATATTTTACTGTATAACAGCGGAGATATTGGATTTGTGTTCCAACTCCGTTACATTTGGTGGAATTGTTCCCACGGTCAGAAGGACAGCTACAGGAGACACCATTCCGTGGAGTACAAATTGAGGGCAACGCTAGTATCCGTACAGCGCCCCTGGCTACAGCAGGATGGAACCGGCTAGTTTTCGGACAGCATTCCATGATGAGGACGAGGCGGCCGCGGACTACAGGGATGCAGACAGAAAGGAACTCATGGAGGGAGACCGGGTAGCGGTTACAGTACCTCTTAATGCCACACAAACTGTGTTTGGAAGAGAACTCCAAAGCAGACTGGCCTTTTTCCCAGGTACGCTTTCCATAAAAACCTTGGAATGGTTAATGACAGATGTCCACAAATACATAATGGAAAAGCAGCGGGCACGGGAGCGGTCCATCTTGGGAGCTGCTAACCCACCTCCCACCATTAACCCCCCCCAGCACTGCGTCCGGGTGGTGGGAACTACCAAACCCCTCCACGGTACATCAGGTGCCACACGTGTAACCAGCAGGGCCACATGCAGAGAGACTGTCCCAGAAACAGAAACCGCTCCACGTGGAATACTCCAACTAATTCCCCTCCCCAGCGACAGGGTGTACCCCAGGGAGCAGAAGGTGTCGTCCTTCCTCCCCAGCGGCAGTTTGTACCCCAGGGGGCCGAAGGTGTTGTCCTTCCCCCCCAGCGGCAGTGTGTACCCCAGGGGGCCGAAGGTGTCGTCCTTCCCCCCCAGCGGCAGTGTGTACCCCAGGGAGCAGAAGGTGCCGTCCTTCCTCCCCAGCGGCAGTGTGAACCCCAGGGGGCAGAAGGTGTCGTCCTTTCCCCCCAGCGGCAGTGTGTACCCCAGGGAGCAGAAGGTGTCGTCCTTCCTCCCCAGGGGCAGTGGGTACCCCAGGGGGCCAAAGGTGTCGTCCTTCCCCCCCAGCGGCAGTGTGTATCCCAGGGAGCAGAAGGTGTCATCCTTCCCCCCCAGCGGCAGTGTGTACCCCAGGGAGCAGAAGGTGTCGTCCTCTCCCCCCAGCGACAGCTTACTCTAACAAGGGGAGACATCAATCTCCCAGACGGCGCAGATGGGACCGTGGTCTCTGTGCCTGACCTACCGGGATGCTGGACAGCCTGTCCAGATCCCCAACTACTCTCACTGGGACAACCGGAGGAGGGGGTAAGTACAAATTCCCCTCCCCAGCTAACTCCTAATGTGGCCCCAGGGTTAACAGAGGAAATGTTAACCCCCACTGACCCCCACCTTTCCCTGGCTACTGAGCCGGAATATGTCCCAAGTACCCAGCAGAAGAGCTGACAGTGGGGCAGAGTGCAGTCGGCCTCTGCCCTCCCTTTGTCCCTTGTACAGAGCAGGATGTCCTGCAGGTTATACCAGCAGAAGAGCTGGCATCAGGGCAGAGTGCCGCTGGCCTCTGCCCCTCAAGTCTCCTCAGCGTGTTGCCCCATCACCACAGCGAAATATCCAAGTGCCTGGTTAGACTTCCCCCCAAAGGGGAGATGTGTGACGAAGTGCCCATCGCCACTTTGTCCTGGAGAGGACTTATTGCCAGCCTCCTGCCCTGCGACTATGGCCCTGGGACATATTGCCCTTTAAACACAGTATTCGGCCATACCAGAGTGTATGTCCCTCATTCTGGCCCTTCACATACAGGGGGGTCATTCGGTACTTGCCCTGTGTGAACCATGATACCCCAGATAGCTATGCCATGGAGCCCATTCATATAATGAAAGACTATGGGAAAGACTTTAGCTACATGGCAATTGAACTGTGTGAAAAGGATCTGAGCGCTATTCGGTCGTTTTGTGCGCTCAGATCCCAGCTATCTGGGGATATGTGAAATGTGAGTAAATGTGAATTGCAGTAATGCTGATGGGTTGTCAAACTAGAGAATTGACCAACAAATACTTTTGTCCGGACATCCCCAGGCCGATCCGTTGGGATCAGACCGTGTATGCCGGCTTATGGTCACGGGGGAGGTGTGTAACGGAACCCATCACTGTTTTACCCTGTTTTATGGTTATTTAATTCTCTAGTACTGTAGATATGTTGTTTTATGTTCTACAGAATATATTGGCTCAGAATATTACAGCTACTAGGCTAATACATAATCCTATTACAGAGACTCCTTGATAAGATAAGGAAGTCTATTGTATAAAGTGTTTTATTATGAGACAGAGAACAAAGAGTATAATCTGATCCATGTCTGATTGCATCAACGTAGCCAGGTAGCCTAGGGGAGGTGTGACCACACCTATTGTTCTCTTTATGTGTATTGTGTGGCCAAATATGGGCATGTGTATTGCCTGTGGGAAGAGATGTGTATAAAGATTTCTGTACAACAAAATAAAGTCAGTATTCATTTGACTCCCAAATTGTGTGTCGTCCAATATGGGAGGTCGGGAATGGTGAGACTGTAGTGCCTCTTGGGTATTTTACTGTATACCAGCGGAGATATTGGATTAGTGTTCCAACTCCGTTACATTTGGTGGCAATGTACTACAGTCTCACCATTCCCAACCTCCCATATTGGACGACACACAATTTGGGAGTCAAATGAATACTGACTTTATTTTGTTGTACAGAAATATTTATACACATCTCTTCCCACAGGCAATACACATGCCCATATTTGGCCACACAATACACATGAAGAGAACAATAGGTGTGGTCACACCTCGCCTAGGCTACCTGGCTACTTTGATGCAATCAGACATGGATCAGATTATACTCTTTGTTCTCTGTCTCATAATAAAACACTTTATACAATAGACTTCCTTATCTTATCAAGGAGTCTCTGTAATAGGATTATCTATTAGCCTAGTAGCTGTAATATTCTGAGCCAATATATTCCGTAGAACTTAAAACAACATATCTACAGTACAGCAATGTGATCATATTTTAACCAAGAATTAAATAACCATAAAACAGGGTAAAACAGTGATGGGTTCCGTTACAGACCCCTTTTTCCAGTTCCTGGATCTTAGCCCATTAAAGTACAGACTGCTTTGCTCCAGCCACTCCATTGTATTTGTAATCTGTTTTGTCCCATTGTTTGCCAGATAAAGTTAATCACATCTTATATGTGTTAGAGACAGCAGGATGTGTATTGGAGGTTATGTGGGGTAATTTCCTGTAATTGTCTGCCACACCCTCTCATTGTTACATTGTGTACACCCCTCTATCTAACTGCTATAAGTATTGCTGACTTTTTAAAATAAAACAGTTCACGTCTGGAGACATATAGAAATTGTGAGTCTCTTATTTTTCTCCTGTTCTCCTGGATGGCTGCAGGAAAGTATTGAGAACCTCTGTAGGATCCTGCTGGGTAGGTTTCACTGTAACACGTCTTATCAAGTCCCCTAAGAAGAAGCAGATCTGGAGTCTCTTGGTAGCCTGGAAGTGCTGTCGGGATTAATACGACATATTATTTTCTAAATAATATAGAATAATGAATTTTGAGTTCAGAATCAATTTATAGACACATATTCCTTTTTATAAAATAACATTTATTGAAAATAACAAAATCAACTAGTCTAATGATAAAAATGTAATGTATCAAATCAGATGCAAATAAAACAAAATATAACCAGCCAGATATTAAAAGAAAATTAATCCATCATATTGTATAACTTATTATTTTATGACATCTTCTATACAATCCATAAATCTCAATATAAAAGTTTATCTCAATCACATGTACAATAAAACCTGGAATAGCAACCCAAAGAATAAAATCAGATAAATCAATTAATAAAAATTCACCCCAAAAAATGTTTAACATGTACTAATAATGTCTAATTATAGTATAATATAACTATACAGGAATGTATTAAATATAACACAATTATGGTAAAGTATTTTATAATATAATTGATAAGTTTAGCTAAGTAAAATTAATTTATCTGTATTGGTCAAAAAGAAAAATGAGATATCAAATTTTGTACTAAAATTTATATCCGGATTTATAAATTTCAATGACAAAATGAAATCTAAATAACTTTTTGGTAAGAAATAAACCAAACAGAGAAATTATGGTAATGGTTTTCAGTTATATCATAAAATAAAATAATTCAATTTATACATTACCAATTATGACAAGATTCCACTGGTCAATTCCAAAATTGTCTGTCCTTTTCCACGGGATCAAAGTTTTCCTCTAGCTCTACTTTCTTTTTCTCTCCAGCCCCCCTCTCCCAGATCCTGTTTCTATCCATAATTATACCTCCAACTTCATTTGCCTATCAGAATCCCAAATCAATTAAAGTATCTAGTAACCAATAGAATCTCTCATGATGTCATCACATATTTAAATTTTTATAGTGAATATATTTTTCTATAGAGACATTTATTCCTTGAACCATAAGATGGTGCTCCCGGACCTTTGAATTTTCATACCTTTAATTAACTAATGACCCCTTTGACCCACAACCTTTAAACAAGATAGGGACATAAGAATGGTTATCAGTTAGATACCCCTTAACAGATTTATTATTCTGGGAAAGAGACTGAATGTCTAGTAACACATTCTTCACATGTGAAATTTTGGGGAGGATTCCATTATTTCTAAGAAACATAACCTTTATAGACCTTTATCAATTAGTTTAGGAATTCACTCAAATATTTGTCTCTACAGAACAAAGAACTATTTAAACATGAAGAACTCACTTGTGAGAAGCTGTGAAAACATCTTTTACATAGATATATTCAAATAATGGAATTGCATATATATATATATATATATATATGTATATATATAAATATATAAAGCATATAAAATATTAATACATTGGATATAAAATTGTGGTTAATAATTGGAATATCATATTATACTATAATATCCATATAAGATAGAACTTTATTCATACAAAAGTTCTGACAGTGCTGATTTCTGATGCAAGGACCCTGACCGATACAGAAGATATCAGGGTGCTGGTGCCAAGATTTCCAAGAACCCCACGGCCCTTGTGGGTAGTTAGCCTGTAGTCTATAGCAGGTGCCCTGGGCTTGTATAGCCCCTACCCTTGGATAGTCACAATTACCTTGTAGGGCATTCCAGAGGAGACTTGCAGCTTGTTCTGGGGGTGAGGGACTAATAGAAAGGTTGGGCTGCCCATTCCTAATTCCTAATAGTGGGTACTCTGATCATACTGCTGCTTCTGTTTCTCTTGGGCAATTTGTAAATGGTCCCAGCAAGCGTGGCAAATTATTTACAGAAGGCATAGGGCACTACCAGCATCTCACTATGTTCAACTAGATTGATAGTGATCCTCTGGGAGGTGGTGTCTATAATGGCCATTGTTTGGAGTGAAGCCCGGGTTTCTCTAGCTTGCTGGCTGTACCGTTGGCACAAGTCACAGGTATCACAGTAATCTCCAATGTGCTTGTTCACACCAGGCTAGTCAAACACTTGGTGGAGATGTTGCAGAGTTTCCCATTTCGCCTGCTAGCGGGATGTCATGGGCAAATTCTAGTAGGGACAATCTAAACCTTGTGGGGATGATTAGTTGTTTTTTTATTTCCACTGAGTCAGGACTACCTTCCACAAAAATTGCTCTGTATTGTAATCCCAGATAATTTGTTCTCCTCCTTTTCCTAGTTCACCTCTCTCTGCCTTAACCCCGCTAAGGTGCTATCCTCTGCTAACTTCCTCTGAAGCTCTGCTTCCTTTCTCTCTCTCCCTCTCTCTCCCCCTCCTTTCCCCCCTCTCCCTCCCTCCTCTCTCTCTTTCCACTTCTTATTCTAAGAATCCTAGGAAGCTGTGGTGCATCCATCTAGTGGAGCCTTCAAGACAGAAGGTATCGCCTGAGGATCCTAGATTTCAGCACTACACTAGCACACTGTTTATGTGATAATGTATCCTGTTCATATACAATGTAATTGACACCATTACAACCTGATTCCGACTGTTGATACAAGCCTGTTGGATACAGTTTTGAGAATGTATTTGTTGGAATCTGATTTATATGCTGTCTATTGAGAATAACATAGACATTTACAGCTTGGATTTATTACTGATGATACAAATCTGAGCTGGTACTACTATTAAAAATGTGTTTATGTACATAACATTAAATTTGAGAAAGTTAAAATTACTGTACTAATAACATGTGAATTTGATTTATAGCAATCTATTGATATTAACATAACCGGGTTAGACTGGTGTGGATATAAGTCTGAGTGGATCATAACATTGGGAATTTACTAAGGCTAATTTTCAGGATCTCTCTTAATCAGAAGATCTGATTTATTATGAACAAGAGTATGTATATTTTCCTTCATTTATACTGGGTTACTTGGATATATTTATGGTACTGTGTGGTGTGACTAATTAAACGTATGAGAGTGTGATATGGTTTGGTAAGACTGAGACATTATAAGGTGTGACATAACTATGTAAACGTGGTATATGGTACAGTGTTTTATGAATTGGTAGGCTTGAGATAACATGATGGGCACCCCGACTATAGCTCGTCTGAGGATTGCTCGCCGACAAATGCGCCTGACGCATTTCGAGCACACACAAAAGTGCAGCCGCCAATAGCGTGGCCGCCAATAGTGCGCCCACTCACATCTCTCACCCAGCACACACAAAATCGCACCCGTCAATAGCGATCCCGTGCCAGCTGATGTCGGGGCACTACAGGCTGAATCCAGGTCAGGTGGTTAACTGCATGGTCCTGGGACACTGACACAGCATGGGAACACACACCATATACACTCACTCACACAGCATGGGAACACACCATATACAACTTGTGCACACAACAACAGTTCAGTTTCATTCATTACCTGCATTACCACGCCCATCTATTAGAGCGAAATAGAAGGAGAAAAGAGAGAACAGATCCAGAGGAGAGAGAGAGAAGAGAGAGAGAGAAGAAGAGAGAGAAGGAGAGAGAGAAGAAGAGAGATAGAGAGAAGAACAGAGAGAAGAATAGAGAGATAGAAGAAGAGAGAGAAGAAGTGTGTGTTACAGGCTCAGTGTGTGTGATATGACAGGCTGAGTGTGTGTGACAGGGTGAGTGTGTGTGACAGGCTCAGTGTGTGTGTGATATGACAGGCTGTCACACACACTTACCCTGTCAGACACACTCAGCCTGTCATATCTCACACACACTGAGCCTGTCACACACACTTACCCTGTCACACACACTCAGCCTGTCATATCACAAACACACACACACACTCACCCTTTCACACACACTCAGCCTGTCATATCTCACACACGCTGAACCTGTCACACACACTCACCCTGCCACACACATTGAGCCTGTCACACACACTCATCCTGTCACACACACACTCCCCCTGTCACACATACTCAGCCTGTCACACACACACTCACACTTTCACACACACACACTGAACCTGTCACACACACTCAGCCTGTCATAGCACACACACACTGAGCCTGTCACACACACTAAGCCTGTCATATTACGCACACTGAGCCTGTCACACACACAGCCTGTCACACACACTGAGTTTGTCATATCACACACACACACACACTGAGCCTGTCACACACACTCACTCTGTCACACTCAGGCTCAGTGTGTGTGTGATATGAAAGGCTGAGTATGTGTGACAGGGTGAGTGTGTGTGACAGACTCAGTGTGTGTGTGATATGACAGGCTCACTGTGTGTGACAGGCTGTCATAGCACACACACACTGAGCCTGTCACACACACTAAGCCTGTCATATTACGCACACTGAGCCTGTCACACACACAGCCTGTCACACACACTGAGTTTGTCATACCACACACACACACACTGAGCCTGTCACACACACTCACTCTGTCACACTCAGGCTCAGTGTGTGTGTGATATGAAAGGCTGAGTATGTGTGACAGGGTGAGTGTGTTTGACAGACTCAGTGTGTGTGTAATATGACAAGCTCAGTGTGTGTGACAGGGTGAGTGTGTGTGTAACAGGCTCAGTGTGTGTGTGTGATGTGACAGGCTGAATGTGTGTGAAAGGGTGAGTGTGTGCAACAGGCTCAGTGTGTGTGTGATATGACAGGCTGAGTGTGTGTGACAGGGTGAGTGTGTGTGTGATATGACAGGCTGAGTTTGTGTGTGACAGGCTCAATGTGTGTGTGATATGACAGGCTGAGTGTGTGTGACAGGCTCAGTGTGTGTGTGATATGACAAGCTGTCACACACATTCACCCTGTCACACACACTCAGCCTGTCATATCACACACACACCCAGCCTGTCACACACAAAGCGAGGGTTGCACACACTGAGCCTGTCACACACGAAGCGAGGGTCGCAGTTGCTGGCAAGGAGTGCCGAAGGCGCCGAAGGCGCTCCTTGCCAGCAACTGCGACCCTCGCAAAATTTACGTTACGACCCATTACGACCTTGTAAAAATCGCCCGCAACACGCGCACATGAAAACATGAAAAATACAACAAATACACAGAACAAATACATAAAAAGCTTACTTACAGGAAGAGGGAGCATCCAGGACCTCGAAAACTAAAGTTACACCTCAATTTGAGTCAAGTTAAAAGAGTTTAGACACTAAAAAATTCTCTAAGCGAGAGAAAAAATGGCCGCCGAAAAAACGAAAACGAGGCTACAGCAGTCTAAAGACGCAAAACACCACCAAACACCTACGTATTTGCCGAAAAACACCTACGAGATTAAAAAACAAGGACGCAACCCACGCAACCCCCAAAACATTACAAACACAATAAATACAAACAACAAACACATAAAAAGGTTACTCACAGCAAAGGGGAGCACCGAGGACCTCTGCAAGTGAAGTTACACCTCCATTTAAGCACAAATTTTGGAGTTTAGAGACCCGAAAATTACCTAAGCGAGAGAAAAAATGGTCGCCGAACAAAACGAAAACGAGGCTAAAGGTCCCTAAACACGCAAAACACCACCAAACAGCTACAGATATTCTGAAAAAGCCCACCAAACAGCTACGGATATTCCGAAAAAGTCACACCACATAGAAAACGAACGACGCTACATCAGCCACATTATATACACCAAACACCATTAGCTTACTTACAATTTCATTGCCGTAATTTTTTGACGGGCAATTCGCTAGTAATAATAATAAAGATGTAATGATCACAAACAATGTAAATATGCAGTATAACACCGTGGTAAGATAATAATAGAGGTTGTGCAACACCCCTCTAACCCACTGCACCTAGCACGGAGGTGCAAAGTAGGCATTCGTGCCTTACTAGGTCACAATCTTCACTATCCACCTGTTTTGCATTTTATATTGCAAAAGAATGTGATCAAAAACAAAAACGGGACTAAATGATGATCAAAGAGATATATGAAAGCCCTAATAGATATATTGCTAAAGTATTCACCCCCTTGACTTTTTACCTATTTTGTTACATTACAGCCTTAAATTTAATGTTTTTTTAATCTGAATTTTTTATGTGATGGATCAGAACACAATAGTCTAAGTTGGTGAAGTGAAATGAGAAAAATATGTACATAAAAAATAGAAAACAGAAAATTGTCACGTGCGTATGTTTTCACCCCCTTTGTTATGAAGCCCATAAAAAGCTCTGGTGCTACCAAGTACCTTCAGAAGTCACTTAATTAGTGAAATAATGTCCACCTGTGTGCAATCTAAGTGTCACATGATCTGTCATTACATATACACACCTTTGTTGAAATAGGCCCCAGAGGCTGCAACACCTAAGCAAGAGGCACCACTAATAAAACACTGCCATGAAGACCAAGGAACTCTCCAAACAAGTAAGGGACAATGTTGTTGAGAAGTACAAGTCAGGGTTAGGTTATAAAAAACATATCCAAATCTTTGATGATCCCCAGGAGCACCATAAAATCTATCATAACCAAATGGAAAGAACTTGGCACAACAGCAAACCTGCCAAGAGACGGCCACCCACCAAAACTCATGGACCGGGCAAGGAGGGCATTAATCAGAGAGGCAGCACAGAGACCTAAGGTAACCCTGGAGGAGCTGCAGAGTTACACAGCAGAGACTTGAGTATCTGTACATAGGACGACAATAAGCCGTACACTCCATAGAGTTGGGCTTTATGACAGAGTGGAAAGAAGAAAGACATTACTTTCAGAAAAAAAAAAAAATAGCATGTTTTGAGTTTGCGAAAAAGCACGTGGGAGACTCCCAAAATCTATGTCTGATGAGACTAAAATTGAACTTTTCAGACATCAAAGAAAACGCTATGTCTGGCGCAAACCCAACACATCACATCACCCAAAGAACACCATCCCCACAGTGAAACCTGGTGGTGGCAGCATCATGTTGTGGGGATGTTTTTCAGCAGCCAGGACTGGGAAACTGGTCAGAGTTAAGGGAAAGATGGATGGTGCTAAATACAGGGATATTCTTGAGCAATCACAGCTCCAAGTCCCTTTTGATAAGTCTCTATAAGTTTGCCACATCTTACCACTGGAATTTTTGCCCATTCCTCCTTGCAAAACTGCTCCAGCTCCTACAAGTTGGATGGTTTGCGCTTTTGAACAGCAATCTTTAAGTCTGACCACAGATTTTCTATTGGATTGAGGTCTAGGCTTTGACTAGGACATTCCAACACATTTTCATGTTTCCCCTTAATACACTCAAGTGTTGCTTTAGCAGTGTGTTTGGGGTCATTGTCCTGCTGGAAGGTGAACCTCCGTCCTAGCCTCAAATCACGCACAGAGTGGTACAGGTTTTGCTCAAGAATATCCCTGTATTTAGCACCATCTTTCCCTCAACTATAACCAGTTTCCCAGTCCCGGCTGCTGAAAAACATCCCCACAGCATGATGCTGCCATCACCACTGTGTTTCACTGTGGGCATGGTGTTCTTTGGGTCATGTGATGTGTTGGGTTTGCGCCAGACATAGCGCTTTCTTCGATGGCCGAAAAGTTCAATTTTAGTAGCAAAAAGAAAGAGAAAAGTACACCTTTAATTCAAATGATATTGTTTACCCTCATAGAATGATCCTACATATATGATGGAAAAATCTAAATCAAATACCTTGTTTTAAAATATCATTTTATTAATGTACACAATATACACAAGACAATAAAATATCTTAAAAACACGGTAGTCCGGCCATCTACAAAATTAAGTTACATTTATGCAGAACCAATATATTCCAATAATTATTAAATCACTCTAACTGTATATCAAAAGAATGAACCCATTGATATAGTAAATATGATCAAAAGCAAATCAATACAAATTAAATCAACAATGGGCTGGTCAATATCAGTCTATATTGTTAGTTAGATATTCAAACAATTAGAGATGTGCATTTGATATCTGGGTTGCATACATGTAGATTACTATACAATCATTTATGCTCAGCAAGTGCCACCTTCATTCTGTAGTGGGGAGTGTATAGGCAGGTAGGGGAGACTACAGTTGTACCTCTGTGGCCCTCTCTGTAAATACACTAGCAGATTTAACATATGGAGGCCCGCTAGTTACCTCCCTAACTACCTATACAAACTAGGTCTATGCTATCTATTCTGGGACTATGCCCACCACCTGCCCACTTACCCACTCCAGAATGACCTCTGTGGATTGTAGGAACAGCTCAAAACAGCAGCTGAACCAAGATCCCACACAGACGGAGGTCCGACAGCATGGAATCAAAACCGGAAGTAGACAGACGGAACCGGAAGTGATCCGACGCGCACGTTTTGTGCCAGTTTTAACAGGGATCGTGACGATGAAGGCGGCGCTCCATTATTTAAAGGTAAGTGATTGTCATTATTCAAATCCGATGTGTGGCTCTATCTTCAATTAGCCCAGGATCAAAGAGAAGGTCACCGAATCACACCTCAAAGGAAGAGGAAGAAGTAATTAAGTTATGCATCCTTATACAGTAACATATATTTGTGCTTGGAACATATAAAAATATGCAGATATCGGAATAATATCATGCAGTCTTATTATACCATATAGTATGATCATTATTTACATCAATGTTAACTTAATCCAATATACTCGCTGAGAAATATGTGATTCGTGACTCATAGGATCAGAAAAAAGGACCTGATAATTTTTTCAATATTAGATAATTCTAATCTCAATCAGACAGACATCAAAGACACTTCTCATACATCCAGAATGCTGATTAGTGTCAAAGTTATCTCAGAACACAATGAATAATCAACTGATAAACAGGAGAATATAAAGAACATCTTTATTGTATCTTGGAAATAAACCACAGTTATCGGATTTAAGAGTTCCAATTAGTATAATGTAAATCTAACTACTCTATATACATAATATGGTTCTAATAACAGTGTGGAAATTAGAACAATGGGGCATATCGCTAATATTGTTGGAAAACTAAATGTTTTGTAAATTGTGTAGCAGATAGGCTAATATCACAGTGGTGAATAATGATCTTTATCCAGCTGATGCTGAGATATCATTCAGATCATAGTAATGTGATTAGATTTATAGAAAAACACAAAAAATATTATTTTCATTAAGTCCACTAGTGACAACGGTATTGAGTAAAGATATCCATTTACTCTCTGCTTTTAGTAATTCCAATTCTACGTTGCCTTTCCTAATTCCCAGACTGATTTTTTGTAAGATCCAACATCTTAAAATAGATTTTGATTCGTGTTTCTCATGAAAATGTCTGGCTACAGAGGTAAGAGTTTTTCCTCTTATTATATCACTAGCACTATTGCGGATGTTACCCAAGTGTTCACCCAGCCTTTTTCGCAGTTCTCTGCTAGTGATCCCAGCATATCTGAGGGAACAGGGGCATTCCAGGCAATAAACTACTGCGGATGTGCCACAATTATATAGACCTTTTCATTTTGTAACTTTTCCTGTTCTGTTACATATTTCTTCTTGTCTATACATGTAAGGACAGAATTTACAGTGTCCACATCCAACAGTTCCGTTTGATAATGAGTTGGCTTTTCTTTTTTTGCAGAAGTGGCTTCGTACAAGTTGGTCTCGAATATTACTGGATCTTCGCCAGCCAGTCGATATCTTATTGCCTACCATTGTCTGTAATTGGGGATCTGTCTTCAAAATGTTAATATGTTTGTTAAGAATGCTTTCAATCCATTTCCAATCTTCACTGTAAGTGGTGATAAAACGTACATTTTCATCCTTTTTTGTTCTTAGCTTGGGGGATAATAGTTCTTCTCTTGGAGTATGTAATGCTCGCTGATATCCTTTTTTAATAGAGTTGTTGCTGTATCCCCTCTTCTTTAAACTTTCACGCAATTCTTTCGCTCTCTCAACAAATAAGTCCAAGGTTGAACAATTTCTTCTGATGAGTAAAAATTCACCTATTGGAATTGATTTGATTGTTGATGGGAAATGTGAACTAGAATGATGTAAGGTACTGTTTGTGGCTGTTGGTTTGCGAAATAAATCGGTTGTAATGTTGCCACTATCATCTTTACAGATGGATATATCCAAAAAATCTACTTTGCATCAATCATAAGTGTGTGTCAGCCTGAGATTGAGGTCATTGACATTCAATTGGTTAATAAACTGGTTTAGACTTTCTTCAGAACCATCCCAGATGAACATGATGTCGTCAATGTATCTCAACCATACACTTATGTGATCGGAAAACAATAAATTGGTATAATTGAAGACAAATTCTTTTTCCCACCATCCCAAATAGATGTTGGCATATGTGGGTGCACAAGAAGATCCCATTGCTGTTCCTCTTTTTTGCAGGTAAAAGACATAATTAAACACAAAATAGTTATGGTTTAGAATAAACCGCAATAACTTTAACAGGAAATTATTAATCGGGATCTTAGTGTTGGTTTGCATCTTCAAAAAGTATTCCACAGCTTGACAATCTGCCTCGTGTTTGATAGAAGTATACAAACTTTCCACGTCACACGTTACTAGAAGAGTTTCCGGATTAGTAGTAATGTCATTTAGTCTATTGATACGTCCATTGTATCCCTCACATATGACGGTAAACTCAGTACAAATGGGCGTAAATGAATATCAATAAACTTGCTAGCATTCTCACCAAGGCTCCCATTACCTGATATAATTGATCTACCTGGTGGTATTGTAACATTCATATGTACTTTGGGTAACATATAAAGGGTTGCCGTCCTCGGCTTGTTTGAAATTAGAAATTCATGCACTTTTTTAACAATTACCAGGTCATCCCTGGCTTTATTGATTATGTTGTCATATATTTCCACAAAATCATTAGTAGGATTGCCCAGTAATCTTTTATAGCAATCTTTGTCATTTAGTTGTCTTAGAGCTTCACGTATATATATCTCATTGGGCAAGAGAACTATGTTCCCTCCTCTGTCCGAAGGTTTACTCGTGATATCAGTCCACTCTCCAATTTTCATCTCGACATAGGTTGTATGTTATTGAAGACTGTAATCTTTCAATATCTTGTGTCACTGCTTTTACATAGACATCAACTGCCGAGCAACTAGATAATGTTGGATTGAAGCAAGATTTGGTTTTGATTTTATGTTCAATAGAGGTTGAAGTAGTCGGTTCATCTACCATAACTATGAGTTCTGTCTGCTCGCTCGAAATAGCTTTGTTTAGAAAACATTTTTTTACCATTAATTTGCGAGCGAACAGATTAAGATCTTTATAAACCTCAAAGAATTCAAATTTCTTACTTGGAGAAAAGGATAATCCTTTTTGTAATAGTACTATTTGTGGTTTGGTTAATACTCTCCCTGACAGATTTATAATCTGCATCTTGTCAGTAGTTACCTTGGTTTCCTCTCCCAATTCGCCTTCTGGGTATTGGCTGAACCCTTGTATCCCCACTGTCTGCGGTCTCCCAGATTCCTCACTGAGTCCCAGGTCTCTTCCTGAGGTTGTTTTGGGTTCCTCTCTATCCTCGATAGAGGGCCCTGATCTAAAAAAGAAACCAATGGCTTCTGTCTCCGTCCTCCAGGGATCAATCTCAAGTCATCATCATCAGTTTGTGAGGAGTCTAATTCAGTATCTGAATTATGGTATCTTCTGATTGGATCAACTCTCGGGCGTAATTTTCTCCTACTGTTGTTCCTGTGTGTCCAGTTAAAGATATTGCAACTTTCAAAGTCCTGTAAATCTCTGTTGTACTTCTGTTTTTCAGAGATACAATTTCATTTTCTCTTCTATCTTAAACTCATCTAATGTTTCAAATTGTTTAAAAGTTTTGTTTAATTGAGTGAATTTTTACGCATCAGAAGAAATTGTTCAACCTTGGACTTATTTGTTGAGAGAGCGAAAGAATTGCGTGAACGTTTAAAGAAGAGGGGATACAGCAACAACTCTATTAAAAAAGGATATCAGCGAGCATTACATACTCCAAGAGAAGAACTATTATCCCCCAAGCTAAGAACAAAAAAGGATGAAAATGTACGTTTTATCACCACTTACAGTGAAGATTGGAAATGGATTGAAAGCATTCTTAACAAACATATTAACATTTTGAAGACAGATCCCCAATTACAGACAATGGTAGGCAATAAGATATCGACTGGCTGGCGAAGATCCAGTAATATTCGAGACCAACTTGTACGAAGCCACTTCTGCAAAAAAAGAAAAGCCAACTCATTATCAAACGGAACTGTTGGATGTGGACACTGTAAATTCTGTCCTTACATGTATAGACAAGAAGAAATATGTAACAGAACAGGAAAAGTTACAAAATGAAAAGGTCTATATAATTGTGGCACATCCGCAGTAGTTTATTGCCTGGAATGCCCGTCTTCCCTCAGATATGCTGGGATCACTAGCAGAGAACTGCGAAAAAGGCTGGGTGAACACTTGGGTAACATCCGCAATAGTGCTAGTGATATAATAAGAGTAAAAAAGCTTACCTCTGTAGCCAGACATTTTCATGAGAAACACGAATCAAAATCTATTTTAAGATGTTGGATCTTACAAAAAATCAGTCTGGGAATTAGGAAAGGCAACGTAGAATTGGAATTACTAAAAGCAGAGAGTAAATGGATATCTTTACTCAATACCGTTGTCCCTAGTGGACTTAATAAAAATAATAATTTTAGTGTTTTTCTATAAATCTAATTACATTACTATGATCTGAATGATATCTCAGCATCTGCTGGATAAAGATCATTATTCACCACTGTGATATTAGCCTATCTGCTACACAATTTACAAAACATTTAGTTTTCCAACAATATTAGCCATATGCCCCATTGTTCTAATTTCCACACTGTTATTAGAACCCTATTATGTATATAGAGTAGTTAGATTTACATTATAATTATTGGAACTCTTAAATCCGATAACTGTGGTTTAATTTCCAAGATACAATAAAGATGTTCTTTATATTCTCCTGTTTATCAGTTGATTATTCATTGTGTTCTGAGATAACTTTGACACTAATCAGCACTCTGGATGTATGAGAAGTGTCTTTGATGTCTGTTTGAGTGAGCTTAGATTTATCTAATATTGACAAAATTATCAGGTCCTTTTTTTCTGATCCCATGAGTCACGAATCACATATTTCTCAGCGAGTATATTGGATTAAGTTAACATTGATGTAAATAATGATCATACTATATGGTATAATAAGACTGCATGATATTATTCCGATATCGGCATATTTTTATATGTTCCAAGCACAAATATATGTTACTGTATAAGGATGCATAACTTAATTACTTCTTCCTCTTCCTTTGAGGTGTGATTCGGTGACCTTCTCTTTGATCCTGGGCTATTTGAAGATAGAGCCATACATCTGATTTGAATAATGACAATCACTTACCTTCAAATAATGGAGCGCCGCCTTCATCGTCGCGATCCCTGTTGAAGCTGGCGCGAAACGTGCTCGTCGGATCACTTCCGGTTCCGTCCGTCTACTTCCGGTTTTGATTCAATGCTGTCGGACCTCCGTCTGTGTGGGATCTTGGTTCAGCTGCTGTTTTGAGCTGTGCCTACAATCCACAGAGGTCATTCTGGAGTGGGTAAGTGGCCGGTGGTGGGCATAGTCCCAGAATAGATAGCATAGACCTAGTTTGTATAGGTAGTTAGGGAGGTAACTAGCGGGCCTCCATATGTTAAATCTGCTAGTGTATTTACAGAGAGGGCCACAGAGGTACAACTGTAGTCTCCCCTACCTGCCTATACACTCCCCACTACAGAATGAAGGTGGCACTTGCTGAGCATAAATGATTGTATAGTAATCTACATGAATGCAACCCAGATATCAAATGCACATCTCTAATTGTATGAATATCTAACTAACAATATAGACTGGTATTGACCAGCCCATTGTTGATTTAATTTGTATTGATTTGCTTTTGATCATATTTACTATATCAATGGGTTCAATCTTTTGATATACAGTTAGAGTGATTTAATAATTATTGGAATATATTGGTTCTGCATAAATGTAACTTAATTCTGTAGATGGCCGGACTACCGTGTTTTTAAGATATTTTATTGTCTTGTGTATATTGTGTACATTAATAAAATGATATTTTAAAACAAGGTATTTGATTTAGATTTTCCATCATATATGTAGGATCATTCTATGAGGGTAAACAATATCATTGGAATTAAAGGTGTACTTTTCTCTTTCTTTTTGCTACTATTATCAATTTTTACACTGCCAATGATATTTTCTTAGTAGCGATATAACTTACTCGATATGTGAACATATCCAATTATTATAATTTTTTCTAAGAGATACCCTGGATAATTACTCTTTATCTTGTCTTTTTTCAAATAAGTTCAATATTAGACTCATCAGACCAGAGTACCTTCCACCACACATTTTGGGAGTCTCCCACATGCTTTTTCACAAACTCAAACGTGCCATTTTGTTTTTTGCTGAAAGTAATGCCTTTCTTCCTGCCACTCTGCCATAAAGCCCAACTGTATGGAGCATATGGCTTATTGTCATCCTAGGTACAGATACTCCAGTCTCTGCGGTGGAACTCTGCAGCTCCTCCAGGGTTACCTTTGGACTGAATAATGCCCTCCTTGCCTGGTCCGTGAGTTTTGGTGGGCGGTTGTTTCTCGGCAGGTTTGCTGTTGTGCAATGTTCTTTCCATTTGGTTATGATATATTTGATGGTGCTCCTGGGGATCATCAAAGATTTGGATATTTTTTATAACCTAACCCTGACTTGTACTTCTCAACAACATTGTCCCTTACTTGATTGGAGAGTTCCATGGTCATTATGGCAGTGTTTGGTTAGTGGTGCCTCTTGCTTAGGTGTTGCAGCCTCTGGGGCCTTTCAAAAAAGGTGTGTATTTGTAATGACAGATCATGTGACACTTAGATTGCACACAGGTGGACATCAATTCACTAATTATGTGACTTCTGAAGGTAATTGGTTGCCCCAGAGCTTTTTATGTGATTCATAACAAAGGGGGTGAATACATACGCACATGCCAATTTTCTGTTTTCTATTTCTAAAAAATAGTTTTATGTATATATTTTTCTCATTTCACTTCACCAACTTAGACTATTGTGTTCTGATCCATCGCATACAATTCAGATTAACAAAACATTTAACTTAAGGCTGTAATAAAATAGGTAAAAAGTCAAGGGGGGTGAATACTTTTGCACGGCACTGTATATATATATATATATATGTAAATATATATGTATATGTATATATGTTTATATAAATATATATATAACCAAACACGCAATGTCTAACTACGGACTTACACAAAAAAATAAGAGCCGTGGGACTTAGGAAAAAATCCATTACGGACTCACAAAAATACGACCTTAATGGACAACCCGTGCACAGCGGAAACATTAATAAACACCAAAATACACACAAAAAAAAAATTAAAACCTTACCCACAGCAAGGGGGGACACCCAGGACATCTGGAAGACAGGTTAAACCTCAAATTTACAAAGTTTAGACACTCGAAAATCCCCTAAGCAAGAGAAAAAATGGCAGACGAAAAAAACCGATAACGAGGCTACACGACCCCTAATGCCACAAAACACCGCCGAGCACATACGACTTTTACAAAAAACAGTTCAACCTACAACATACATCATTAGCAAGGACGCTAAATCATACAAACCCGCCTACCACATACACATTCGCCGCCATTTTACAACACTAACTTACACAATGCGGAAGTACCCAGCTACACACCTAGCGACCTAGCCCCGAAATACCAGGCAATTCTACCCTGAACAGGACAAACAGCAAACCCCAGACAAGTACAAATAAGGAATAGTACATTAGTGATTCCACTTGAATGTCTACAAAATAAGTTAAGAGAAATGTATTTGCTGCTGAAATTTCTCAGAAATGCACTGCACTCTGGGAAAACCGGGCAGGGCATGCAAATGAGACACATAATGCACCCTCACTCTGTCAATCCGAACCATTTGAAACATGGCTCCTTTTAAGCATATGATTACTGTATTTCAGTAGTTTTAGGCATAGCAACGGATGGATTTTTCACAAACAGGTCACTTAACAACACACAGCACTGTTTCACGGTTACTGCTGATCCTCGTTGTGGTGTGGATGCCTGGTTTGTGTGGTGATTGTTGTAGAGAGTAGTTCAATACAGCAATTATTTCACATATGGTGGGCTAAGAGTGAAAGAAACACTCCACTGTATGTGTATATATGTATGTATGTATGTATATATATATATATATATATATATATATATATAACTAGAATAAAACAAAAAATAGGTGCAAAAAATTGCTGCCTAACAACTGTTTAAGGGCCTCATTCTATTAGCGGCCGCAGCCGTTGCGGGGCCGCAAGGACCGGCCGCAAGCTATTCTGCTATTCTATTCCCTTACGGCCGGAGGCTCCGGCAGGCTTGCGGCCGGTGCCTTGCTATCTCTTGCGGCCGCTCGCGCCAGAGGAAAGCCTTTGATCTAAAACGGCCGCAAGAGTTTTGCAATTCAATTGCTCCGGGAAACCTCTCTGCAAGGCTAAAAGCGAGCCGCAGCTTACTTGCAGGAAAGAGGTCTCGCTAGCACCAATTAAGCACATAAAATAGCTCAAATAAAGCCATCCTGCACTTTGAGAAGACTATAAAGGGATTTTAGGTGTTAGAAAAAATAGCACATAATTATCCTGTACTCAAATCCGTAAAATATTTTATTTTTAATATCCGTAAAATATCCATGTAAAAAGTCCAGAGTGCTTGGAGCACCTCAGACACACCCACGCCACAGCCGGAAAATAAACAGTTAATTTGAACTCGGGTTTGGGCAGATGTGCAAGCTTGAGAGTGGGTTCCTTTTAATCCTCATGTCCCCCAATATGATCCCTAGCATTTACAGAGCTGTACAGTGCAGGCTTGAATTTATTTTTCAGTTTTTATATTTCGGAGCTTACGGCCGGTTCCAAGATATGCGGCCGGCCGTAAGAGGAGATCCCTGCGGGGCCGTATAATAGAATCGCGAGTTAACTGAACCCCCGCAAGGAATCGCAGCCTTACGGCCGATTTACGGCCGATAATAGAATGAGGCCCTAAGTATAAAAAAACAATTTTATAAAATTTAATAGGTAATTTAGGGAAAAGAAAAAAAATAATCTCTATACGGTAAGTATAGCTAAGCAATACTTTTTATCCTTGGTATTCTTAGAATGTCCTCATATATCTATAGTCTTGTTTTTATCTTTCTCAAGGCTTAGAGAGAGTGCAGAGCTACTGAATTGTCGCAAGTCTTTTTAAAGATCCAGACTCCGCCTCTCGTGGCGTATATTGTTGGTTTTGTGTCCAGCTATCGCGTCTGTATTATTTACTTCCTGGATGATGTCACCACGTATACTGCGTGACTAACGATGAGGCTTCAAGTAATAAGGGGCAGGGAGCCCGGAAGGATTAGAAAATGCCCTTACTTTCCTTTTTCAAAAGACTTTATTGTCCAATTTAACATGTAATTATCAGACAATACTTTGGAAAAGTATATTTAATATTTATAAAAGTTAGGTTTTAGAGTATTTATTATTCACTATTAACCACTTTTTTCAGTACTTGGTAATTATTTCTATTCCCTTTAGATTAACTAAAAAGAGGTATCACTTCACTAGGGTAGTTTAAAAACCACTCTTGAGAGTAGTTAAACAAGCAGAGACGATGAGATAGAGGGGACTGCTATATTTTGTCCCTTAAGGATCTTCAGGTTCCATCAGGTAATCTCATTTAATAAGAAACAATTATTTTAGTGAAAAGGGGAGTGGACATAAATTAATCTCTCTCAACATAGTATTTTATAGCAGATTTCCTATCATCTCATCTTTGTTTATATAATAATCACTGTCAGGTCGATTTAAGTTCAAATAAATGGGCTAAAGGTGAAACCTTTGTTCAGACCCCACGGGCCTTGTGCTCCCATAAGGTAGATCTTTTTACATTCCTCTTGCATAAGTCTTTGATTAATGTCTCCACCTCTTATATTAACTTTCAGATTGTTGATAATATGTAATTCCAGAAATGTTATATCACCATGATGGTATAATCTAATATGTCTGTAAATTGGTGTGTCCAAACCATTTACAATGGAGTACACATGTTCCAATATCCAACGTCTTATCTGTCTGATGGTCTTACCTACATATAATTTTGTCCATTTGCATATTATAATGTATATTACATGTGTAGACAGGTAATTATAAAAAGAGTTTAATGGAAACTCTTTATTAGTATAGGGATGGTGGAAGGATTTTTCAGGCTTTATATATTGACAGGCCCGACAGTTACCACATCTATATAAGCCTTTAGTGTAAGCCAGTTCCTTCTTTTGGCCCTTTTATTCACGAAAAAACTTTTCACTAGTTTGTCGCCCAAGTTTGTTCCTTTTCTATATGTAATACTGGGACGTTCTGTTAGTACAGTGTTTAATGCTTCGTCCTCATAAAAGATGCCAATGTTTCTTCATAATGTTTTTAACTTGTTCATTATCTGTTCCATATGACACGATGCATCTGATATTGTCTTCTTTTTCTTGTTTTTTAAACAGTAATTCCGTTCTCTCCTTACTTATTGCCTTTTTGAAACCTCTATTTTTGAGTCTGGTTCTTAGTTCATCAGCCTTTAATTTAAACTCTTCTGTTGTGTCACAGTTTCAGCAGAGTCTCACATACTGACCTATTGGTATACCTGCCTTCTGTGGTCTAGGGTGTTGACTTCCCCATGACAGTATTGTACTTGAGGCTGTTTCTTTCCTATATAGGGTAGTAGTTATTTTTCCGTTATCTGATTTCATGATCTTTAGATCATCCGCTTCTGACGTAAGTTTGCTTTTCATTTTGTTATGATTAAGTATGGCTATAAAAGCATCAAACTCTTTTTTGTCTCCATCCCAACAGATAAGAACGTCGTCGATGTATCTCTTCCACAATAGAACTTTATCTGTATTGATGTCATCGCAGAACGCTTTAGTTCTTTTCCACAAGAATGAACTTATTCCTTTTATTGTTATTTGAGCTTCTCATATATAGGCAGTATTTGGCTGCCTTTAGTCCTTGATCATTAGGGATACTGCTATAAAGTTGTTAAATATCTGTAGTCCCTAGTATGGCAGTTGAGGGGAATTCCAACCCTTCTATAATTTTCAAGGTATCAGTTGTATCTTGTAAGAAAGACGGTAGACTTCTCACAATTTCTTTGAGCTCATAGTCAATAAATTGGTAATATAAGAGTCTAATGAGATGGAGCTTCTCACTCTATGAGACTGCTAGCGTATTTAGCGCAATGCCATGGTGATCTGTTCACTATATACTAGACTCTTACGAATTCCTTTACTATACATAGGAGATGTTTACTGCTTGGATTTCATTTTTAGAGTGTTAATAATTACTGTATATACTCGAGTATAAGCCAACCCGAATATAAGCCGAGGCACCTATTTTACCACAAAAGACTGGGAAAACTTAGTGACTCAAGTATAAGCCGAGGGTGGGAAATATGCTGCCCCCTGTGTCGCTCTTGTGCCCTCTGTGTTCCCCTCTTGTGTGCCCTCTGTGACCCTTTCTTGTGTCCCCCCCTCTCTCTCACCTGTGCCTCTTCCCACTCTCCCTCCCCTGTGTCTCTCCCCCCTCTCCCTCCCCTGTGTCTCTTCCCCTCCTCTCCCTCCCCTGTATCTCTTCCCCCTCTCCCTTCCCTGTGTCTCTTCCCCCTCTCCTTCCCTGTGTCCCTTCCCCCCTCTCCCTTCCCTGTCTCTCTTTCCCTCCCCCTCCCTTCCCTGTGTCTCTTTCCCTCCCCCTCCCTTAACACCCTCCTCATCCTTCCTCCTCATCCTCCCTCCTCATCCTCCCTCCTCAACCTTCCTCCTCAACCTCCCTCCTCAACCACCCTCCTCAACCCCCCTCCTCATCCTTAACCCCCCATCTCATCCTCAACCTCCCTATTTAACCCCCCTCCTCATCTTCAACCTCCCTCCTCAACCCCCCTCCTCAACCTCCCCCCTCAACCCCCCTCCTCAACCTCCCTCCTCAACCCCCCTCCTCAACCTCTCTCCTCAACCCCCCTCCTCAACCTCTGCCTCAACCCCCCCATCGTCAACCCCCCTCCTCATCCTCAAACCCCCCATCCTCAACCCCCCCATCCTCAACCCCCTCCTCATCCTCATCCCCCCTCCTCAACCCCCCTCCTCAACCTCCCTCCTAAACCCCCCTCCTCATCCTCAACCTCCCTCCTCAACCCCCCTCCACAACCTCTCTCCTAAACCCCCTCCTCAACCTCAACCCCCCTCCTCAACCTCAACCCCCCATCCTCATCCTCAACCCCCATCCTCATCCTCAACCCCCCCATCCTTAACCCCCCTCCTCATCCTCAACCCCCCATCCTCAACCCCCATCCTCATCCTCAACCCCCCCATCCTCAACCCCCATCCTCACCCTCAACCGCCCTCCTCTACCTCCCTCCTCAACCCCCCTCCTCAACCTCAATCCCCCATCCTCATCCTCAACACCCCCATCCTCAACCTCAACTCCGCGATTCTCAACCCCCCTCCTCACCCTCAACCCCCCCATCCTCATCCTCAAACCCGCCATCCTCAACCCCCTTCCACATCCTAGTCCCCTTGTTTACATATAAACACTCTAGGCCAAGAGACCCCCTATTATGTTGTCTATATGATAGATGCAAGTGTCCACCCAACTGTTCTTTTACTTACTCATAAACAACCCCAGGCATCAGTCTTTTGTTACAGTATCAATGGAACAGATAATTGCACCTCAAGTTTCTCAGGGCACAGTTTGTTTGTGATAAGTTGGTTGTGACTGAACACAATTTATAGATCATCACTTATAAAGATTTATACAACTACATATATTTTTATAAGATACACTTATTAAAGTCACAATGTTTAAATAGTATCACTGTATAAGCCATATCTTACATATATATACTGTATGCTGCATTGGGGAAACCAGCCAGAAACTACACATGCGAATGAACCTCCATCGAAGCTCCATCAAAAAGCACCATGAAGACAGCTATTGTACTCCAGTTGGACACCATTTCACCCAGGAGAATCACTCCATCCAGAACCTCAAAAAAAAAGTACTCAGGGGGGATTTTCAGAATTATCCAACAGCGGAAAACTTTTGAATTACAAATGATTACATTTTTTAATACCAAGGATTTGGGCATTAACATTGACTTAGGCTTTCTGGCCCACTAGCTTAATGTCTTATAGCTAACACATTCCACTTACCTCCCCCCTTCTATTGCTGTTTTTGTAAGCTACATGCTATGCTGAAATGTATTTCTCTTTATTTTCCTCTGCTGTGTTCTTATCTACAACCTGATCCATAGACTTACTGACCTATCAGGACATTATTCACAATGCTGGTCTGTTGCTCACTTAACTCTTCCCAATAAATTTTGTCTTTCTTGTTTTTCCAATTTTTTTCCCCATCTCTTTCTGTTTACTGTTTTTAGTTCATACTTGTATCAGTATCGCTTTCTGACTTGATTAAGAGAGGCATTATCTCTCGAAAGCTCGTCGCTTTGTTATAAATATGTTTGTCCAATAAAAAAGGTATCACTATTCACTGCAATACTCTGATTATTCAACTTGATTACTGGACATTCATGGCTACCTCACTCTTAATATATATATATATATATATATATATATATATATATAGATACACACATATATATATATATATATATACATTCATCACATATATAGTTGTGAGCATACGAGCCGTTGCTCACGCTTGCGGACTGCATCCCTCGCGAAGTGAGGGACGCAGTTCCCCGCAAATGCGGGTCCTCGCAAAGCGAGGGTCCGCATTTGCGGTGGTGGAGCATCCCAACGTCCCAGCAAATGCGGATTCTCGCAAAGCTAGGGGCCGCATTTGCAGTGGTGGAGCATCCCAACGTCCCCGCAAATGCGGATCCTCGCGAAGCGAGGAGCCGCATTTGCGGTGGTGGAGCATCCCAACGTCCCAGCAAATGCGGATCCTCGCAAAGCTAGGGGCCGCATTTGCAGTGGTGGAGCATCCCAACGTCCCCGCAAATGCGGATCCTCGTGAAGCGAGGAGCCGCATTTGCGGTGGTGGAGCATCCCATCTCGGCTGTGTTTGTCCGCAAATGCGGACCGTCGCAAAGCGAGGGGCCGCATTTGCGGTGGTGGAAGGTCCAACGTCGGCTGTGTTGTTAACACACACAAGACTTTAAAAAAAAAAAACTCAAAGACGCCTCACACACGGTTAACACACATACGCACGACTTAGAAAAAAAACAACTGCGTCGTACACGTAAAATCCAACTGCGTCCCTCGGAAAAAAATACGGCCGCGAAACGACGGCGCGCATGAAAACATCAGAAACGTAAGAAATAAACACAATGAACACATAAAAAGCTTACCTACAGCAAGGGGGGGGGGCATCCGGCACCTCGAAAAGTTAATTTACACGTCCATTTAAGTCCAAAACAAGAGTTTAAACTGCCGAAAAACACCTAAGCAAGAGAAAAAATGTCCGCCGAACAAAACGAAAACGAGGCTTCAGACGTAACTATACTACAGTAACTCGCAAAACTGAAACACATACTATGCGGCATGTACCACACTGATATTAACCACCATTTTGAAAACTACTACGCATAAAATGGCGGATGGAATGCAAATTGTAACCTGGAACGCAAATAGCGCATGCGTATTGCGTTCTAACGGTCGGAGGCACTTGAAAGTTTATAAATACTGCCTACTTTCCAGAAAATTCTACATTTCTACTCAGGTGATGAACGGAGTGACTGGATAGTTAACTGCTGCTGTTACTTGAGAAGAGAATTGTTTCCTAATTTCCTACTTTACATTGTGCAAATTACAACTGAGAGGTAAGCTATAATATATTACATTTTATTATCAAGACAGGACAAAAAAAAAACAACTTTAACTATGAAAATGTGATTCATGTATACTGACATGTGACACATACATTAATGTGTATAGCCCCTACAACAAACTAATCTTAACCCAAACTAATTAAACAAGTATATTTAAATGACATAAAAAAAAAAAAAAAAACTTTAACTATTAAAATATGATTCATGATCAAGACAGGACAAAAAAAATAATAATTTAACTATGAAAATGTAATTCATGTATACTGACATGTGACACGCACATTTATGTGTATAGCCCCTACAACAAACTAATCTTAACCCAAACTAATTAAACAAGTATATTTAAATGACATTAAAAAAAAAACTACTTGAACTATTAAAATATGATTCATGGATAGGGATATGTGACACGCACATATATGTGTATCATGTATAGTGACATCTGACATGCACATTTATGTGTGTAGGCCCTAAAACAAACTAATGTTAATTGAAACTAATTAAAGAAGTATATTTAAATGACATTAATTTATTGCAATTCAATATATAACCTAAAGCTCAATCTTTCTCCTTTTTTTTAAATTTTTAAACAGACTCTGCATCAACAGCGTCCCTCAAGAATTTGCACCGTGCATTGTGAACCACAATCCCTTTTAAAGAACACAAAGAAAGAAGAAGAGGTAAGATAGAAAAATACATTACATGCTGAAAAAGACCATGCTTTGCTAAATCGAAAAGAAGAAATATACAATTAACCATTTCACTTTCTTTTTCAAACAGACACTACAAGAAGACCGGCGGATTAAGATTAACAGGAGGGGACCCTCTCATTCGACACTTCAATCAAGGTAAAGTATAACAAGTAGAAAAAATAAAAGAACTTTATATGTGTAATGGCCGCCAATATAATAAATGCAGCAACCAAAAAGTAGTGAACACAAAATAGGATAATGCTACAAACATTGCTATAAGATGCAAAATAAAAAAAAACATTCTTTTTCACTGTAGAAAAACATTTAACCTTCATAAAAAAGACTAATTAAGCAAATAAAGTATGCGACATATGGTACACACAAAATAGGATTGTACCAAAAATCACACAAACACATAGCAAACTAAATTAATAATTCTTCTTTAATGTTTAAGAATCTATAAGCCTTACAAAGAAGCCTAAATAAGCATACCAAAAGTGGTGGATACAAAATAGGATAATGCTAAAAACATTGCCATCAGATACAAAATAGGAAAAACATTTAACCTTCAGAAAAAAGACTAATTAAGCAAATGAAGTATGCAACATATGGTAGACACAAAAATAGGATTGTACCTAAAATCACACAAACACATAGCAAACTAAATTAATATTCTTCTTTAATGTTTAAGAATCTATAAGCCTTACAAAGAAGCCTAAATAAGCATACCAAAAGTGGTGGACACAAAATAAGATAACGCTAAAATCATAGCCATCATATCCAAAATAGGAAAAACATTTAACCTTCATAAAAAAAATAATTAAGCAAATGAAGTATGCAACATATGGTAGACACAAAATTGGATTGTACCAAAAATCACACAAACACATAGCAAAGTCAATTAATATTCTTATTTACTGTTTACGAAGCTATAAGCCTTACAAACAATTCTAAATTAGTATAGCAAAAGTGGTGGACACAAAACAGGATAATGCTAAAAACATTGCAATCATATCAAAAATAAGAAAAACATTAATAATTACAGTATAAAAAAGGATAACTGGAATATACAAATACATTTAAAGTATTTTTAAAAGGTTGCACAAAAAACAGCATAGCAGAAAAAATTCACCATAACAGATACAATACACCAAAATAATGAAATTTGTTATTCATTACAAATACATTAAAATCAAATAACATTTTCATTTTTCTTTTACAAGAGACACTGCGTGAAGACCATCGGACGAGGACTTTCAACAGAGGACCAGACCATCGGACGAGGACTTTCAACAGAGGACCAGACCATGCGATGAGGACTTTCAACAGAGGACCAGACCATCGGACAAGGACTTTCAACACAGGACCAGACCATCGGACGAGGACTTTCAACAGAGGACCAGACCATCGGACGAGGACTTTCAACAGAGGACCAGACCATCGGACGAAGACAGAGGACCAACAAAGATTCTGCTTGAAATCACACTTCAACCAAGGTACAGTATAACAAGTAAAAAAAGAGAAAACTAAACAAACATGTTTGCTCTGCATCCATGTCAACAGAAAAAAAAAAAAAGAACAACTACCACTAACTATAACTTTTACCAAAATATAACTGACACATTTCTCATCTACCTCTTATTTCTCTTTTATGGACAATAATGTTTAACAGTAAATCCAAACTTCAATGTAGCCAGAACAAAAAAAAAATTGCATAGTCCACAAAAGGCTCAAAACACAGACTGAATAAAATTTGTCATTCTAAATTTCCAGTCCTAATGTACACTATTAAGTATAAAACCTAACCACACACATAAAATGCAATAGTACTACATATAGTACTAACACCCAAAAAACAACAATAGAAACATTTTCAGAGCCCCAACATATAAGCCTTGAAATAAAATATAAAAATACTATTATAACAATCCCATGTACAATAAATTACAAAGACTAATTTCTGCCCTCTACTATCCCTATAAGACAAAAAAAGCATAGTCCACAAAAGTCTCAAAACACAGAGTCAATGAAATTTGTCATTCTAAATTACCAGTCCTAATGTACAATATTAAGCATACAACGTAACCATACACATAAAATACAATAGGACTACAAATAGTACTAATAACAAAAAACAATAGAAACATTTTCACAGCCCCAACATATAAGCCTTTAAAGAAAATATAAAAATACTATTAGAACAATCCCCTGTACGATAAATTACAAAGACTAATTTCTGCCCTCTACTAGCCCTATAAGCCACAAGTACAACAAACAAAAAAAAATAACAAACAAAAAAAATACACCTACTATATCTACAAGAAACTATTATGTAATTTCCTTGAGTATGCTATGCATGTAAGGCAAAAAATATATACTACGACAGAAAGTAAAAGCAACAAAAAAAAACACACTTATTTAACAATACTATGAAAGTACTGCTACAATCAACCAGAATCACATAGGAACAAACTGTTGATAAGAATTTTTTGTAAAAACAAACTTAACATCTCAAAATAAACTAATGATACATTATTTTTTTTTTACAGATTAACATGGCTGATAACGAGAGTAAACAAGAAAAGAGAAGACGTCAAGCAAGAGAACGACGACAGAGAGCAGACAGCCAGCAGACACCGGAGCAGAAGGAAATTAGACAAAAAAAAGAACGCAAAAGACTTGCAAGCAAAAGACTATCAGCTGCAAAAATTAAAGATACCTCAAAAAAAGCTACCAAGCAAATAAAGCATTTAGAACCTGTTCCTCAAACATCAGATGACATTTTACCTCAAAAAAAAAAGAGATACCAAAAAAAGCCACGAAAAAAACAAAGCATTTAGAACCTGTTCCTGAAACATTACATGACATTTTATCTAAACCAATACAAGATATACCAGGAAAAGCCACGGAAAAAAACAAAGCATTTAGAACCTGTTGTTGAAACATTACATGACATTTCACCTGATGAATATGAAAGTCAAACTGCTATATGCTTTGCAAATTGTCCTTTACTCAAGTCTTTAGCAGTAGAGGTTCATAGTTGTGGGGACATGACTACTCAATGTCAGTTTTGTGAGGCTTATTATTTTAAACAGGAGAGACCCAGAGATGGCCAATTTATTAGTTGCTGTCAAAAAGGCAAGTTCAAACTTCCAGAAAGAAAAGAATTTCCAATCTATTTACAAAACATTATGACTGAACCTACTTTTCCAAACTACAAAAATTTTAAGACAAACATAAGATCCTACAATAGTGCCATATCCTTTGCATCTATGGGGGCAACATTAGCTGCTAATGTACCAGGACATGGTCCTTACTGTTTTAAAGTCCAAGGCCAAATTTATCATCGGACTTCACATTTACATCCAGAGGAAGGAGAGCAAAGAAAATTTGCTCAACTATATGTCCTAGATACAATGGAAGCTGTTGACCAACGTATGAAGATGGAAGAAAATAAAAAAAGCTTACCCAGTGTTTTATAGAGCTAAATAACATTATGGACAATAACCCCTACAGTAAAGCTTATAAAAAATTGGCGGAAGTAGAAAATGAACAACAACTTCATGCACAAAGACATCAATTACCAATGCCAAAGGTTAATATGGTGCTTAAAAGAGACAGACATACTGATAAACGTCATTATAACTTGCCAACATCAAATGAGGTTGCAATGGTGTTTCAAAATGATGAAGGAGAACCACCATTTCAAAGAGACATTAGAATATATCCCAGAAATGAGGAGCAACCATTCATTAATATGAGTATCTTAAGTCCAAATTTAGATCCATGTTGCTGACGTGGCTACAAGCAGAGACATGACAGCTGGCAAAGCCATCATGTTACCATCTTCCTTTCAAGGATCTCCTCGAAATATGAGAGAAAGATACAATGATGCTATGGCTATTGTCACCAAATTTGGCAAACACGATTTATTTCTTACATTTACATGTAATCCACAATGGCCAGAAATAACACAAAATTTACTTCTTGGACAAAGTGCTTCCGATAGACCAGATTTAGTAGCCAGAGTTTTTAAGATTAAATTAAACGAATCAATACGTGACATCACTATAAGTCAGTTATTTGGCAAATGTCTTGCTTATGTATATACCATTGAATTTAAATAAAAAGGCCTTCCACATGCACGTCTTCTGATAATACTTCAAGAAAAAGATAAATTAGATACTTCTGACAAAGTGGATGCAGTCATTGTTGCTGAACTACCAGATCCAGAACTATATGGTAGACTATATGAGATTGTTACTCATCGCATGATTCATGGACCCTGTGGTGATCTTAATCCACAATCACCATGTATGGAAAATAAGAAATGTTCCAAAGATTTTCCAAAAGATTATAGAGACAAAACCTATGCCAATTGTGATGGCTATCCACTTTATAAAAGAAGAGTTTGTGGAAAAAAAGTTGACAATATATATGTAGTACCCTACAATCCACATTTACTCATGAAGTATAACGCCCACATCAATGTAGAAGCCTGCACTTCCATCAAATCCATTAAATATCCATTAAATATGTCTACAAATATATTTACAAAGGCTATGATGCAGCTACTGTAGTCGTCAAAAGTGCAGACAACCCTGAAAGTAGTGAGTTAGTACATGATGAACTTGCATCTCATGTAGATGCTCGCTATGTCAATGCGCCAGAAGCTATGTGGCGGCTTTTAAAATTTGAAATGCATGATAGATCACATGCAGTATATAGATTAGCAGTACATTTGCCATAAAGACATTTAGTGTATTTCCATGCTGGGAATGAAAGTAATGCATTGGCCCAAAGTGAAGATCGTCACACTACACTAACTGCATGGTTTGAATTAAATTCCACAGATTCACAAGCAACACAATTCTTATATATTGAAATTCCATATCACTATGTTTTTGTGAATGGATTATGGAGCCCGAGAAAAAGCAGAGTCAATAAAATAATCCCAAGAATTTACACAGTCAGTCCAAGAGATGTTGAATGTTTTTGCTTACGGATATTACTTTTAAATGTTCCTGGAGCACAAAGTTTTGAAAACTTAAGAACTGTTAATGACATAGTATATGAATCCTTCCATTTAGCTGCAAGACATAGAAACTTACTAGCTGATGATACAGAATGGGAAAGATGTTTAGAAGAAGCAGCACAATGTCAAATGCCAAGGCAGATGAGAGAACAATTTGCAACTATTTGTATCTTCTCAAATGCTCCAAATGCATTAGCTTTGTGGGAGACATTTAAAAGTAATATGGCTGAAGACTTTATGCAACGATACAATGAACCGATTGCACACTTATAAGCGTTAATGGAAATCCAAGAAGTATTTTAACTCATGGATTAATATGTGCAAGTTTTAATTTGCCTGATCCAGGTCTTATAGATGACATAAACTTTGAAGACTATGACATTCAACTACAAGTAGAAAGAACAGAAGAAAGACTTGCAACTTTAAATACGTTACAATTGCAAGCATTTAATGCCATTAAAAATGCATTAGATGATGACATGGTGACAGAGCGTTATTTCTATCTTGATGGAGTTCTGTACGAGCACAAGGTCAAATAGCACTGGCGTTTGCCACTACTGGAATTGCTGCACTTTTGTTAGAAGGTGGAAGAACTGTACATAGTGGCTTTAAACTGCCAGTGTCTATTTTAGAAACTTCTGTGTCAGATATTCGCATGACATCATTACAAGCAAAGAAATTGAACAAATGTAAATTAATTATAATAGATGAGGCCACAATGATGTCATGCTATGCCCTCCAATGTATTGACCGTTTGCTTCGTGAAGTCATGGATAATACTTTTCCTTTTGGTGGAAAGGTAATGTTGTTAGGTGGCGATTTTAGACAAACATTACCTGTCGTTGTACATGGAAATCGAACTGACATTATCGAAATCTGTATAAAGTCAAGCACACTATGGAAACATTTTACCCATCTTCAACTGCAACAAAATATGAGATCAGAAGGCCAAACTGATTTCAATGATTGGCTTATTAAAATTGGAGAAGGCAGAACAGAAAAAATACCACATTTACCTGACGACACTATAGAGGTCCCACCTCATATGATTTGTCACCAAGATATTATATTGGCTATATTTGAAGGTAGCATAAATAACCAGGAATATTCGGAGCTTGCCAACCAAGTCATACTAAGGTGTAAAAATAAGGATGCATTAATCCTCAATAAGGAAATCTTTAAAAAAATTAATGCACCACAAAGAAATTATCACAGTGCTGATTCTGTACTTGCTGATGACAATGAAAGTCAGGCTAACTTTTCTACTGAATTCATAAACTCACTAACTCCTTCTGGAATGCCACCACATATTTTGCAGCTAAAGAAAGGTGCAATTGTCATGTTACTGCGAAATATGAACCCCAAAAAAGGCCTATGCAATGGCACAAGATTAATTGTTCAACAATTAAAGACCATTTTATAGATGCTGACATTTTAACTGGTACCCATAAAGGAGAGAGAGTTTTCATACCAAGAATAGATTTAGCACCAAGTGAAAGTAGTCTCCCTTTTATACTTCAAAGAAGACAATTTCCCATTATTATGGCATTTGCCATGACCATTAATAAATCACAAGGTAAAACGTTCAAATCTGTGGGTATTTTCTTGGAAGAACCAGTATTTGCACATGGTCAATTGTACGTTGCGTTATCACAGTGCAAAAATCCACAGGCTATTAAAGTTTACATTGAAAAGAATGAAAGTCAAGGTGATTTATTAGAAGATGGACGTATTTTTACTAAAAACATTGTCTACCATGAAGTACTATAACTTTTCATTAAAGAAATAAAACCCATGCAAAACAAATTTAAAAGCATTGAAAAATACAAAACAATAAACAATTCAGTCATAATTAATGGAAGTACTGTTTATGGATGATTCGCCTCACAAAACACTTGCCTTGCATTATTTTTACAAATTATGTTAAAATGTTAATTAACTATGTTACTGTTTCTAATGTTACAAGTTTGAAAACAATATTTTCAAGGTCATTACTTAGACTGATAAGAAAGTTCAAGTTTAAAAAAATATACTTTCAAGTTCTTTACTTCAACATATTACAAAGTTCATGTTAAGAAATTAACATATTAAGAAATATGGCCCTGATGTTATTGCTAAACTAATAGAATACATCCTTACCCACAACTACTTTACTTTTAACAAAGATACCTACCTACAAATGATGGGAACTGCCATGGGTACCAAAATATGCCAATCTAATTATGGGTGATTGAGCGAGAAGAGACATTCTTATCTATACGTGTATATATATACCGGTTTTGTCACTGAAGTGACTTTGTTAAAGGCTCCTCAACTCAGGAGCCTTTGACAAAGTCACTTCGGTGACGAAACCAGTCAGGCCAGGAGGACCATTCATTCCCACATGCAGGACTCTTATGATTATGGACATCTGAGAACTGTATGGACGGTATTGTAACTAATTTTTTCCTCTCGAATGCAATGTTCTTTGTACGATGCTGGCCGCGAGGCTCTATATTTATGAGCAGCTCGCCTTGCTGATTGCCAGTGAATTTGTTTCATCCATATATAGGGGACTACAAATTATGACTTAATATCGTTTTGCACATAAACCATCCCATATTACTGTTTTAGCCAATTACAATATCACTCTACAAGTCCATTGAAGTTTTTAAATGTTTTTCTCTCTTAAATATATAATATTTTTTGCAAATATAATATTTATAGTCTCTTTTCACCCAGCAATTATATTTAACACATAATTAATGTCACTATTGCTACAAAATTTGAAAGGACCAAGTAAGGCAAGATCAGTTATCTTGGCAAAAAGTGACATTATTTGCTCTTCAGTGCCACTAAGTCCACTAGCATTTAGGCAAGCTTATTACCTCAACCGTTCAGACCTGAACGGTTCCTAATTGTGAGCTAACCTATTAAGTATAGAGGGTATTTACCCCCCCCCCCCCCCCCCCTTGGCATTTTTCGTGTTTTGTTGCCTCACAACCTGGAATTAACATGAATTGTTTGAGGATGTGCATCATTTAATTTACAGAACATGCCCACAACTTTGAATATTTTTTTTTATTTTTCTTGTGAAGCCAACAACAAATAGGACAAAATAACAGAAAAAGTCAATGTGCATAACTATTCACCCCCCTAAAGTCAATTCTTTGTAGAGTCACCTTTTGCAGCAATCACAGCTTCAAGTCGCTTTGGATAAGTCTCTATGAGCTTGCCACATCTTAGCACTGGGATTGTTGCACATTCCGCCTTGCAAAAC
Source organism: Discoglossus pictus (assembly GCA_027410445.1). Taxonomy (NCBI): domain Eukaryota; kingdom Metazoa; phylum Chordata; class Amphibia; order Anura; family Alytidae; genus Discoglossus; species Discoglossus pictus. The sequence continues at coordinate 130,609,320 of CM050167.1, read as the reverse complement.
TGCTCCAGCTCCTACAAGTTGGATGGTTTGCGCTTGTGAACAGCAATCTTTAAGTCTGACCACAGATTTTCTATTGGATTGAGGTCTAGGCTTTGACTAGGCCATTCCAACACATTTACATGTTTCTCCTTAAACCACTCAAGTGTTGCGTTAGCAGTGTGTTTGGGGTCATTGTCCTGCTGGAAGGTGAACCTCCATCCTAGCCTCAAATCATGCACAGAGTGGTACAGGTTTTGCTCAAGAATATCCGTGTATTTAGCACCAGCCATCTTTCCCTCAACTCTGACCAGTTTATCAGTCCCGACTGCTGAAAAACATCCCCACAGCATGATGCTGCCACCACCATGTTTCACTGTTGGGATGGTGTTCTTTCGGTGATGTGATGTGTTGGGTTTGCGCCAGACATAGCATTTTCTTTGATGGCCGAGAAGTTTAATTTTAGTCTCATCAGACCAGAGCACCTTTCTCCATACATTTTGGGAGTCTTCCACATGCCTTTACGCAAATTTCAAAATGTGCCATTTTGTCTTTTGCTGAAAGTAATGCCTTTCTTCTGACCACTCTGCCATAAAGCCCAACTCTATGGAGCGTACGGCTTATTGTCGTCCTATGTACAGATACTCCAATCTCTGCTGTGGAACTCTGTAGCTCCTCCAGGGTTACCTTAGGTCTCTGTGCTGCCTCTCTGATTAATGTTCTCCTTGCCCGGACTGTGAGTTTTGGTGGGCGGCCGTCTCTTGGCAGGTTTGCTGTTGTGCCATGTTCTTTCCATTTGGTTATGATAGATTTGATGGTGCTCCTGGGCATCATCAAAGATTTGGATATTTTTTTATAACCTAACCCTGACTTGTACTTCTCAACAACACTGTCCCTTACTTGTTTGGAGAGTTCCTTGGTCTTCATGGCAGTGTTTGGTAAGTGGTGCCTCTTGCTTAGGTGTTGCAGCCTCCAGGGCCATTCAAAAAAGGTGTGTGTATGTAATGATAGATCATGTGACACTTAGATTGTACACAGGCGGACATCATTTCACTAATTATGTGACTTCTGAAGGTAATTGTTTGGATTAGAGCTTTTTATGGGCTTCATAACAAAGGGGGTGAATACATATGCACATGCCAATTTTCTGTTTTCTATTTCTAAAAAATAGTTTTCTGTATATATTTTTCTCATTTCACTTCACCAACTTAGACTATTGTGCTCTGATCCATCACATAAAATTCAGATTAACAAAACATTGTAAGGCTGTAATGTAACAAAATAGGTAAAAAGTCAAAGGGGGTGAATACTCTTGCAAGGCACTGTAATTTGATATGAATCAGTGTTAAGCACTAAAATCTATAAATAAGTATCTCTGTGTGTGTGTGTTTATATATGTGTATATATATATATATATATATATATATATATATATATATATATATACTCTCAGCCACCCTGTGGACTGCAGCGCTCCAGGTACATCTCTGTCACTGCCCGTGTGAGCTCCATCAAGTTCATGTTCATTTCTTCAGTGACCTCATCTATCCATCTCCATCTCTGTCGTCCCTTTCTTCTTGTGCTTAAAACTTTCCCAGCAGCAGAGTCTTCTTTAGGGAATCCTGTTGTTTCGTGATATGAAATATTTGAGATTCAGCCTTGTGATCCTACCTTCTAGTGTACAGTTCATCTTGGTTTCCTGAAGTACTAATTTATTGGATCTTCAATTATAAAAAATTTACTCAATGACTTATGAGTTTATTATGAGAGTGACTAGGAGTCAGTGCTAAATGGTCAAATATACAGTTCTGTCTATATAGTGCTGTTTATTGATTGCATCTCAGCTTGTTGCTAAAGGAAACCAAATCTTCAGCCAATGAAAAGCACCTGCACCTATTTACACAACAGCTTGCTATGTCCTTGGTGATGTTATGAATGGTGGAAATAAATTATTCTATTTAAGGCTGGAAAGCTAATGTCTATAGATCAGTAATTAACTCTCTCCTTGTCATAAAGACTTGCAGAACAGTGATTAATGCCTTACTTGCTGCAGACCCTTGCCGAGTAAGCACATCTACTAGGGAGCATCCCAAGGGATGGAGTCCAACACAGGGCAATGCTTAATCACTTCCGCATGACACATAGAAAAGTATTAACTTCTTCCTCCAAGGTCCATCCCCAGGGTAGGAATTTGCCTTTTCCTCTTATAGACACTTTCAGAGCTATGATGAACACCTTAGACCACTGACTAATTAAAATGACCCTGCCACAATGAAAATGAAAATGAAAAGCATAATTTGCCTGATTGACACATCTAGTGTTAAAGTGCTAACCTCCTTTAGAGACTTGTTGTGTAGTGTTATACACCCCATATACAGAAAAGTAATAATTAACCCCTTCCAAACAGTTGTAAATAACTTTTCTGATGATTCCTTTCTAAACGATTGCCTTATTTTCTTCGATGCATTGAATTACTTAAGTCCTGCCACACACATTGATAGAAATACCATGGCAGTTAAATCCCTGAAGAGCACTGTTTACCTGATTTGATTTTACAGAGACACGCAAAGCAAGGGAAGACTTGAAGAAGAATAAAGGAGGTGTGATATTGGTGGAATATATTGAAATAGAAAAGGTGAAGACCACATTTACGATATTTGGAAATCTATAAAATAGAAGAATCAATTCCCAGCTGAAGAGTCTATGCATGAATGGGTTAATACTTATCATTCCCAGAACCCTCTTGTGTAATATTTAGCATGAGACTCTGTGTCTGCTTAGGATCTGCCCACTCAGCACCCTTAGGCTCATGAATTATTTAGGGTGCTGGGCTCTGGCTGTACTTGGAAAGGGAGCAGGATATGACTAAGATGTTGGGACAGGGGAATTTAAATATTGTTCAAAAATTGCAAGCTCTATTGACAATTGAATTACATTTCATAGTAATCTTGTATTTATATACAGTGTTTTTTATTCAAACATATATATTCATATATAGAATAATCACCAGCCATTTTAATTACAATTCTTACTTTTGACAATTTATAATTGAAAATATATACTTGAATATTATAAAACGTATCAATATGCCTTTTGAAATAAAATCTAAATTATTAAAAACATCAACAAAAGAGTAAGCAGCAACATATGAGCCAGAAGAAGCAACATAGGAGTCATAATAAAGCAGAGTAAAAATCTTAATGCTAGATTTTAATTGTTGTTGTTTAGTCATTCCGGCGTGACCTTATGGAGTGCAGCATGCATTGCATATATGTCAGACACTGCCCCTCTGATCTCCATCAAACGCATGTCCATTGCTTCAATGATCTCATCTATCCATCTCCTCATCTGTCGCCTTCAATCTTTCCCAGCATCAGAGTCTTCTCTAGGTAAACCTGTCTTCTCATGATATGATATCTTAAATATTTGAGCCGCAGCCTCATGATCATACCTTCCAGTGAACAGTTTGTCTTTATTTCCTGTAGTACTGATTTATTCGATCTTCTTCTTGCAGTCCAAGGGACTCAAAGCACTTTTTGCCAATTCAAAAACATCAGTTCTACAGTGCTCAGCCTTCTTTATGGTCCAGCTCTCACATCTGTATGTTATTACTGAAATACAGTATGTGAACCTTTGTTGATAACGTAAAATCTTTAATTTTTACTAGACTGTTCAAACTTGAGATAGCTTTCTTCCCCAGAAGCAAACATCTTTTGCATGGCTACAGTCACAATCTGAAGAGATATTGAATCCCAGGAAAATAAAATCTGTCACTGCCTCCACTTCTTCCGCATCTATTTGCCAGGAACTGAGGCTGTTGTTTGCCATGATCTTCATTGTTGTAACATTGAACAGCAGGCCAGCTTTTGCACTTTTTAATTAGAAGAAAATAAATGTTAATGCTTGTGCTGGTACTTTGTTGAAGGTTGTTTGAGTGAGAGCTGTCTGCAGTTTGTTTTATGACTGACTGCTTCTATGTGTGTGCGGGGTAGGTGTCAAATATTAAGGCTACTATGTTATAACAGATTCACTTTCTATGTCCCTATCCCTCCCTCTAATCATCAACAACCCTCTGTCAGGCTCCAGGCTATCAGGAAGTACTGTTGATTGATACAATTGAACTTTCTGTGTACAAGGAGATTCTGTGACGTTAACATTTTCTACATAAGTGATTTATTCCTTATGGTTTAATGGCCTTAATAGCTGATAATGTTGTTAGTTTGTAACATATTTTCCTATATTACATAGTTGTATGCAGATTCATTGGAATATGCAATGCGATTATCTTTATACAATGGAAATCTACTAGTATCAAACAGTGTAATTATAGATTTAACTACCTATTTAGCCTCTTCTCAAGGTTATGATCTGGCACTATTTGTTCAGAATATTAGCAACTGAATTAAAATGGCAATATAAAGACTACATATACAGGTGGGCAATCCATACATTGCCCGTTTATATATTGTACATGTATTGGTACTTTCACTTATGTTGATTATACATTATTGTTACAGTGTACAATCCCCTATGCATCATGGATAATTTGCAATGCTAATATTACCTAAGCAATCTGGATTCCTGTATGGTCTGTATATGAAACCCCATTGTACGGTATAGTACTATGAGACATTTTGGAGTTGGTTATTCAGACAATGTTATGGAAATTGTAAATGGTATGGAAAACATGCTGTATGGATTATGGACTCAACAGAATAAGAAGGGTTTTATGCTTTTGTCAATGTTTGGACTACTGATCTTACTAGATAAAATGCTGCTGCATGCCATGGTTTTGCATGAAGTACAAAAAACTTGGGAAGATAGTATCAAATTAGGAGATATGCATGATGTTACACACTGTATGATATACCAGAATATAAACAGAGATTAGAGATGATCAAGAATATTAATGCACAAAGTATATATTTCATTATGAAATGTCAATAAAAATGTTAACATGTAGTGATGAAAGAGAAGACAAGCATTCCCAGAGGCCATCTTGGTCTTTGTATTTTATCAGAAATCAAAGCATGTGCTTGCCTTATATATCTGCCATCTGTATATTGTGCATTAATGTGGTTGCTTCTGTAGTAGAATGGGTTTGTCAGTAGTCTAGCAGAGCGTGTAATCAGATCAACAGTATAGTTTTGTTGGATTTTAAATGAAATGCCCAAAATCAAATTGTAAGTTTTTCATGCTCTATAAGAATAGCAAACTTCAAATTGCTCTAGCCCTTTTGTTCATTAGAGTCATTTCTGAGTTAATCCACTTTTTTTTCTAATGAAAATGAGCAGCTAATATTAATTCGATTTTTCAGGGTGCTTATTAGGATTCGCCTGCTTGGCTATGTTTGGGCAAAAGCAATGTCCCTTTAATGTTATCATGCTGTTAGATCCCCAACCCCCCTTCCCCCCGCCATTCTCAACCATTCTGAGATGCAAATAAGTAAACTGAGCCGCATATTAGCATATGGGTGCAGCACTTTCAATGATGAGTATGACAGGAATGAGTTTCTATGGAGAAAATTAACCTGTATATTGTAGATACAGTTTTTTATACTCTTCAAGATTAAATAAACTTCCTGATGAGGTGACAGTCTGTTTAATGAAAATCAATTCAGATGGGTATCTGTCTGCAGATATAATCATGACAACTCCTTTATGGGAGAAAAAGTCCAAAACACCAACCGCCACCAGAGATCCTGCTAAGAAGTAAAGTTAAATTAGGAATTCTGCTGCCATGGCTCACCAGACAGTCCAACTGAAAGACTGCAGTGTCCAGACCAAATGGAGGGGGTCTATCCAGCTTCAGAATTTCCCACCTTCCGCTACAGGAATCCTTCCTCAGGAATAAATGGGCTTCTCAGGGCCCGGGGTCATATCAGAATCATCAGCAGGAGCATCAGGAACACAGGATCAGAGTAACCATCATGTTATGCTCTTCAGTGGGCTTGAAAAGGTCAAGCAGACCAATTCTACCCACCACACTATTCCTATGTGTTTCAGAGATAGCATAATCTTCATTCTTTGGGTCTCATTTTATTAATTATTTCCATACAATAAAACAATGGTTCATTTACATAGGCCATGTCTGAGCCAATCAGCAACTAGCTAAGTGAGTGATGACTGAAGGGAATTCGAGGTATAGGAGCGGGGAAGAGGCTACAGAGTTTCCATCAGGAGCTGGAGTTCCAGTATGTCATCTTCTCCAGCCAGGTATCGGTTTATCTCCACAGAACTTCTGTATAGAATCTGGGCTCTTCAGGGGGCAAGGAGGTGTCTTCACTGGGGAAATTAACTGGGAAATCAGGGAGTGAGGCCAAAAAAAAAGGGGGGGTGGGGCTAGGTCACAAAGTACTTAACAGCTCTTGACCTCTGTCTATTGTAACAAAGTGTTTCAATTGTTGTCTGACAATGTAGTTAACTATGCTTGATGTCTGAATCAGTTCTGCAGATAGTCTCCGTAGACTTCAATGGGGCTAGGTATTAAACACACATCAAAATATATTTATTCTTATAAAAGTAATTTCACCAGAGGAAAAAAAAGGGAATTAGGCTCCAATGGGCTAGCTCCCTATCATGGGCAGACCTTCACAAGCAGCAACAACCAAGTAAGGTTTCTCTCCACGTTCAAAATGCTTTCTGTAGTAGACCCAATAACTATACCTACTCATTTAATGGGACATGGACGGTTTATGTATTTCACTAGGAATATAATATATCTATTTATCTCTTTACTTTTGTGTATGAAGAGCTCTATTTGTACTGCTTTAAATTGTACCCAGTTGCTTACTGGTTCCTCCCCTATGTAGCTCATGGAGATGGTGTACTTCTAAGTACAGGGCTTTCACTGTCTCATTGTAAGTGTGAAAAAGTGCTACTAACTTTGGGCCCTATTAAATTCTCCCTCGTAGTTCTCTCGGTGCTCGCAAAAGGCAGTTTTCCTGCTGTTTGCGAGAACCGAATCTCTCGCAGCCTGCTTTGCGATATGACTGCGAGAAAATGGCCGAGAATAGGCTCCGAGAGAGCTACGTAGCCTTAAATCTATGCACGAGTCTCGCATATCGTAAGAATCCCTACGTGGACAAAAAGTCCACGCAAGGGATCCGAAAGCCTCTACGTGCTGCCTCGGAACAGCCCGAGACAGCATTGTGAGGCTCCCCCTGCATCCTATACACATCCCCATGCTGCAGGGGTCTCTATCAGGACCCCTGCAGCACCCCCACATTAACCCCTTGCAGCGGGGGTCCCCGATCTGCATAGATCAGGCCCCCCGCTGCATTTAAAACTTTTAAATTCCCCGCCTCGGCTCCTTAAAGGGGCCGCGGCACACTATTACCCAATCCCGGCCGCGGCACTTAAAATTAACCCCCCTCTATGCTGGGGGTCCCCATCGGGACCCCCGAAGTGTCCCCACATAAACCCATTGCAGGGGGGGCCCCAATCTGCATAGATCAGGCCCCCCGCTGCATTTAAAACTTTTAAATTCCCCGCCGCGGCTCCTTAAAGGGGCCGCGGCACACTATTACCCAATCCCGGCCGCGGCACTTAAAATTAACCCCCCTCTATGCTGGGGGTCCCCATCGGGACCCCCGAAGTGTCCCCACATAAACCCATTGCAGGGGGGGTCCCCGATCTGCATAGATCAGGCCCCCTGCTGCATTTAAAACTTTTAAATTCCCCGCCGCGGCTCCTTAAAGGGGCCGCGGCACACTATTACCCAATCCAGGCCGCGGCACTTAAAATTAACCCCCCTCTATGCTGGGGGTCCCCATCGGGACCCCCGAAGTGTCCCCACATAAACCCCCTGCAGCGGGGGGCCCCGATCGGCACCGATCGTGACCCTGCTGCAATTCATTTTTAAATTTCCCGCCTCGCGGGTCCTCAAAGGACCGTAAAGGTCCTGAAAGGACTCGCACTAAAAATATTAACCCCAGGCAACTATAATTACCCCATTCACTCATGATGGTCAATACAGACCACCATAAGGCCTAAATTAACCCATTAACTCATGGTGGTCAATACAGACCACCATAAGGCCTAAATTAACCCATTAACTCATGGTGGTCAATACAGACCACCATAAGGTCTAAATTAACCCATTAACTCATGGTGGTCAATACAGACCACCATAAGGCCTAAATTAACCCATTAACTCATGATGGTCAATACAGACCACCATAAGGCTCTATTTAACCCCATCAGTCCCATAAGGGTATATTATTACCATTATGGGCCTGTTACAACCCAACATTAACCACATAAGTGCCATGATGGTCCTCAAGGACCATCATGACACTAACTACAAACACTACACTATAACCCCCAATAAACCATTTAATCTAAACTAACCCCCCTCTACACTAATCTATTAACACTTACACTACCTACCTACACTACCTACCCTCTAACAACCTCCCCAACACTCTAATTACAAAAAACAAAAAAACTACAGTACAGAAAACAAAAAACCTACAGTACAAAAAACAAAAAAAACTACAGTACAGAAAAAAAAAAAAATTACAACCCCACCCCCCACTACAGAAAACAAAAAAATACATTACAACCCTACCCCCCACTACAGAAAATAAAAAAATTACACACCTGAAAAGGAAAGACAGATAAACACAATACAATACATACATATAATACATTACATACATTACATACAATACATGACATTACATACATTACATATAATATATTACATATAATATATTACATATAATATATTAAATATAATATATTACATATAATATATTACATATAATATATTACATATAATATATTAAATATAATACATTACATATAATATATTACATATAATATATTACATATAATATATTAAATATAATACATTACATACATTACATACAATACATGACATTACATACATTACATATAATATATTACATATAATATATTAAATATAATATATTACATATAATATATTACATATAGTCCAAATCAAATACCCCCTATCTATCTAACATACAATCTATTTAATTTAAAATAAATCCTAACTATATCAAATACATCCCCCTATCTATCTAATATACAAAAAATCCTAACTACATACACAGACCCTTATTCTAAACTAAAATCAAATAATTACAGTCCTAACTACATACACAGACCCTTATTCTAAACTAAAATCAAATAATTACAGTCCTAACTACATACACAGACCCTTATTCTAAACTAAAATAAAATAATTACAGTCCTAACTACACAGACCCTAATTCTAAGCTAAAATCAATAAATTAAGACCACTTACCTTTAAGATGTTGCTTCAGATCACTAACCTATGGGTCAAACAAACAAAAAAATTAGTACAAAACATTAACATCCAATAAATAAACATTATATACATTCTAAATATTCAACTCACCTTTACAGCATGTCCCGTCACTGTTTAGCTCTTCCGGCGCGGCCCTGTTAAAAAAAAAACACAATACATGAATACATTAATACAATATATAAACAATAAATAAAATACACAAATAAACATCTAAATATACATTTAACTTACCTCCCCGCGATGTCCCCGGCCTTCTCTCCTTCAGCCCCGGCTGGGCCGCGGAACCATCCGCGCTCTAAAAAAAAAAAAAAAAAAACTAACGGAGGTCTCCCCGACGCTAATGAACCTCCCGGAGTTGTTTCCGGGAGGAAATTGGCAATGGCGGCGAGGGCAAACCGTTTGTGTAGCTGTGTACTTCCGCATTCTGTAAGTTAGTGTTGTAAAATGGCGCCGATTGTGGATGTGGTACCCGGGTGTGGATGCTTTAGTGTCCTTGCTAATAGTGTATGTTGTACCTTGTATGGGTTTTTGTAAAAGTCGTATGTGCTTGGAGGTGTTTTGCGGCTTTAGGGGTCGTGTAGCCTCATTTTCGTTTTTTCTGCGGCCATTTTTTCTCTAGCTTTGTGGATTTTCGTGTGTCTAAACTCTATAAATTGGACTTAAATTTGTGTGCAACCTGACTCCTAGATGTCCTGGCTGTCCCCCCTTGCTGTGTGTAATTTTTTTTTTGTGTGTGTATTTTGTGTTTTTTCGTATTTAGTCATTGTGTGTTATAGTTTTTTTCGCAAAGTCCCGCTTCTGTGGCTGTTTGTAACCGCTTGTGTGGCGTCGTAGAGCCTCCACCTCCACTTCGCGAGGGACGCAGTTCTTGTGAGCTAGCAAAGCGTGACGACGTTTTGTAGTTTGACAACTATTATATGTGATGATGCTGCTCATTGGCAATAAATATGGTTGGTCATTGTAATCACTATAAATTGTTTGGTTTGTCACCATTTGTGGGTACTGTGCATAACATTAAATATATGTTTTTTTTTGCAGCAGGCCTTAAGTCTGCTGATGTTTTTACTGGGATAACAGAGTTCAGTAGAAATAGCCCTAAAGATATAAATGCTGTGCCTACAGTACATTATGCCATAGAAGAAATAAATCATTATAATGAGACAGGGGTGGAATTGTTTTCTCCTCCTTCGTCCTGACATGTTGCAAGAAACAGAAATCTTTCTGACTCTACACTGAAACAACTTTGTTCTTTTCTTTCCATTCTTCTGAAAATAAAACAAAACAAGCTAACAAAGATATGGGCATCACCACAAAACCATTTTAATACTTCCTTTCAAGTTTCTTTCTATTCACTGATGAGGCTATGACAGATCAAATATATAGTTTATTATCTCTTCCAATGTCTCTTTAGTAGAAATTTTCTTAAATGATTATTGGGTTTTTTCTGATAAAAAATAACTTCTTTATATGGAACATCTTTTTAAATGTAAGTAACCTCAAAACAGTGCTGTCTGTGGGTAGATTTCCTGGCTTGCACTTGATCCATTCTGATTAAAGCTGTGTAATACAGCAGCTATATGCTTAAAAGGAGCCATGTTTGAAATGGTATTTGGATTAAAGAGCAAAGTATTTGTGGGCACATTTGCATGTCCCTGGATACAGTGTAATAACTGTATTTTTCAGAACTCTGAGCAGGAAACAAGTTTTTTTTATTTGTTTTAGATGTTCAAATGTGAACACAAATGTACTAAGATTCAGACTATGATGGCTCTTTAAGTTGGTTCTGTATGATTCTCAGCATGCAAGATTGAAAACTTGCAAACTTCAAAATTTAGGAGGCAACAAACATTTTGCTAATACATGTGTGTATATGTATATGTTAGACTTTTTTAGGAGCTATATACAACTGCTACTATTTTTATATGTTTTTATCTACATAAGGGCTATATGTTCTCATTGTGCCCAACAGCAATTTTGCGCAGCGAAACAAACAAAAATGGCTGCTTATTGTTTGGGAGTAGTTTACAGCCGGTCACCTCCAAGGTCTGCAACCTCTCCTGTCTGATGACTCTCAGTCTTGAGATAAGATCTGTTTTAGCCTTTCTCTTTAGTGTGCTTAAAGCTACAGCATCTCTGTCTTTATTACCTCATTGCTTCCAGCAGGTTATCTTTGCTTAGGAAGGACTCTCTTCAGTATTATCACTGGAGAGTATGGAGCTGAACTTTGTGCACAGTAACCTGGTCCAGACAGCAACACTACATATTCCAAGAGTCTAAACCCACTCCACCCCTGCATAATTCCAATAAAATTGCAAAAAAGTTAAGGAAACTCTGGGGGCTATAATCTTATCAACAGTGTCTTTCAGTCACTTTGGCGACCTGGTAACTGGTATTTGTTGAGCCTTAAAACAAGGTATTCAACTGACCAAGAGCAAATAGATAATGTGGGTGATATGTTATGATAGACACGTTTATAAACATGTTATTATATACAAATTTATCAATTTCATTTTAGTAAAAAATGAATAGTTGGCGATGTGCTTCTCCACAAATGTTCTTTTGAAATCCCATGGGACCAGATGAATCACAAAAAAGCACAGCTCAGCTTTCCTGTGTGACTACATTTTGAAAGAGGTTAACTGGGTGGTTTGTAATATTGCTGCTTATTCAGCTAGTATTAAGAATATGTCAATTGAATTCTGCTTTAAGCTCAATTCAGAAAGAAAACAAAGCTGTTTATTTCTGAGGAGGGGTGGCTAAAGAAAGAAAAAAGAGAGATTAAAGGCCTGTAGCTTTCCAACTATTGAATTTGTAAACGTACAATTTAATTTACTTTATTTTCCTATGACAATGAAGTGATTGCGTTGAAATCCTTCATGTTTTCAAGTGTACAAGAAGTCTCTTTTCCCTGATTAGGGACCTTGACAAGCATATTAAACAAACTGGGATATTCCCATAGATAAATAAGAAAACATCATCACATGACATTATGACAGGGACAGATCTACCAGTGGTGCAGGTGATGCAGTGCACTAGGGCCATCCTCTGAGGGGTGGGGTCAGTGCTGTGTAATTTTTTTTTTTAGCATTTCATTTTTTATGTAGTGCAGGGACCCCCTGTGGCCCCCTTAGGTCCCCTGTGGCCCCCTACAGCCCACCCAGCCCCCTGAGCCTCCTTGACTGCACCCCCGCCCCTTGGTCTGAAATTGGTGCATGTCTGTTTAAATAAGAGCAATTCTACCTCAAGCTCCAAGAGGTGGCAGTGTAGAATAGTTCAGCACACTGGGGGTGTGTATCATGGAAAAAGGTAAGAAATCAAAGTGACAGCAAAGTACAGGTGGGATGGATTCTGTGAGGGAGGAGCAAAGGAGATAGGGATGGGTGCTATGTGAGGGGGGTGCTGAGGTGGGTTGGGTGCTGTGCAGGTATAGGTGCTGAGAGGCGATTGCTACTGACAGGTACTGGGTGGAGGTGGGTGCTGTGTGGGGGTGATGTGTGTGTGTATGTGCATATATATATATATATATATATATATTGTAAAGGGGTCTTGGGGCTGGAGCAGCAATGGGTAAAGATTTTGAAAAGGTTTGCATGTTAACAGTTATATTTTAGAGATTTAGATAGTTTTATGATGCTCATATTTGATGCTCTAACGACAAATCCGTTTTTTTTCTGCCATGTTGGTCCATGGTTGAGAGGCATACATCTGGACATATTGCACAACATATTTAAGTCCCCCCTCTCCAAAATTGCAATTATGTGGTGTTAAAATATTTTCATGCTAATTTTGTAAGCTAACAAAAAACAAGTCTCCTATTTTTCAGATGGTAGTGTTTTACAGAGGGGTACAAATCATAAAATAAAACTTTAAGACTTTATTATAATACAAAGATATCAAAATTCCAACTTTAAAAAAACTTTTCTGGGTAGTGATATTTGTTCATATCAGCAGTTATCCATATACTGATATACCCCTTTTAGGGCTTCACATGCGTTCCTGTATGTAGGAGCGTTATGTGAAACAGTGCTAAATGGGGCATTTTAAAGCCATAGCATTATTACAGTGTTAAGCAGGGATTTAAAGGGACAAATGATTTTGCATGATATCGCAAGATTTAGCACTGAGCGGGGAATTCAAGCACTATAGCAAATCAGGGCTCAGCAGGGTAACGTTAAGCGGGGCTTACCTGTACAATTTTAAACTGCAAGGCATGCAGCAGAGAACAGCCTGTGATCTATGTGGGTATGTCACTAAAACTTAACAATATTTAAGTTTATATTAGACAGCAGAAAAGTTTCACAATATTATAAATCTTGCATTACACTTTATGTTACTTTTTTTTTCTATCAGTTACTTTTTAAATCTGTCTCTGTTTCTCTCTCTATCTCCTCCTTTATCCCTATTTCTCTATATCCCCCTCTCTCTCTATCCCTATCTCTCTATATCCATAACTCCCTATCCATATCCCTATCTCTAAATCTCTATCTTATTATCCATATTTCTATATCCCTATCTCTCTGTGCCTCTCTCTATCCCAATCTCTATCCCTCTCCATAGATAGGGAGAGATAGAGAGCAGAATAGAGTGAGGAATAGATAGATAGAGACTGTCCCATTAGATATACACCCCTGTACTCCCCAAATCATACACTTTGAGAATGACTGACTGGTTGGTCATCTCTCCTCATATAACCCAGTGCTGGCTCTCCTCGTCCTGCTAATGTCCATCACTTGCACAGAAGTTGCCTCTCAATCCGCTCAACTGAGAGCTATCTCTCTATATCCCTCTCTAAATGGGGATAGAGAGAGTGAGTGTTGGAGTGAGGATAGAGAGGGATAGAGAAGGATAGAGGGTGATCTATCCCTCTCCCTATCCATCTCTATAAATTATAGAAAGGATACAAAGAGATAGACATATCCCTCTCTATTACTCTAATTCTCACCCTCTCTCTCTTTGCTTCTATTTCTCTTTATATCCATTGATCTCTCTCTATCCCTATCCCTCTATCCCTATCTCTTTATCACTCTCTTTATCCCTCTCTCTATCCCCCTGTATCTCTAGCCCTCTCTCTAGCCCTCTATCCCTCTCTATCCCCTTCTCTCTATCACTCTCTTTCTCTATCCATCTCTCTCTATCCCTCTGTCTATCTCTCTCTATTTATCCCTCTCTCTATGTATGCTTCTTTCTATCTCTCCCTCTTCCTCTGTCTGTCTGTCTTTCTATCCTCTCTCTGTCTCTATCCCTCTTTCTCCCTCTCTATCTGTTTCTATCCCTCTATCCTTCTCGAACCCCATTTTTCTATTATGACTCCCTGGACACTTGAACCCATAGGAACAACTGATCATGCATGGGCTTTGTCAGCTTGGTATGTTTATGTGTGGTGTAATGCTGAGTCCCACACTAACAACAAAATAAATCATTGCCTCTATGGAATAACCAAATACACAAAATAAAGATAATGGAGTTCAGTATTTTATAGATTCCAAGGACAATATTCTTTTAATGTGTACAGGGAGTGCAGAATTATTATGCAAGTTGTATTTTTGAGGATTAATTTTATTATTGAACAACAACCATGTTCTCAATGAACCCAAAAAACTCATTAATATCAAAGCTGAATATATTTGGAAGTAGTTTTTAGTTTGTTTTTAGTTTTAGCTATTTTAGGGGGATATCTGTGTGTGCAGGTGACTATTACTGTGCATAATTATTAGGCAACTTAACAAAAAACAAATACATACCCAGTTATTTATTTATTTTTTCCAGTGAAACCAATATAACATCTCAACATTCACAAATATACATTTCTGACATTTAAAAACAAAACAAAAACAAATCAGTGACCAATATAGCCACCTTTCTTTGCAAGGACACTCAAAAGCCTGCCATCCATGGATTCTGTCAGTGTTTTGATCTGTTCACCATCAACATTGCGTGCAGCAGCAACCACAGCCTCCCAGACACTGTTCAGAGAGGTGTACTGTTTTCCCTCCTTGTAAATCTCACATTTCATGATGGACCACAGGTTCTCAATGGGGTTCAGATCAGGTGAACAAGGAGGCCATGTCATTAGATTTTCTTCTTTTATACCCTTTCTTGCCAGCCACGCTGTGGAGTACTTGGACGCGTGTGATGGAGCATTGTCCTGCATGAAAATCATGTTTTTCTTGAAGGATGCAGACTTCTTCCTGTACCACTGCTTGAAGAAGGTGTCTTCCAGGAACTGGCAGTAGGACTGGGAGTTGAGCTTGACTCCATCCTCAACCCGAAAAGGCCCCACAAGCTCATCTTTGATGATACCAGCCCAAACCAGTACTCCACCTCCACCTTGCTGGCGTCTGAGTCGGACTGGAGCTCTCTGCCCTTTACCAATCCAGCCACGGGCCCATCCATCTGGCCCATCAAGACTCACTCTCATTTCATCAGTCCATAAAACCTTAGAAAAATCAGTCTTGAGATATTTCTTGGCCCAGTCTTGACATTTCAGCTTGTGTGTTTTGTTCAGTGGTGGTCGTCTTTCAGCCTTTCTTACCTTGGCCATGTCTCTGAGTATTGCACACCTTGTGCTTTTGGGCACTCCAGTGATGTTGCAGCTCTTAAATATGGCCAAACTGGTGGCAAGTGGCATCTTGGCAGCTGCACGCTTGACTTTTCTCAGTTCATGGGCAGTTATTTTGCGCCTTGGTTTTTCCACACGCTTCTTGCGACCCTGTTGACTATTTTGAATGAAACGCTTGATTGTTCGATGATCACGCTTCAGAAGCTTTGCAATTTTAAGAGTGCTGCATCCCTCTGCAAGATATCTCACTATTTTTGACTTTTCTGAGCCTGTCAAGTCCTTCTTTTGACCCATTTTGCCAAAGGAAAGGAAGTTGCCTAATAATTATGCACACCTGATATAGGGTGTTGATGTCATTAGACCACACCCCTTCTCATTACAGAGATGCACATCACCTAATATGCTTAATTGGTAGTAGGCTTTCGAGCCTATACAGCTTGGAGTAAGACAACATGCATAAAGAGGATGATGTGGTCAAAATACTCATTTGCCTAATAATTCTGCACTCCCTGTATATATATTAGAATAAAACTTTGATTCCTTAATTATTAGACAAGTATTTGTAATTGTCAGGTCCGAATTTTAAAACCGATTTATGATATGTGTTGAAAGTAACCTGTAAGGTGAACCAATGCTATATAATGTACCAAGAAAATGTTTTTGTAATTCCTTGATTTATAATACTTAAATAATATCACTCTCATGTAGAGTGTAGGCTTGACCCACTACAAAGTGTCAAAGTCAATTTATCTTATTGAGAAAGAAAGTACACGCTTTTTAAGAACTAGTGGGTTTTCGAAGCGTAAATATTGAAAGGCACACAGGATTGAAAATAAAACTTAACTTTTATTAACATAATCCTTTTTTTAAAAACACAATCTTTTATTGATTAAAATATGATGCATAAAAATACATATATACAGCGAATAATGGCTGTGTGATACCAACTGAAGATTGCAGTACATTTCTGTTCTAGTTTTTTGTGACCTGACAAAAAATCACTCACTGGTCATATATACTGTTACTTCCCAATAATAATAAAATGATAGGATAGAGAAATCTCAAAATTATGAGATATAATAGCTGATTTGAGCAGTTATTAAATAAAATGTGATGAAATAATCAACTGATTATTAACCAACAGATAATCAACATTAAACAATGTCAGTGAAATGCAATATGAAGTCATTCAGCTAATAGCTGAATATTCAATTCAGTTGTTTCTACAAGTTGCTTGTTATATCATGACTAACAAAAATATATAAAACATATAGAGCCCGATTCAATTGAGCTTTTGCATGTTACTGTAGCTTGTAAGGCCCTCATTCAATTGCGATTTGCCCAATTGAATAGGGCTCTAAATAAGCACATAGCATACTTTTTTTTCAGAAGTTTTTTAGTTAGTAAAGACCTTGCTTTTGGATAGACGTTCACTAACTAAAGACTTCTGTAAAAAATATATGCTATGTGCTTATTTAGAGCCCTATTCAATTGGCCAAATCACAATTGAATGAGGGCCAAAGTGAGGTCGCAAGTTAATTTGCTATTCAATTGGCGTCTTTTTGCGGGCTCCAAACGGGTTACAAGTTACGGCCTTGAAAAAATAGTGTTGGCTAAACCTGTAACTTACTGCTTTGATCTTTCACTTTCGCAAGACTTACCATGGCTAAAATCGCAAATCGCTATTCAATTGCTCAATTTCCCCAAGCACGCAAATCTTTTCACACCCGTAAATGGCAAATGAAGGAGAAAATCCTACAAGTGCTAAAGAGGACCCGCAAGGTTGTTAAACACCTTTTCGTAGCACTGTAATTGCAAATAAAAAAATTAATACTGCACTGTAAATAATGGGGAAAGCCATGATAGACATTAGAATTAATTGCACAAAAGTCTCAAGCCCGCAAATCAGGCCACCCATATGGACTAGAGCAGTATTGGCATTCATTTTCATAATTCTTTATTTTGCGGGTTTGCAAGTCTGATCGCATATCGGACCCCCGAACATAATTGATTGACATGTAACCTCCATGTTTTACTGCCGTAATAATGACATTATTACTGAAATGGGAGGTTACGGGCTTGCTTAATTGATCATGTTCCCGCCCTGAACTGCTACGAACCAGGGCATGGTTTACGGAGTTGGCTTTGGGCCAGTAACTTGTGGCCTTGAGCAATTGAATAGCTCCGGAATCGGAGACGAACGGGAGCCCTCAACACACCCACAGACATACGGCCTACAACGATCGAGTTGCGGGCTTGTTTTGGCTTTTAGTGGATATACCATAAATTTGTAGCCTAAATGATCTCAGATGACACAATTATGTGCCTGACTAAGAGAACTTCAACCTTGTGTCATAAGTCAGATATCTAAATGTTAATAAGTATGGAGTATATAAGATCCATAATCTTCTATTAATTCGAAAGTACTGGTGACTATTAGAGAAAGAGAGGTATGTGTCATCAATAGTAATCTGATACAAGCATCTTACAAAATGTTTGAGTCAAAATGTAGGGTAATACAGGATAGTGCTATCTTCCCAACTGCTATAGCTGAGTTTACAGGGCCAGCTATTAAACTAATTAAGACATATGTCTTTATTTTTAGGCTAAGTACTCTACTAAACTCCAAATAGAGAATTATCAGCAATACAGTACTTTTGTCATTTCAGTGGTCTTGATGTGATAACGGCCAAATGCCGCTGAGTCATTTGCTCATCACGAGATAGGCCTGAGGCATACGCTTTGTGTGTAGGCTTCTACAGAGGTCGAAAAGGGTGTCGGAATGGCATGTCATAAATAGGTAAGTATGGAAACCAATATTAACCCTATCTTTGCTTGTTTTTTGGGGTAAGAAATGAAGAGGTGCCTGATCAAAATGGACAAAACTCTCTGGATAAAAAAAAGGCTGAAAAATAAAGTGTAATAATATGAATACTACTAAAACTTTATTTGCTGTATGTACACCTGTCTATGGCATAAATAATTCCATGCATATAACAAAGGTTACTCAAAACGACACAACTGAAAAAGAAATATTATGAAAATGTACAAGATTTAATAAACTGTGGTATGTAATATTCAATAGCAGGTGAATTGTAATTTTGTCTTTAATTCTAAGAACATAAAATAAACATAAAAATTCTAAATGAAAATACCAAAAAAGGTACTTCAATCCAATTCAAATGGAAAATAAACTGTGACTGATGACAGAAAAGGTAGAAAAAAATACTGTGACTTATGACAGCAAAAAATAAACAAACTTGGGACACACAGCACAGACCAGGGGGTAGAGACAGGAGAACAGAGCTCTGCAGGAGAAGCAGGCTGGGGACAGGAGGGGAGATTGAGGCCTGGGCTGGAGAAAACCCTTGGGGTGCAAGCATCGCTATTTAGCAACAGCAGGGCAGAACGCCAAGGGAGGAAGCGCAGACGGGGCCCCATCCATTCCTCTAAAACATCTCCCCACTTCAGTGCGCTCTCTGTGGGGCACAGTTTCCCGCCAGAAAGGAGAGGAAGCCATTTTAATCCACTCAGGAGTCAGGCCCCTGATAGCAGCATTTCAGCCCGGCAACAGATAAGGGCCCACGGCAGGGTATATAGGATATACAACCCCCACTGAGCCCGAAAACAAAACACACACAAAAAGGGGTAAAGAAGGAAAAATAATAAACTGGGTAGCCACTTCAAAGACTTCACAGCTCCAACAAACACTGCAGTGCAGAAACAACACAGTGGCTGGGAGCCAAAATTACTGCATCAGCCCTAAAAATTCTAGAAAGACAAGACACAGAGGACAAAACCCCAAGGGAATTGCAAGGGCCCACGGCCTCAACTGTCTTCACTTAAAGAGCAAGAAACATGGAATAAGAGGGGGGACAAGTGAGCGTCTGGCCGGGAGCATACTAAAAAGACTATGATACACAATAGCGAGATACAGGCTATCCTGGATTGACCTCCACCCTGCAAGACGGGGGAATTGCTGAAAGGGGCACCCAGCAAAGAACAATAAAACTCACCCAAAGGTATAAAAGCAAGCATATGCGAATTGAATGGGCACACATACCCCCAAATTAAAAGAACCTAACCTACATGACCAGAAACAGGGATATTCTGAGCAGACTCAAGAAGAACATTTAGGCCTCAAAGCTCTCTAAGTACTGTGTAGGTCTTTAAGAATACTGGACTGTGAAGGGCCCTTAAACCCAAGGGAACAGGGGCAGATAGAGATGCCTTAAGAGTCAAACCCAAAGGGGGTCCACATGCTTGAAAATAAAGATGCCCTATTCAACAAAGCCCTAATCTAGATCAAGAAGAACAAAGTAAAGACAACAACAAAAAAAATAAAAAAGTTAAAAAGCACACAGAAGTAACACCACAAGGTCTACACATACACAACCTCTCAGCTATCAAGACTAAGCTCACTGACAATAGCCCATCATATGCAAGCCAACTAAACCACAAAAGAGCCTGGGAGTAAAAAGCATCCCCGAGCATTTTAAAGGAGCGGCGGAACATCCCTCACCTATAGACTCACTACCGCGTGCGTCAGACCTCTCAGACGCCGAAGGGGGGCAGATGGAAACGACACAAGATGTCAATCTATCGCAGGGAGCTAAAGCATGGTTCGTATCTCTCTTGAAGACCCAATTGGCCGAAGCAATGGCTCCGCTACACAGAGATTTAAAAGATTTAGGCCAAAGGACCCATACACTTGAAACCACGGTGGATGAAATAATTGACTCCCAAAACAAAGACAGAACCGACATCGCTCACAATGCAGAGCAAATTGGGAACCTACAGCTAAAACTGGAAGACCTCGAAAACAGATCGAGACGGCACAAAATAAGCTTCCGGGGTATACCAAACGCAGTGACTAACCTGCTGCCATATCTCCAAGAACTCCTGCATCACATCATGCCGAGAGGCCAAGAGGTCGGCATGGAAATTGAGCGGGCACATAGAGCCCATGGAGGCCCAGCCAGGGCATCCATGCCAAGAGACGTCATAGCTCGCTTCCTGCGCCAACAAGCAAGGGACAAGATACTATTTGCAGCAAGAAGGGCTACACAAATTCTAGGACCAGATGGCGCCCCTATACAGATATACGCAGACCTGGCCCCAGCAACCCTCCAAAGACGCAGAGACATGCGGCCAGTGCTAGAAGTGTTAACCCATCACAAGATAGCATATAGATGGGTGTTCCCATTTAACCTCCAATTCACTGTAAGGGGAGTGAATTACCTAGCCCATGGCATAGAAGAGTGTCGTCTTCAACTGCACAAGCTGAATCTACTGCAGGAAGGGCCCGGTACGCAGCAGAAAGCACCGAACGCTGGGGACCCCCTGGCGAGACAATGGACGGAGATCCCAAAGAGGGGGGAAAGAAGGAATACCCAAGTTCGGGAGGACCACACAAAGGCAGAACAACCAGCCAGAGATCCCCAGAGGCTTGCCCAGCCCCCAGAAGACAAGTGGAGGGGAGGAACGCCCCAAAGAGCTATAAGTGCCTCTAAAAAGGATTAGAATCTGGCCAATGCAGTTTAAAATGTCATTGTGGAACAAAATAGAAATGCAGGACTGAGACAATAAGGGGTGGACCCCCTGGGACTGCAACTGAACATTTTCTGAGGACTGAGAAGTGTCATAGGACACAAATACCTTGGACAATTTTTGCAAGTTGTTGAAAAAAAAAAAAAGAAAGAAAAAAAAAAGTTTTTTACCTGTTTGTAACAGATAGGTTTGCAAGTAGTTAATAAGAAGTTTTTACCTGTTTGTAGCGCTCTAAAAAATGAATTACCCACTCTTTATCTAGGGATAATTCCGGGACAGCCCGAGACCCTAGGCACGAACGTGCAAATTGGAGTAAAAAAAAAAAAAAAAAAAGTAGGGGGAACAGTGAACAATTTGGTTGTTAAAAATAGTTATTGATTTACCGAAAAAGTATACCGTTATTAATTGCTCTCTCTATTTTAAAGTATCCTCCATAGGTGAATGCATACATATCTCCTCTTCACCCAAGTTGAAGGGGGGCGCCCTCTCCGGCTGCCTGGATCCCGGCCTCTCCTGATCACAGAACGAGACGAAAGGTAGGAGGCCAGATACATCACGCACAAATACACAACTATAAATCGGTACGCTAGATTATACATTTCTGACGCACAACGTCAAGGGATTTAATGGCCCTAGTAAGAGACGCAAAGCCTTTATAACATACAAACAACACAAACCAGCGGTACTTTTCATACAAGAGACGCACTTCAGAAAAGATAGGCCCCCTCTTATCTGGATAAGCAATATCCAACAAACTACACAGCCTCCCAAGCCAGGAGAAAAGCAGGAGCAGCCATTCTACTTCACAGACATTTCCCATTTACAATAGAACAGAAAAAAATAGACCCAAACGGGAATTATGTAATCTTAGTGGGTAAAGTGTTAGAGGCCAGGGTAACACTGGTGTCATTATATGCCCCTACGACAAATCCCCACAACACCCTCATCGACCTGCTCAAAAATCTAAAAAGAATAGACGGAGGCAAAATCATATTAGGGGGAGATCTAAATCTTATTTTGAACCCAGCAGTGGATAGGTCGAGGGCACAAACGGACAATCGGTTTGCAAAGAAGCTTAGACAAATTAGACACCTCCTAGCTGCCCTAAACATGGTAGACGCATGGAGAGAACAACATCAGAGGGAAAGACAATACACCTTCTTTTCTTATCCACATCGGACATACTCCCGCTTAGACCACCTGCTGATAGATGCAGAGCTGTTAACAAAAACAAAATGGTCAGACATTATTCATTGCCCTTGGTCGGACCATGCTATGGTTAAAATGGAAGTAGACTTTCAATTAGATAATAGGCCCCCATATACGTGGAGGATCAACGACATGCATTTAGCCATTCCCCAAATTCAGGAGCAGATAGCACAAGAGTTAGACCTGTACTTCGCGGCTAATAAGTCAAGGGACTCAGGTATAGGGTGGGTTTGGTTTGCCCATAAGGCGTTCATAAGAGGTACATGCCTTAGAATAGCAGCCAAAAGAAAAAAACAACATAGGGAAGTAGAACAACAGCTATACAGGGACCTGCAAAGACTGGAATCCATAAACCAAAGTAATCCCACATCCCAAATAAGGGACCAAATAGAGGAAGTGAGAAGGAAGCTAGACATGCTATTATCTGAGCTAACTGAAAAAGCATTAAGAATTACACAACATAGATACTACACCCGGGTTAACAAACCGGACACCTGGCTGGCCAGGAAGCTGAAAGCCAAACAAACACAATCAAAAATATTTCAGATTAGAACCCCAGAAGGGACGATCACAGCCAACCCCAAGAGAATCCAGGAGACCATTGAGGGATTCTATAGTAACCTTTACAAGGCATCCCCTAATGTTAACAAACATGAGATTCAAGCTTTTCTGCAAGCATTGGACCTCCCCACTCTTACGGAAGATAACTTGAATTCACTGAACGCTAAGATCAAGGTAGATGAGGTGAGACGAGTCATACAAGACACTAAAAAAGGGAAGGCCCCGGGCCCAGACGGGTTCTCAAACCACTACTATAAAACATTCATTGATAGGCTGGCCCCACACCTAGCAGAATTATTTAATGAAATATTAGAGGGAGGAAAAATGCCACAGGAATTGAACTCAGCGGAGATAGTATTAATCCCCAAAGAGGGCAAAGACCCAATTCAACCAAAAAATGACAGACCCATCTCACTACTAAACTGTGATATCAAATTACTGGCTAAAATATTGGCAGAAAGGATCTCGGCATTCCTACCGAAACTGCCACAAGGATAAAGTAGGATTTGTCCCGATAAGACAGGCCGGGGATAGCATTAGGAAAATCATGCAATTGATCCACCATACCAAAACTAACAAAATTCCAGCATGCCTACTGGCCTTAGACGTGGAAAAGGCCTTTGATTCCCTAGAATGGCCGTTCCTAGAAGCTGTGCTGGCAAAATTTGGCTTCAAGGGGGAATTTATGAAGGTAATAAAAACATATTATCACACTCCCACAGCAACCCTGAAACTCCCGGGGAAGGAAAGGTCAAAAATTCCAATCCATAGGGGAACAAGGCAGGGCTGACCTGCAGAGATTAATAATTAAATTTGTATGGCAACACAAGCCTGCCAGAATCTCCAAAAATATACTAGGTAATTCAAAAAAACAAGGGGGACTAGCCCTACCAAACTTGAAACTATACTACAGGGCGGCCCAACTGGCCTTCATTCCCTTAACCCATTCCCCAGAGCACCACCCATCTTGGTTATTTATCGAACACCACACAATGTACCCTTACACCTGAGATACATTAATATGGCTGGAAAATACTCCACACAAAGTTGCCCAATGTATGAATCCAATTATCCAGAACACCATCGGTAGCTGGAAATGGGCCCAGAGGTATACATCCCTATTCACACAAGCAAATTGTATGACACCAGTCCTCAATCACCCCCTCTAGGCAGACCTAGACATAACTGGCTATCTAGGGTATGCCAAAACACCCCGCTCACGAAAGGGATATTAGGGAGCATGTATGATATGTTCAACACAAAAATAGAATTTCCCAGAGAGAAATACATGCTAGCATGGGAAAAGGACCTTAATGCTAGGTGGGAACAGAAGGATTGGGAGGAGGTATGGGGAAACATCTTTTTAGGGTCACTAAACTATAGCATCTTGGAAACGTCGGTCAAAGTGCTATATAGGGCTTATGCGACGCCTGAACGGATGGCTACATGGCGTAGCGCCGAAATCCCAGAGTGTTTCAGAGGATGCAATAGCACGGGCTCCTTCATCCACATATGGTGGGATTGTCCGAAAGTGCAAAGATTATGGGCACAGGTGCAAGAGTTAGTGGCGTTACTATTTAAATGCAACATAAAGTTAACAGTTGAATTGTGCCTGCTGGGGAGGCCCCTTCAGACATTATCCAAATCACAAAACAGATTACTTTTCTTTATTACACTCGCAACTAAAAGTCTTATCGCAAAACAGTGGAAATCAGAAGGGCTAGACTTCCCCGCTGTGAAGTCCAAAATTAATTACATCGCAATAAATGAGCATATGATGCACTCCCTGGCAGATACAATGGCCAAATACATTGAGACATGGGGCCCATGGGTGGAATACACAGGCGTTACATTGGTACACTAATCAGTTAGGCCTGAGGAACGGAGGGAGATATGGAGACTGGACTCCAACACATGGGGGGGGAGAATACCCTGAGACGCGGAGGAGGATGGAGAAAATAGGAGGTTAGTAGTTAGTATAAAAATCAATATATAAGAGGGACGAGATAAGAAAGAAAATAAGGAGGATTATGATTCTTTGCACAACTAGCTATGGTATATAAGTTAGAGAGTTATAAGGTAAAATAGGAGGAAAATAGCAGAAAATGGAGATGGCGGATGGAAGATAGGCAGTATTTTTCTTTCTGCTTTGCTAATACACTGATGTAATGGATTGAGTGAAAAATGCCACAAAATGCATTTAACCATGGTTTTTATGATACTTGAAGTAAGCCTATGTATGTATTATGTTATCCGCCTTGAATAAAGACAAATTTAAAATAAATAAATAAATAAACAAACTTGGAGTTACAGCAATCACCCTCCTAAGCTAATAAATAGTGAACAAGGAGATGTCATCATACAAACAAAAGTGTATGGTTGTGCATCCATCTAATGTGGGTTAGGCAAGTCCGGTCCTGGGAAGCCCCACACAGGCCTGTATTTGAGGATATCCTTTCTGAGCACAGTTGAGTCAATCAGGATGACTAAATAAGCAATTCACTCACCTTTAGGCAGCAGGCATATCCTCAAATTCTGGCCTGTGGGAGGCCCTCCAGGACCGAAAGTTTATGATGTAAACAAGGACTTAGTGACAGGGTGAATAATCATATCATTGATTAAACATGCATAATATAAAACATTGCAAATAGACCAACCAGAGGAATAACAAAATGTCCTCCAAGATCTGTTAGAATAAACACTGTACTATGATCTATATTAGACAAATAAGTGTGGTGAACCAATCAAAACAATAAGAATTACTTCGGTTCAGTGTACCAATGAAAAAGTATAGAAGATAACTAAATTCTAGTATATACAGGGAGTGCAGAATTATTAGGCAAGTTGTATTTTTGAGGATTAATTTTATTATTGAACAACAACCATGTTCTCAATGAACCCAAAAAACTCATTAATATCAAAGCTGAATATTTTTGGAAGTAGTTTTTAGTTTGTTTTTAGTTTTAGCTATTTTAGGGGGATATCTGTGTGTGCAGGTGACTATTACTGTGCATAATTATTAGGCAACTTAACAAAAAACAAATATATACCCATTTCAATTATTTATTTTTACCAGTGAAACCAATATAACATCTCAACATTTACAAATATACATTTCTGACATTCAAAAACAAAACAAAAACAAATCAGTGACCAATATAGCCACCTTTCTTTGCAAGGACACTCAAAAGCCTGCCATCCATGGATTCTGTCAGTGTTTTGATCTGTTCACCATCAACATTGCGTGCAGCAGCAACCACAGCCTTCCAGACACTGTTCAGAGAGGTGTACTGTTTTCCCTCCTTGTAAATCCCACATTTGATGATGGACCACAGGTTCTCAATGGGGTTCAGATCAGGTGAACAAGGAGGCCATGTCATTAGATTTTCTTCTTTTATACCCTTTCTTGCCAGCCACGCTGTGGAGTACTTGGACGCGTGTGATGGAGCATTGTCCTGCATGAAAATCATGTTTTTCTTGAAGGATGCAGACCTCTTCCTGTACCACTGCTTGAAGAAGGTGTCTTCCAGGAACTGGCAGTAGGACTGGGAGTTGAGCTTGACTCCATCCTCAACCCGAAAAGGCCCCACAAGCTCATCTTTGATGATACCAGCCCAAACCAGTACTCCACCTCCACCTTGCTGGCGTCTGAGTCGGACTGGAGCTCTCTGCCCTTTACCAATCCAGCCACGGGCCCATCCATCTGGCCCATCAAGACTCGCTCTCATTTCATCAGTCCATAAAACCTTAGAAAAATCAGTCTTGAGATATTTCTTGGCCCAGTCTTGACGTTTCAGCTTTTGTGTCTTGTTCAGTTTTGGTCGTCTTTCAGCCTTTATTACCTTGGCCATGTCTCTGAGTATTGCACACCTTGTGCTTTTGGGTACTCCAGTGATGTTGCAGCTCTGAAATATGGCCAAACTGGTGGCAAGTGGCATCGTGGCAGCTGCACGCTTGACTTTTCTCAGTTCATGGGCAGTTATTTTGCGCCCTGGTTTTTCCACACGCTTCTTGCGACCCTGTTGACTATTTTGAATGAAACGCTTGATTGTTCGATGATCACGCTTCAGAAGCTTTGCAATTTTAAGAGTGCTGCATCCCTCTGCAAGATATCTCACTATTTTTGACTTTTCTGAGCCTGTCAAGTCCTTCTTTTGACCCATTTTGCCAAAGGAAAGGAAGTTGCCTAATAATTATGCACACCTGATATAGGGTGTTGATGTCATTAGACCACACCCCTTCTCATTACAGAGATGCACATCACCTAATATGCTTAATTGGTAGTAGGCTTTCGAGCCTATACAGCTTGGAGTTAGACAACATGCATAAAGAGGATGATGTGGTCAAAATACTAATTTGCCTAATAATTCTGCCCTCCCTGTATTACATTAACAACACATACTGATAATAGCAATAGTGAATTATAACATGGAGAGGATGCATAGCACAAAATTCAAGGAATCAGTATAGAGTTTTCCAGAAATAAACCTAATAGTGGGTGAAGTGACAATGGAGAGGTGAAAACTAACAGCCCTATTAATTTCCCCCAATGTGGAAACCCGTAGAACGTAACGGAGCCCGCAAGACTTACAGATATTAAATTGGCGTCATAAAGCTACCTACAAATGATCTGTGGGTTACAGGCGGAAAAACCCTACAGGATGTCAAAATCGGAACTCCGTTGGCGCAAAGCCTTTGATCTGTTAAGCCCGTAAATGGCTATTAAATTGCTACAGATCCCCAAAGACACACTGGCATTCAAAGCCGTAAACTGTAAATGTAGGCAAAAATATTATGGACTCCAAATAGTTCCCACAAAGGGTTTACAGACAAGTTCTTAACACTGTAAAATACAATATAAACGCACCAGTGGACTTTAGCATATGGGGAAAGCATGGAAAGGCATTACTTGCACAACAATCCCCCAAATACAAATTAGGCATTTTAAATAATAATAATAATTATTATTATTATATCACTAGCGACTTGCCCGTCAAAAAATGACGGCAATGTGATGTATATGTTTGTGAAGTTGTTTAGTTATTTAAATATATTTTTGACCGTTGTAAGTATTGTGATATGAACATGTATTTTTGTAAAACGTTGATGTAATGGTTTTTAAAAATGAATTTTGTATTTGAAGAATTGTTCACTTTAATATACATAGAATCCAGAGGAAAGTAAAAAGTAAAAAGACTTTTTGCAACGTGCCGAATTTTAACATGAAGTTTAAAATATATGTAAGGAATAAGCTTGAAAGTATATATTTTTAAAATTGAACTTTATTTTTTATGTAACTTTGGAATTTTTGCAAAACATTTGTGTAATTTTGAACATTATAAACAGGAACATAGTAAATACATTTTGTAACATAATTTTGAATTAAAAGTATTAACATTTGAATGTAAAAACAGTTTAACTTTAAATTAATCACTATTAACATGCAATTTGTATCAGAATAATTGTTAAGTTTAATATACATTGAATGTAGAGGAAGGCATACAGTAAAAACTCTCCTTAAACCGTACGTAATTAGTTACATAGTTACATAGTAATTAAGGTTGAAAAAAGACTTTCAGTCCATCAAGTTCAACCTGTTAAGATCTCCTCTGATCTGCAATATGCGGATTAGTTATTAATTAAATTATTGATTAAATAATTATTAATAGTATAGTATTGGAGAATGAATAAAGAGTTAGTCCATCAAGTTCACCTTTTTAGATCTCTATTGATCTTTTTAATTTGGACTATTTATTATTATTGTTAATTGTTAATTATTGTTAATTGATCCAGAGGAAGGCAAACATAAAAAAAAACCCCATTGAAACTTTGCCAATTGTCTCATAAGGGAAAAAAAAAGCAAAATTCCTTCCTGACCCCAGAAACTGGCGATCAAATTTCTCCCTGGATCAATATTCCTTGCTAGTTATCTAGGATAGCCTTGAATGCCCTCTTTATTCGGAAATATATCTAACCCCTTTTTGAAGTTGTCTATCGAATTCGCTGTCACCACCTCCTTTGGTAGAGAATTCCACAGTTTAACCACCCTAACTGTGAAGAACCCTTTTCTTTGTTTAAGGTGAAATCTTTTTTCCTCTAACCTCAACGGATGTCCTCTTGTCAGTTGAAAATCTCTTGCTACAAAAAGTTCACTTGACAAAGCCTTATATTGACCCTGGATGTATTTAAATAACGTAATCATATCTCCTCTTAGACGCCTTTTTTCTAGCGAAAATAAGTTTAATTTTGCTAGTCTTTCTTCATAACTTAGCCCCTCCATTCCCCTTATTAGTTTTGTAGCCCTTCTCTGTACTTTTTCCAGCTCTAAAATGTCTTTTTTGTGAGGTGGTGCCAAAAATTGTACTCCATATTCCAAATGAGGGCGTACTAGGGATTTGTATAGTGGCAGAATTATATTTGCTTCCCTGGCTTCTATACCCTTCCTAATACATGCTAATATTTTATTTGCCTTTGCAGCCGCTGCTTGGCTTTGAGCGCTGTTACCTAGGTGGTTGTCCACTAGTACTCCCAAATCCCTTTCAATATCTGATACCCCTAGATTTGCTCCATTAAGATTATAGATTGCTTGGCTATTGTTCCTTCACAAATGCATAACCTTACATTTATTTGTATTAAATCTCATCTGCCATTTAGCCGCCCATTTCTCTAATTTATGCAAATCCTTTTGTAGGGAAAGTACATCATTATCTGATTTTATTACCTTGCACAACTTAGTGTCATCAGCAAAAATGGAGACACTACATTCGAGTCCTACTTCAATGTCATTAATAAATATGTTAAAAAGGAGAGGACCCAATACTGAGCCCTGAGGAACCCCACTTATCACATTAGACCAATCGGAGTATGTTCCATTTACAACAACCCTTTGCTTCCTGTCTTTTAGCCAGCTCTCGATCCATGAGCAGATATTTACTGCAATTCCTGTATCCCTTAGTTTGCTCACTAGTCTTCCATGTGGCACTGTATCAAATGCCTTTGAAAAATCTAAAAAGACTACATCCACTGAGTTGCCCTGATCCAAGTTCCTACTAACCTCCTCATAAAAACTAATTAGATTGGTCTGACACGACCTTTCCTTTCTAAATCCATGTTGACTGCTACCTATGATCCTGTTCAAATAGACATATTCTTGTATTCTGTCCCTTATTAACCCTTCTAAAAGCTTCCCAACTACAGAAGTGAGGCTCACTGGTCTATAATTCCCCGGATATGCTCTAGATCCCTTCTTAAATATAGGTATCACCTCTGCTTTTCTCCAGTCATCTGGTAGAGACCCTGTAGTGAGCGAGTCTTTAAAGATTAGATATAATGGTTTGGCTATTGCAGAACCCAGCTCCCTCAGTACCCTTGGATGTATTCCATCAGGACCTGGGGCTTTATTAACATTTATTTTCTCCAACCTCTTTTGTATTTCTTCCTGCGTTAACCAATTATTTAGTGAAGGTAGTGTAGCCCCATTATGTTGCAGGGTCCCAACCACTGGTACCTCCCTTGTGTAAACCGACGAAAAGAACCTATTTAGCTCATCTGCCTTTTCCTGGTCACTAATTATCAGATGGCCTGTGTCACATTGTAATGGTCCTATCGATTCCTTCCTGGCCTTCTTCCCATTAATATATTTATAAAATATTTTAGGGTTAGTCTTACTTTCCATTGCAACTGACTTCTCATTTTCTATTTTAGCCAGTCTAATAGCCCTTTTGCAAGCCTTGTTGATTTCCTTATAGTCACATAAAGATGCCTCTGTTCCCTCCTGCTTGTATAATTTAAATGCATATTTCTTTTTCCTCATCATGATCTTTAAGTCATTGTTAAGCCACATGGGATGTGATTTACTCCTATTTATTTTATTTCCACATGGTACATGCTGATGAGTATGTTTATTTAGTAAGGATTTGAATGTTGTCCATTTATTTTCAGTATTCTTCCCTGTAAGTTCTTTGTCCCAGTCTATATGTTGTATTGCTGCCCGTAGCCCATTAAAGTTAGCCCTTTTAAAATTTAGAGTTTTTGTTGGCCCCTTACAACTCTGTTTTTTGTATTCAATCTCAAATGAGACTGTGTTGTGATCACTGTTCCCCAAGGGTTCCCCTATTTTTACATTTGATATTATATCAATATTACTTGTGATGACTAAATCCAAGATGGCCCCATTTCTAGTAGGTTCTTGTATTACCTGGGCTAGATAATGATCCCTGAGTGTACTCAAGAACCTGCTCCCCTTAGCTGAGCTGCTGGTCTCGTTTATCCAGTTTATATCAGGGTAATTAAAGTCTCCCATTATTAGAACTTGCCCATGCTTAGCTGCATTTCCAATCTGTAACAATAATTGTATTTCCTCACTTTCAGCTATATTTGGGGGTTTATAGCATACTCCCACCAATATGCATTTAGAATTAGCTCCTCCACTATTTAGCTCAACCCACAAGGATTCAATGATGCCGTTAGTGCCAGCATAAATATCTTCTCTAACTATAGGCTTAAATTCAGGCTTAACATAAAGACAGATCCCTCCTCCTCTTTTACCATTTCCCCTATCTTTCCGAAATAGGTTATAACCATCCAGATTAACAGTCCAGTCATGAGATTCATCCCACCATGTTTCCGTAATGCCTATTAAGCCCCATTTTTCTTGTACTGCTAATATTTCTAGCTCATCCATTTTCCCAGGCAAACTTCTTGCGTTTGCAATCATACACTTTATGTTGCTATGGCTCTGCTGATGTGAAGTGCCTGCCACTGTATTTGAGGCCCCTATTAATATCTCCCTACTTTCTATTGTAACCCTCCCCCCTTCTCCTCCCTCATGGGTAAATAATTCATCCCTTTCCCTCTCTACCCTATTTACCCCAATACTTCTATATAGTCCCTCCCCCCCACCTACAAGTTTAAAAACTCCCCCAGCCGTTCTACCATCCTATTCCCTAGCACAAAAGCGCCCTCATCATTAAGGTGCAATCCATCCCTGCTATAGAGATTGTACCCAAGTGAGAAGTCAGCCCAGTGCTCTAAAAACCCAAAACCCTCTGCACTGCACCACTTTTTTAGCCACGCATTAACCTCCCTAAGCTCCTTCTGCCTCCCTGGGCTAGCACGTGGCACTGGTAGTATCTCAGAAAATACTACCTTGGAGGTCCTTGCTTTAAGCTTATTCCCTAATTCTCTAAAATCATTCTTTAGGACGCTCCATCTTCCACTAACTTTGTCATTGGTACCAATGTGTACCAAGACCGCCGGTTCATTACCAGCCCCTCCCAATAATTTATCCACCCGATCCACAACATGCCGAACCCGAGCACCCGGGAGACAGCAAACTGTTCGATTGCTGGGATCTGGGTGACAAATTACCCTGTCTACCTTCCTAATAATAGAGTCCCCTACCACCAAAACATGTCTGTTGCTCTGCCTATTCTGCCCTCCCTCTTCTCCAGTAGAGCTGTTCGCCCGGCTGTTAGAGGGAACAGCTCTATCTGGCATTGCATTCCTGAATGGACATCGCCAACAGTTTCACTCAATCTGGCAAATCTGTTGTTGTTTGCCAACTCAGAACTGGCCTGCCTCCTCCTGTACCCTCTGATTCCCCTTCTAACTGTAACCCAGCTACCTCCCTGGCCATCCTCACTAGCCCCAGCTCCTCCCTCCATACTAGGCCCAGCTAAACTGTGCTCCGTGAGCACCAACTCCCTTTCCAGTGGAGCAATATCACTAAGTGCTGCAATTCTCCTCTCCAGATCTTCAATTTGAGCTTCCAAAGAGGCAACATGCTCACACCTGTCACAGAGGTATGGACCCTGGATCATCTGTTCCAGTAGTGCATACATTTGACAGGATGTACACTGAATAAGGTTGCCACTGGACTGACTCATAATTATTATTATTGTCTACGAAATTTCAGTGGGAAAAATAAAGAATATAATATATTTATATAAAGTTTTCCTCCTTTGCACTATAAATCTGCCCCCCTTTTCTTTGAAGGCCCTTCTTTTATTTAAACTCCTAGGCTTTTACTAGAATTGCACTTGATACTGAAAATGTTCGCAAGCTCACAAGTTCCCCTTCTCCGGTTTCTATAAACTTCTGCCTTCTCGTCTGGGCACAATTAGTGCACTCTGCAATTTATCAGCCTTTACTTGTAAGGTAAATCCACTTGTAAACAGGCCCCAAACCAGCTCACAAATCCTTTATCCTAGTTTAACAGTCAAGCCACACCCCTCTCCCCTGGGCACACTTAGTGCACTCTGCAGTTTATCAGCCTTTACTTGTAAGGTAAATCCACTTGTAAACAGGCCCCAAACCAGCTCACAAACCTTTTACACAAGTTTAACAGTCAAGCCACACCCCTCTCACCTGGGCACAATTAGTGCACTCTGCAGTTTATTCGCCTTTACTTTTTAAGGTGAATCCACTTGTAAACAGACCCCAAACCAGCTCACAAACTTTTTATCCAAGTTTAACAGTCAAGCCACACCCCTCTCACCTGGGCACAATTAGTGCACTCTGCAGTTTATTAGCCTTTACTTTTTAAGGTAAATCCACTTGTAAACAGACCCCAAACCAGCTCACAAACCTTTTATACAAGTTTAACAGTCAAGCCACACCCCTCTCACCTGGGCACAATTAGTGCACTCTGCAGTTTCTTAGCCTTTACTTTTTAAGGTAAATCCACTTGTAAACAGACCCCAAACCAGCTCCCAAACCTTTTATACAAGTTTAACAGTCAAGCCACACCCCTCTCACCTGGGCACAATTAGTGCACTCTGGAGTTTATTAGCCTTTACTTTTTAAGGTGAATCCACTTGTAAACAGACCCCAAACCAGCTCCCAAACCTTTTATACAAGTTTAACAGTCAAGCCACACCCCTCTCACCTGAGCACAATTAGTGCACTCTGCAGTTTATTAGCCTTTACTTTTTAAGGTAAATCCACTTGTAAACAGACCCCAAACCAGCTCACAAACCTTTTATCCAAGTTTAACAGTCAAGCCACACCCCTCTCACCTGGGCACAATTAGTGCACTCTGCAGTTTATTCGCCTTTACTTTTTAAGGTGAATCCACTTGTAAAAACAAATTAAAGTAATTCATTACTGAGCACATAAACTGGCGATAAACATGAATGAAACATTAACATAGTGACTTAACATTTTAACATAATTTTTCATAGAAATGCAAGGCAAGTATTTTGTGAGGCGAATTATCCATAAACATGACTTCCATTAATTATGACTGAATTAAACAACCAATTGTTTTGTATTTTTGAATGTTTTTCCAAAATGTTTGCATGGCTTTAGTTTGTATCCTGCAAAGTTATAGTACTTCATAGTAGACAATGTTTTTAGTAAAAATACGTCCATCTTCTAATAAATCACCTTGACTTTCATTGTTTTCAATGTAAACTTTAATAGCCTGTGGATTTTTGCAGCGTGACAACGCAACGTACAATTGACCATGTGCAAAAACTGGTTCTTCCAAGAAAATACCCACAGATTTGAAAGTTTGACCTTGGGATTTATTAATGGTCATGGCAAATGCCATAATAATGGGAAATTGTCTTCTTTGAAGTATAAAAGGGAGACTACTTTCACTTGGTGCCAAATCTATTCTTGGTATGAAAACTCTCTCTCCTTTATGGGTCCCAGTTAAAATTTCAGCATCTATAAAATGGTCCTTTAATTGTTGAACAATTAATCTTGTGCCATTGCATAGGCCTTTTTTGGGGTTCATATTTCGCAGTAACATGATAATTGCACCTTTCTTTAGCTGCAAAATATGTGGTGGCATTCCAGAAGGAGTTAAAGAGTTAATGAATTCAGTTGAAAAGTTTGCCTGACTTTCATTGTCATCAGCAAGTACAGAATCAGCACTGTGATAATTTCTTTGTGGTGCATTAATTTTTTTTAAGATTTCATTATTGAGTATTAATGCATCTTTATTTTTACACGTCAGTATAACTTGGTTGGCAAGCTCGGAATATTCTTCGTTATTTATGCTCCCTTCAAATATAGCCGATATAATATCTTGTTGACAAATCATATGAGGTGGGATCTCTACAGTGTCGTCAGGTAAATGTAGTATTTTTTCTGTTCTGCCTTCTCCAATTTTAATAAGCCAATCATTGAAATCAGTTTGGCCTTCTGATCTCATATTTTGTTGCAGTTGAAGATGGGTAAAATGTTTCCATACTGTACTTGACTTTATACATGTTTCAATAATGTCTGTTCGATTTCCATGTACAACGACAGGTAATGTTTGTCTAAAATCGCCACCCAACAACATTACCTTTCCACCAAATGGAAAAATATTATCCATTACTTCACGAAGCAAACGGTCAATACATTGGAGGGCAGAGCATGACATCATTGTGGCCTCATCTATTATAATTAATTTACATTTCTTCAATTTCTTTGCTTGTAAGGATGTCATGCGAATATCTGACACAGAATTTTCTAAAATAGGCACTGGCAGTTTAAATCCACTATGAACAGTTCTTCCACCTTCTAATAAAAGTGCAGCAATTCCAGTAGTGGCAAACGCCATTGCTATTTTTCCTTGTGCTCGTACTGAACTCATTAATAAATTGTACAAATATGTTTTTCCTGATCCGCCAGGTCCATCAAGATAGAAATAACGCTCTGTCACCATGTCATCATCTATAGCATTTTTAATGGCATGAAATGCTTGCAATTGTAGTGTATTTAAAGTTGCAAGTCTTTCTTGTGTTCTTTCTGCTTGTAGTTGAATGTCATAGTCTTCAAAGTTAATGTCATCCTGACCTGGATCAGGCAAATTAAAACTTGCACAACTTAATCCATGAGTTAAAAAGACTTCTTGAATTTCCATTAACGCTTTTAAGTGTGCAATAGGTTCATTGTATCGTCGCATAAAGTCTTCAGCCATATTACTTTTAAAAGTCTCCCACAAAGCTAATGCATTTGGAGCATTTTAGAAGATACAAATAAAAGCAAATTGTTCTCTCATCTGTCGTGGCATTTGACATTGTGCTGCTTCTTCTAAACATCTTTCCCACTCTGTATCATCAGCGAGTAAGTTTCTATGTCTTGCAGCTAAATGGAAGGATTCATATACAATGTCATTAACAGTTCTTAATTGTTCAAAACTTTGTGCTCCTGGTACATTTAAAAGTAATATCCGTAAGCAAAAACGTTCAACATCTCTTGGACTGACTGTAAATTCGTGGAATTATTTTATTGCCTCTGGTTTTTCTTGCTCTCCATAATCCATTCACAAAAACATAGTGATATGGAATTTCAATATATAAGTATTGTGTTGCTTGAGCATCAGTGGAATTTAATGCAAACCATGCAGTTAGTGTAGTGTGACGATCTTCACTTTGGGCCAATGCATTCATTTCATTTCCAGCATGGAAATAGACTAAATGTCGTTGTGGCAAATGTACTGCTAACCTATATACTGCATGTGATCTATCATGCATTTCAAATTTTAAAAGCCGCCACATAGCTTCTGGCGCACTGACATAGCGAGCATCTACATGAGATGCAAGTTCATCATGTACTAACTCACTACTTTCAGGGTTGTCTGCACTTTTGACGACTACAGTAGCTGCATCGTAACCTTTGTAAATATATTTGTAGACATATTTAATGGATTTGATGGAAGTGCAGGCTTCTACGTTGATGTGGGCGTTGTACTTCATGAGTAAATGTGGATTGTAGGGTACAACATATCTATTGTCCACTTTTTTTCCACGAATAATGGCACTATCTCCTTCTCTTCTTTTATAAAGTGGATATCCATCACAATTTGCATATGTTTTGTCTCTATAATCTTTTGGAAAATCTTTTGAACATTGATTATTTTCCATACATGGTGATTGTGGATTAAGGTCTCCACAGGGTCCATGAATCATGCGATGAGTAACAATCTCATATAGTCTACCATATAGTTCTGGATCTGGTAGTTCAGCAACTATGACTGCATCCACTTTGTCCGAAGTATCTAATTTATCTTTCTCTTGAAGTATAATGAGAAGATGTGCATGTGGAAGGCCTCTTTTTTGAAATTCAATGGTATATACATAAGCAAGACATTTGCCAAATAACTGATTTATAGTAAAGTCACGTATTAATTCATTTAATTTGATCTTAAAAACTCTGGCTACTAAATCTGGTCGATCTGAAGCACTTTGTCCAATAAGTAGATTTTGATTAATTTCTGGCCATTGTGGATTACATGTAAATGTCACAAATAAATCTGGTTTTCCAAATTTTGTCACAATAGCCATAGCATCATTGTATCTTTCTCTCATATTTCGAGGAGATCCTTGAAAAGAAGATGGTAAAATGATGGCTTTGCCAGCTGTCATGTCTCTGCTTGTAGCCACGTCAGCAACATAGTCCATGAGTCCACAATATTGTTCTACACGTAGTTTATCTTGTTGATATTTTATAAAGTTTAAATTATTTGCCTCAACTTGCAAATATGAATCAATAATCCATTGTTGTGTTAGTTTTCCACCACATAAAATTGGATTAAATTAATCTCTAATGGCAATTTGAGCAACTTTAAATTCAAGCATAGAAACATTATTTTGGATTCTGGCTTTAGCATTTGGGTAACTGGGAAGGGTTAATTTTGGTTGCCAACCTGCTTCTCCATGTGGGAAAAAGATGGGATATGTCATTGGATCTAAATTTGGACTTAAGATATTAATATTAATAAATGGTTGCTCCTCATTTCTGGGATATACTCTAATGTCTCTTTGAAATGGTGGTTCTCCTTCATCATTCTGAAACACCATTGCAACCTCATTTGATGTTGGCAAGTTATAACGACGTTTATCAGTATGTCTGTCTCTTTTAAGCACCATATTAACCTTTGGCATGGGTAATTGATGTCTTTGTGCATGAAGTAGTTGTTCATTTTCTACTTCTGCCATTTTTTTGTAAGCTTTACTGTAGGGATTGTTGTCCATAATGTTATTTAGCTCTATAAAAACACTGGGTAAGCATTTTTTATTTTCTTCCATCTGCATACGTTGGTCAACAGCTTCCATTGTATCTAGGACATATAGTTGAGCGAATTTTCTTTGCTCTCCTTCCTCTGGATGTAAATGTGAAGTCCGATGATAAATTTGTCCTTGGACTTTAAAACAGTAAGGACCATGTCCTGGTACATTAGCAGCTAATGTTGCCCCCATAGATGCAAATGATATGGCACTATTGTAGGATCTTATGTTTGTCTTAAAATTTTTGTAATTTGGAAAAGTAGGTTCAGTCATAATATTTTGTAAATAGCTTGGAAATTGTTTCCTTTCTGGAAGTTTGAACTTGCCTTTTTGACAACAACTAATAAATTGTCCATCTCTGGGTCTCTCCTGTTTAAAATAATAAGCCTCACAAAATTGACATTAAGTACTCATGTCCCCACAACTATGAACCTCTACTGCTAAAGACTTGAGTAAAGGACAATTTGCAAAACATATCGGATGTTGACTTTCATATTCATCAGGTGAAAAGTCATGAAATGTTTCAACAACAGGTTCTAAATGTTTCGTTTTTTTCGTGGATTTTCTTGGTATATGTTGTCCTTGTTTGGTTGAAATGTCCTGTAAGTTTTTAGTAAGAGTTTGTAAATGCTTTGTTTTTGTAGTTGCTTTTTTTGGTCTGTCTTGACTGGTATCTTGTAAAATGTCATCTGATGTTTGAGGAACAGTTTGTAAATGCTTTATTATCTTTTTTTTTTTTTTTTGTTGTATCTTTCATTTTTGCAGCTGATATTCTTTTATTTGCAAGTCTTTTGCGTTCTTTTTCTCGTCAAATTTCTTTCTCCTCCGGTGTCTGCTGGGCGGCCCATCTCTCTTGTCTTTCTCTAGTTTGACGTCTTCTCTTCTTTGGTCTCGTTATCAGCCATATTAATCTGTAAAGGAAAAAAAATAAATTTAATTGTGTATATTTTAATTTGTAATTCCTGTTAAAGATTCTTGTGCACAATTGGTGAAATAAAAGGCAAATCATTAATGTCTCATTTATATTTAATTAAATTTATAATTCCTGTCCTCACTGGCTAAGAATTTGGCCAATGGAATACTGCTGTAAATAAGCATGTAACATATTTTTTTTAAATAATGGTTTTATTTATTAAAAACGTTGTTTGTGGATAGATATTTACCACTGCAAAACTTCTTTGCTAAAAAAAAAAGTGATGTGGTTATTGAGCTATGTATTGCATAGTAGCAATTTAAATAGAATAAGGGAGATAGTAAATTATTTTTTTTATTTTTCTGTTGACACGGATGCAACTGAAAGCAGTTTCTTTAGTTTTATACTTTAGTACTTATTATACTGTACCTTGGTTGAAGTGTGATTTAAATCCGAATGTTTGTTGGTCCTGGGTTAAAAATCGTTGTCCAATGGTGTGGTCCTCTGTTGGAAGTCCTCGTCCGATGGTGTGGTCCTGTGGCGATAGCCCTCGTCCGATGTTGTGGTCCTGTGGCGATAGCCCTCGTCCGATGTTGTGGTCCTTTGGTGAAAGTCCTCGTCCGATGGTCTGGTCCTGTGTTGAAATTCCTCGTCTCCTGGTCTGGTCCTGTGTTGAAAGTCCTCGTCCGATGGTCCGGTCCTGTGGAGAAAGTCCTCGTCCGATTGTCTTCACGCAGTATCTGTTGTAATATAAAATAGAAAATGTTGAGTGAAATGTCTTTTAAATAAGTAAAAAATGTATGAATTTGGCTTTATTGTATCAGTTATGGTTATTTTTTTCTATATTTTTTTTTTTTACTTTCTGTACAATCCCACGACTTTTGTTATTCTTATTTAAGGTTCTTAGTAAGGCTTGTGGGTTGTGATATATTAAATAAGAATATGAATTTATTTTGCTATGTGTTTATGTTATTTTTTGTACAATCCTGTTTTGTGGGCACCACTTGTGGTATACTTATTTAACCTTTATTGGGATGGTTATAGTTAGTGAAACATGAAATAATATAATTAATGTAGTTTGCTATGTGTTTGTGTTAGTTTTTGACAATCCTGTTTTGTGCGCACCACTTGTGCAATTTTTTTTTATTCTTGATTGTAGTGGTTATAGGTTGTTAAACAATAAAGAAGAATGTTAATGTAGTTTCCTATGTGTTTGTGTGATTTTTTGTACAATGCTATTAGGTGCGCAACACTTTTGTTATTCTTAATTTTGCTTCTTTGTAAGGCTTATAGGTTGTTAAACATTGAATAAGAAATTCGTTTTTGTGTGTAGCAGTTTGTGTCTCATTCAATTGCGATTTGGCTAATTGAATCGTGGCCTAAATAAGCACATAGCATATTTTTTTAAAGAAGTTTTTAGTCAGTGAAAAACTTTATTTTGGATAGATTTTTAGTAACTAAAAACTTCTTTTAAAAAAAATGTTATGTTGTTATTTAGAGCCCTATTCAATTGGGCAAATTGCAATTGAATGAGAGCCTTTGTGTGTACCATATGTTGCATAGTTTGCCCCTCATTCAATTGCATTTTTTACAATGTAATAGTACTCTAAGGGCCT
This sequence comes from Discoglossus pictus, assembly GCA_027410445.1. Classification (NCBI taxonomy): domain Eukaryota; kingdom Metazoa; phylum Chordata; class Amphibia; order Anura; family Alytidae; genus Discoglossus; species Discoglossus pictus. Next base: position 130,568,631 of record CM050167.1, on the reverse strand, counting down.
CATTCAATTGCGATTTGGCCAATTGAATAGGGGTCTAAATAAGCACATAGCATATTTTTTTTAAAAAAGTTTTTAGTTAGTGAAAACCTTGCTTTTGTATAGATGCTTACTAACTAAAAACTTCTTTAAAAAATATATGTTATGTGCTTATTTAGAGGCCTATTCAATTGGCCAAATTGCAATTGAATGAGGGCCTAAGGCCGTCATTGAATTGCAATGTTGAAAATTGAATAGGGGTGTAAATAAGCACATCACATATAGGCCCTTATTCAATTGCTATTTTGGCCAATTGAATATGGCTCTAAACAAGCACATCACATATATTTTTTAAAGAAGTTTTTAGTTAGTGAAAACCGTGCTTTTGTATAGATGGTTAATAACTAAAAACTTCTTTAAAAAATATATGTGATGTGCTTATTTAGACCCCTATTCAATTGGCAAAATTGCAATTGAATGAGGGCCATATTTTTTTAAATTTAATAAGGGCCTAAAAGTGCTTATTTATAGCCATATTTAATTGTCCAAAATAGCAATTGAATGAGGGCCTTTGGTTACTGCATTTGTTATATTGCCAGGTCCTCATTCAATTGTGTTTTGGCCAATGGAATAGAGCTCAATATCAGCACAGAGCATATTTTTTTACCGAATTTTGTATTTAGTGAACTTGTATCCAAAAGCAACGTGTTCACTAAATAAAAAGTTCCTTTAAAAAATATGCTCTGTGCTTATATAGAGCCCTATTGAAATGGGCAAATCACATTTGAGTGAGGCCCTTGGCCATTAAAGATATATAGGTCCTCATTGAATTGCAATTTTGCCAATTGAAGAGGGCTCTATATAATCACATAACATATTTATTGAGCAAAGTTTTTAGTTATTGAAAACCTTGATTGTGGTTAGAAGTTCGGTAACTAAAAAGTTGTGTATAAAAAATATGTTATGTGCTTATATAGAGCCCTATTCAATTGAGGAAGTCGCAATTGAATAAGGCTCATGGTTCTTTCTTGTTTATACTTAATACTTTACCTTGATTGAAGTTTGGAATGACAGACGGTCCCCTCCTGCCAATCTTAATCCGCCGGTCTTCTTGTAGTGTCTGTTTGAAAAAGAAAGTGAAATAGTTATTTGTATATTTATAATTTTTCATCTAGCAAAGCATGGCCTTTTGAGCATGTAATGTCTTGTTGTATCTTACCTCTTCTTCTTTGTTGGTGTTCTTTAAAAGGGATTGTGCTTCACAGTGCACGGTGCAAATTGTTGAGAGACGCTGTTGATGCAGAGTCTGTTTGAATATTAAAAGAAATAGCAAGATTCAGCTTTATATGATCTATTGATTTGCAGTAAATTAATGTCATTTAAATATAGTTCTGTAATTATTTTCAATTGACCTTATTTTTTGTTGGGGGCTACACACATATGTCACATACATGAAGCACATTCCATAGTTTAATGTAATTATTTTGTGTACGTGTGACATATCAGTATACATGACTCATATTTAAATGGTTAAATTAACCTTATATTTTTTTTTTGAAACACACATAAATGTCTGTGTGTGAGATGTAACTATAGATGATACACATATATGTGCGTGTGACATATCAGTATACATGACATATAATGTCATTTAAATGTAGTTGTTTACTGATTTTGTTTTAAGCTAATTTTGTTGCAGTGGCAATACACATGTGCGTGTCACATGTCACTATGAAGGGGCAATACACAGAAATGTGCGTGTCACATGTCACTATACATTATACACATATATGTCCGTGTCACATGTCACTATGAAGGGGCAATACACAGAAATGTGCGTGTCACATGTCACTATACATTATACACATATATGTCCGTGTCACATGTCACTATAAAGGGGCAATACACATAAATGTGTGTGTCACATGTCAATATACATGATACACATATATGTCCGTGTCACATGTCACTATGCAGGGGCAATACACATAAATGTGCGTGTCACATGTCACTATACATTATAGACATATATGTGCGTGTCAGATGTCACTATACATTATAGACATATATGTGCGTGTCACATGTCACTATACATAAACCTCTGTTTAATATAGAATTATGGTATTTTGTTGATTTGTTAAATGAACCGTATTTTTTTTGTGAGCCTATACACATAAATGTGCCATATATGTCACTACATAAATACTAGTTTATTTTTTTATTTGTTTGACCTGTCCTGATAATAAAATGTAATATATTATAGCTTACCTCTCAGTTGTAATTTGCACAATGCAAAGTAGTAAATTAGTAAAGAATTGTCTTCTCAAGTAAAAGCAGCAGTTATCTCAGAAGTCACTCCGCTGATCACCTGAGGAGAAATGTATTTTTTTGTTTGAAATAGGCAGTATTTATAAACTTGTAGAAAGTTCTGGAAAGTGAGACCGTTAGAACGCAATACGCATGCGCTATTTGCGTTCCAGCTTACAATTTGCGTTCCATCCGCCATTTTCTGCGTATTACTGTTCAAAATGGTGTTTAATATGATTGTGATACGTTCCGCATAGTATGTGTTTCATTATTGCGAGTAAGTTTAGTGTAGTTACGTCTGGAGCCTCGTTTTCGTTTTGTTCGTCGGCCATTTTTTCTCTCGCTTAGCGATGGTATTAGTGTCTAAAGTGTTTTATTTTGATTTAAATGTAGGTGTAACTTGTTTTTTTGAGGTGCTGGATGGTTCCTCTTGCTGTATGTAAGCTTTTTATGTGTTTGTTGTGTGTCTTTCTTAAGTTTTAAATGTTTGTATGTCGGCGTGTTGCGTCCGATGTTTGCGAGGTCGTAATGTGTGGTAACGTGTCTCGTATGGTGTTTGCGTGTGTAGCCTCGTTTTCGTTTTATTCGTCGGCCATTTTTTGTGTCGCTTAACAAATTATTTAGTGTCTAAACTCTTTTATTTTGAGTGCAATTAAGTTGTAAGTTGCATTTTTGAGGTCCTGGGTGCTTCCTGTTTGTGTAGGTAAGGTTTTTATGTATGTCCTGTGTGTATGTATTGTGTTTGTAATTTTGTAATGTTCGCGAGTTGCGTCCGAGTGTTGCGAGGCCGTAATGTGTGTGAACGTGTGTCGTATGTTGTTTGCGAGTGTCGTAATGTGTGTGAACTTCGCGAGGGTCCTCAGTTGCTGGCAAGGAGCGCCTTCGGCGCTCCATGCCAGCAACTGAGAACCTGGCACAGTGCCCTCGCCTGTGGCGCTCCAAGCCAGCAACTGAGGCCCTCGCTTCGCGAGGGTCCTCAGTTGCTGGCAAGGAGCGCCTTTGGCGCTCCATGCCAGCAACTGAGAACCTGGCACAGTGCCCTCGCTTTGCGAGGGCCGCGGGCTCGCTACGCGAGCCCGCAGCGTTAGCAACAACTCGTACGCTCACAACTATATATGTGATATGTTGGAATGGTCATGCATATGCCAATATGAAAAGCCATGCCGCAACATGCATAAAACAATCAAAGACACACTGCCTGATTAAACAGCAACACAAAAACATGAAACTGATGCCATATTAACTCTTTCTTGCTAACAGAGGCTCTAATGTGTACCCTGGAATATATATATGATTGCATATACATGTCGCTCATCACATCTACATTGGGAAAACAAATAGTGGCCAAATTACACCGCAACATCACATATATCAAGTATCAGGGGAACATTGTATTATTTGTTGTTCAGTCCTTCAGTCATGTCTGACTCTGTGTGACCCAATGGAGTGCAGCACATTTAGCTAGGCCTCTGCCTGTGCTGTTCCACAAGGTTTGCATGCCAAAGATACTGGAGTGGGTTGCCAGTTCCTTCTCTAGTGGACTGTGATTTGTCTGACCTCTCTGCTATGACCTGCCCACCAACAGTGGCCCCACATGGTATAACTCACAGCTTCATTCAGGTACACAAGCCCCTTCACCACCACCACTTAGCAATCCACAATGGGACCAGGGGAACATACACCACACTAATGTAAATTGATGAATAGCAAAACATAATGGGAGGTCACCAAATGGAAATGGGTATACATCTTGGCACATGGCCACCAGCAATAGTGTGGGACTTTCCAGGATGGACCTAGCAGACATAACCCCTGATGGAGGTGAGTTTGCTGTTGATCCATGTGCCTCTGCACAGCCTCCATGTGTTTTTGCGGACCCTCCTGATGGTTTAGAGTAGATTAGTGTGTATGTTACCCTTCAGGTTTGCTAAGTGGTGGTGGTGGGGAAGGAGCTTGTGTAATTCAATGAAGCTGTGAGCTATACCATGTAGGGTCACTCTAGGTGGGCAAGTCAGACGTCAGACAAATCACAGTCCACTAGAGAAGGAACTGGCAACCCACTCCAGTATCACCTGTCATATTGTTATCAGGCCTTTCTTGTCGCTTAGGCAATTTTGGAGTGCTGAAACTGGGCAAATTGTGTTTAAATTCTTGTGCAACCTCACTCCCAGACGTCCTGGCTGTCCCCCCGTGGTGTGTGTGATGTTTTTTTTATGTTTTTTTTATTTTTTTTATTGTCTTTGTGTTTTTGTTGTTTCTGTATGTGCGCAGTTCGACCGTTAACTTAGCATTTTTAGTACCTCATATTTTCTTTTTCTAATTGTTGCGGGTGTCGCTTTGCTTTTTGCAAAGTGTTACGTTTTGCAAAGTAATTTTTCCACTGGATTTTTTTTATCCTTTGGCGCTCACTGCCTAAGTCCTACGGGGTCATAGGAATGAGCGCCTATAACGCTCATCTCCACCAGCACAATGAGCGCCTTTGGTGCTCATTGCTTGGCCGCAACCAAGGCCCTCGCTTTGTGAGGGCCCAAGTTGCGGCGGGCTCCCTGTGCGAACCCGCAGTGTTAACATTGCGTTACCAATGTTTTTTTGCAAGCCTGCGCTGCTGAGAATTATATATGTGATCTAATGCTATTACTACTATTATTATTGTTATATGTATTGATCTATTGCATAGTAATTAGAGCTCATTATAGGAATGTGACACAAATTTGAAGTATGTGGATGTCCCAAAAAAAGAACTTTTGAAAACATACTGACACAATTAGAACGGTATAACAAAGCTTTATTTCATACACAGAGCACAATCAGAAATGGTCAAGATTATGCATTAATTAATATCATGGGTGTGGTGTGGGCAGATCCCGGGAGAGCAAGAGGCTTAGGGGAAAAAAGGGATACCTAAAGGGGGTTATGTCATAGTGTAGAATAAGCATGATGTATAGCACCTACCAGGGTCACATGTGGTCACTACACCACTGCAACCGGAATCTGATGATAAAAAGGATCATCACAAATGACTCCATTTAATGTGCATAGAGTCATAATCCCCCTCACCATCCTTTGGGTTTAGTAATTGTTATTGTAATTTAATATGTTTTTATGTTAAGTTGCTTAGACTATGTATGTTAATATACTGTATGTTATGTTGCTTCCCTATGTGTGATGACTTGTGATGTTTGGTTCTGTATGTTGCATGTTTGGTTTATGAAGTGTTAAATAATTTAGAATGTTGTGTTGTCAGTCTGTAACTGTCAGAGAAAGAGGCAGTTACATTGACTGAGATGTAATGGTGTCTCTGAGAACAAGTCAGTCTGAAGGCAGTCTGTGATGCTTCTGACAGGAGGAAAGGAAGGTAACAGCGTTAAGTGAACGAGAAGCTTAATATATATATATATATATATATATATATATATATATATATATATAATAAAATATCTGGAAGATATATATCTGTCAGAGAAAATGGCTGCCCTGATCCTGTACAATTATTGAAGTGTGTATATGCTCCTAATCAAAGGGGAGGAGACCAAAGTGTGTGTGTGTGTGTGTGTGTGTGTGTGGGCTCCTAATAAAAGGGGAGGAAACATATCTAGAAGATATATGTATATGTCAGCATTCCTAGAGTAGATAAGAATGAAGTGGACGTTATGATGCCTTGCAGATAGAACCTTGTCAATAGTAATTTATAAAAAATCCAGAAGACACACAAACTGTTATCAGCTCAAGTTTAAATATATATCTATTGAACCTGCTATCGATTACACAGCAATTAAAGCAGTTCCTGATTTTTATAATGCTGAGCCTAAGTTCATATATTTTTAAATACTGCATCTGAGTAAGGGCATTTTAAGAGACATCAGCTGCCTTGGTGAAGGGATCAAAAGAATCTGAAAGGTCTGCTGGTTAGGTTTGGCCACAACAGCCTTATCAAGCCTGAAGAAGAAGCAGATCGTAACACATAGCACTTACAACTTGTCTAGATCTGCTCAATGAAACAGATGATTCAACCTCTGGCCTGTGTAATCCAATACAAATTTTTTTAGAGTACAGTGCTAAATACTGTAACTGTAACAATATACCAACTCACCATCTGCAAGCATTACTAACTATTAACTAGGTCTCTGGATAATCAGCAATATGAGAAAATACATATTAATACAGAGAGGACCCAAAGGTCAGCAGCCAGATTTACTTTACTTACATTAGACCCAATGATCCATTTTCAGACTTATATTGAGATCAGGATCGCATACTTCACTAGTGCATATATCAATGCTGGCTGTCATTGATATGCCATTGTAAGACTTTGCAAGTCCACCACCATAGCAGTATTAGTCTACATTTAAGCTAACAACAATCATGTCTTAGATATCTGGCTATATGAAAGGTTTAAGATTGTGGGAGCTACATGTTAAGGGGGCTGTCATTGAAGGAATGTCTACCTGAGAGGAACTGGGACAATCTTACACCTCATACATTTCCTTCACAATGCTTGCAGATGCAGAAGATATCTTTATAGACCTGAATTGTACCTAAAACAAAACAAAAAATACCTACAAAATAAGGGCTAAAAAAAGATAGGGACTGCAGCATCTCTTCTCAACAGCATTCCTCAGTGACCATCAATTGGTGACATGTTCAACAGAACCCTACATGTCCACGGAGAAGAGGATTCTGGACCATGTGATGGGAGGTAGTCATCTGCAGACAAAATATCCCCATCACATAGGCCAAGATCCAAGACTCTGTAGCCAGGCTAGATTAGGTTAACATTGTTACCAATAGATTGTCACTGAGGAGTGCCCTCCCCCCCGGGAGGCAGCGGTACCTGCAGTGGTGGAGGCATCATGGGAGGAGATGAGGGGCCAGCTGCGGGTGGCCATAGGAGGTGGGGCTGGGGTCCAGAGCTCATTGCATGGCTTCTGCGGCAACCCCCTGGAATGCGCGCTGGTCCGCCCCAATCCTGTGCAGCCCGGACAGGTAGGATTCAGTCATCAGGTGGTGCCTCCTCTCCTCCCTATTGCTCTCATTTTTGGGATGGAGGCCCCTAGGGCGTGGCCTGGTGAAGAAGTGGTGGTGGTGTCCAAGTGGGGAGGGTCTGGGGCCCGGCTGGAGCCTGGTGCAAAATGGGCGGAGGTGTTGGTGGGCCCGGTGGTGGCAGCCAGTCTCCTCCTTCCCCCTTCACCGGTTTCTTGCTCCTCCACTTCCTGCCCCCATGGAGCCGACGCCCCCGCCTCTGGCTTGCCACTGGACCCAGACCTCCTTGATGCTGAAAGGTTGAAAAGAAAGGTATATGTTATTAGTATGATGAATAATACATTGTTTTGTGTGCATTCTTAACTATCTGACATCTAGGCTTGAACCTGGATGATTCTCCTAGCTGACCTAGCTCTATGTGTCTCTATGTGTGTTCTTTAAATTATGTATATTGCAATTATGTGTAATCTAGAAATATGAGTAATCAAGAATTAAGTGTAAATAGTATAATATAAATTAACAAAACTGGAAATTACTGCTCTCAAAACTCTCCTACTCTCTCTCTATCTCTCTATCTAGAACCAACCTCTAACTCCGGGACCTGCGTTCTACACCATCAGAAAATACAACACAGTCAACTCATGGGCGGGTGGAACACATCTTTATAATCTTCCTCTGTCAATAGGTCGCTTTCTATTGGCTGAGAGGCCTGTGTCGCACTACTCTATACCCCGATTGGAAAGTAACAGACGATCGCATCTTGGCCAGCCCCTTAATAGCTTGCGTGCGTGGAAAGGGTTTACGGGCTTGCATCTACTGCCCGTTAGTTAAATGTATTAGCTCTATAACTATGCAGAAATTCAAGTAATATGGCCCTAAGTGTATTACATTGTATATAATAATAAAACAATTGGTTTATTAACAAATGAATCCATACTTTTGTCAACATGAATATGTATAAAGGTGAAAGAATATATGTAAAATAAAATAGGCTAAATGTGCCTGTGTTATAAACCATGTACAATAATTTAAAACAAAATTGTACTGTCAACAAAGGTAATATTTGCTGTTATCATGAACAAAACATAATATTCTGATAACTTAGGTAAAAAAAACTAAAGATGGAAAAGAAAAAGGAAGAAATGTTTATTATAATAATGTGTGATATAATAATGTAGACATCATCCAGTAATCGCAGACCTCCCACGCAGAAATCCTAGCAGCAATGATGGTGTTAATGTCCTAAACAGAGAATGAGCGAATGAGTATGGTAAAGTATGCTAAAAACAACAGTATTATGATAAATAGAATGATGTATAGAATGGATAAGGCTGTAGATAACATAGGCTAGAAATGTGATATATCTGGTCTCATCATTCAATAGTTCCTGCTCAAGGTTTCCTTTACTGATTCCTAGATTAATCTTTAGCAAAATCCAACATTTGAGAACAGAAACAGGCTAAGAATCATATTTCTGGAGAAAATGTCTGGCTACAAAAGTCAGGTTCCTGCTATTGGCTCTCTCTAATGTTGCCAATGTTGGTGAGATGGCGTCTTATACCCCTTCATGCCAACATATCTTAACTCACAGGGACATTCCAAGAAATATGTGACTCCTTTAGAGCTACAGAAATCGCAGAGTTGTGGTTGGAGAAGCGCAATTGCTCCTGACCAGTACCTAGATGTTCGGTGAATCTGTGCGGCTTTATGGTGTGTAGTTATATGATCTTTCCAATCTTGTGTGTGAGATGATGTATTGATATAGTTCTCGTTATACAAAGAAAATACACAATCGTTTATAAAAATTCCAGTTTATTTTTGTTTTACAGAATTCTCCACCCTCTGGGTCGGAATTTAGGTCATGTAAAAACAACAATGAAGCAATAAAATACAAAGCGATAAGAAATGCTGATATATAATATATAACGAAATGCACAAATAAATGGATGATCAAACGCGTTTCACTGTGGTGTACACAGCTTCCTCAGTGATAATATAGTTCTATTTTGGTTTTCCTCCTCTGTAGGAAGCTGAAAACAGACTTTAGCCTTGTTCTTAGGCACCTTTAAACGCATATAGAAGTGGCTATGCTCGGGTTAGCAACACTGAGATAAGAATATTATTTCTGGGTGATTAGATTGGTCATCTTGGCCTCATCTATGATTTTCATGTATTTCTCCAGAAAGTCATCTGTTGGATCAAAAAGTTGGTATTTGTAACAGTCCTTATTGTTCAGTTGTTTAAAAGCTTCTTCTAGGTACTCTTCGACTTTTGTAATTATCCAGCATTTGTTGTATGGCTTCATCTTGCACTATTCAAGACCCCATACTGCATAGCAACCCCCTACCTGCAGACTTAGTTTCTGGGCCCCAGATAGTAATCACCCCTATAAGGTTATAAAGTCTGATAAGCCTCATCAGGCAGATAACCTCACCAGACACCTAAGCATCTAGAAGCATGACAGCCATAAACACCAGCCTGTCCATCAAAATCAGATGGACAAAAAAAGTATTTGATTGCACATAAGGAAGGTCTTTTTCATTTTGAGGGAATAGTCTATCCTAAGAAAAAGAGAGTTGGAGAAAGGGTTTTGTTCATTTTAATAAGCCAGTAACCCTTGGTTTGGAACCTCTGCTAGGTCTGGGTTGAGATACATCTGAGGTAGGCTTGATTTCCTTTCCTTTTCAAACCTACCGAATGTCAGATTGTACTGGCTAAGCTGATCCTGGGCCCCTGATTTCCTAATGGTGGTCTGGATTTGCATGCTGGGCACTGAGAAACCTAAATCCTTACAATCATGGGGTGTATTCTTGTAGCTGAAGGCAGGAGGTTTTGGGGTTAAAGAGGACCCCTCACCCCCTGGGTTGTGATATTTCTCTAATCCTATCTCTTTATCCCTCTCTCTATCCTTCTCTCTATCCCTCTATTCCTCTCTCTGTCCCCCTTGTGCTATTTACCTATCTAGCTCTCTATCCTTCTCTATCCCTTCCTCTCTCTATTCCTTTCTTTCATTCTTTATCCCTCTCTGTCTCCATCCCTCTTCTTCACTATACCTCTGTCTATCTCTCTCCGTATTCCTCTCTCTCTCTATCACTCCTTTTCTCTCTAGCTATTTCTCTATCCATCCCTCTATGTCTCTCTAGCTATCCTTCACTCTGTAAAACCTTCTCACTCGTTATCACTCTCTCTCTGTCTATCCCTCTCTCACTCTCTCTATTTTACATATAATAGTTGTGGATTGTAGGACTTTGCACCCGGACAGTTGAAACACGCGGGACTTAGGCACGAGCGACTTAGCTGCAATGACTTAAGGAAAAATTACGGCCCGTTTGACTTAGGACCCGAAGCACTTAGATGGACTGCGGGGCTTGCAAAAATAAGACTTTAACGGCCAAACCACTGAAATGAAAATACCTGCAAAAACACACAGACATGCATCAAATTAACTTACACACTCACACACAGCACAGGGGGAGAGCCAGGGAGTGAGGTTGCAAGTTCATTTGAGGCATATTTTGCCTTTTTTCACAATCGAAAATCGCTGAAGTAAGAAAAAAATGGCTGCCAAAAAAACCTAAATAAGATGAAAACGAGGCCCGAAGGATGTAGAAAGAGACTGAAGGATGAAAATACGAGCTTTAGCACTAAGACTTAACGCAAACCAGTAACACTTAATACAAGGCAGTAACATTTAACTCAAGCCAATAAGGCTTAACCCAAGGAAGTAACACTTAACCCAAGGCACTAACTCTTAACCCAAGGTAGTACACATTGTGTGGCAAACAATTTTATATATATATATATATATATTTATTTGTTTATATTTAGTAAATAAAGAGTACATTTGTGTTCACATTTGAATGTCTAAAACAAGTTTAAAAACTTGTTTCATGCCAAGAATTCCAAGAAATACAGTTATTACACTGCATTCTGGGAACCTTGGCAGGAACATGCAAAGGCTCTTGCAATCCATAAACGTATGAAACATGGCTTCCCTTAAGTATATGCCCGCTGTATTAAACAGCTTTGAGAAAAGCTAGGTTTGGATTATAAACAAGCCAGGAATCCCACCATCGTACAGCCGTTTAGATGGTGGATAAATAGTTCACCACAACTATCATTTAATATATGGTGGGCAAAAGAGCGATAGAAGCCCTCCACCGTACAGTAGTAAAGTAAATAAATATTACATTTGTGTTCACATTTGAATGTCTAAAACACTACTACACTGCACTTTGGGAAGCTGAGCAGGGACATGCAAATGTGCCCACAAATGCTACGCTCTTGCAATCCATAACCATATATCTTTTTATACCTCTTCGTCCCTCTCTCTATTCCTCTTTCTCTATTCCTCTCTCTCTCTAGACTCTTTCTATCTCTCTCTAGATGGATGGCCGGGTGAAGGCCACGGAGGAGGCTGTAATATGGCTTGGTGCAGCCTGCAGAGGAGGCCATGGTATACCGAGTGTAGGCCGCAGAGGAGGCTGCTGTATGGCCTGGTGCAGGCTTTGGACTAGGCTGCAACTTGCCCAGGTGCAGGCAGGGGGAATGAAAGAGGGAAGAAAGAGAGGAGAGGGAAAGAGAGAGAGATAGGCAAAGAGACAAAGACCTGTACTCACCCGATTAACGGAGCTCAAGGAGATCCTGCATCTCACAGGATGCATTGCCAATCTAATCACATATCAAATGTCCTTTTGGCTGGGGATGGTCACTGCTTAGTCCACTCTTTGATTGATTATGAGGGCTACTCCATTTCTTCTGCTGTATTCTTGACCACAGTAGAAGATCTGATGGTTGAATGATATGAAGTGTCGCATTACAGTCAATTTCAGTTAACTAATTCTCCGGATATCAATGCTTAATCTTATTATCTCATGTTTGAACATGTCTAGTTTGCCTTGGTTCATAGTTCTAACATTCCAGGTTCCTATGCTGAATTGTTCTTTGCAGTGGTGGACTTTCCTTTCCTCTGCAGACACATCAGCAGCTGGGTGTTCACTCGGCTTTGGGCCAATCACTTGATTAGATTTGTACTAGTCGTACTCACTCTCTGTTTTTCCCCAGTAATCTAGTAGGCACCTTCTGACCTGAGGGGCTCATCTTTAAATGTCATATTGTTGTTGTGTCTCTGGTTGTACTTACCCATACAGTTTTCTTGGCAAATATACTGGCACAGTTACATCTTCAATGGACCGAAATTTGTGACTTGCTCATTATGACCTGCTCATCTTGGGTGACCCTACATTGTATAGCACAACTTTATTAAAATAGACAAGCAGCATTTAGCATCACAATCATCCAAGCCTATGCTCCAAACACGGATGCTGAAGAGGCCGAAGTTGTCCAGTTCTACAAGAATATTCACAACTTCCTAGATATAACAACAAGCAAAGATGCTACTCTCATCATAGGAGATTGGAATGCTAAAGTAGGGAACGCAAAGATACCTGAAATAACTGGAAAGTTTGGCCTCAGAGATTAGTAGAATTCTGTCAAAATAATTCTCTGGTCACAGTGAAACATCTCTCTTCCAAAAGCCTCAGAGACGACTTTACACATGGACAGTCCCAGATGGACAATATAAAAATTAGATTAACTAAATACTCTGTAGCCAAAGATGGAGGAACTCTATACATTCAGCAAAAAACAATACCTGGAGCTGACTGTGTATCAGATCATGAGCGTCTTTTTGCAAACTTCAGAATTAAACTGAGGAAAAGAGGGAATATTAGACCAAGTACATATGAAATAATTAATATCCCGTGTTATTATGCAGTGGAGGTAAAGCATTTATTTAAGGGACTAGACATGCAAGATAGAATGCCTGCAGAACTTTGGACAGAAGTTTGTGACATTGTTCAGAAAACAGCAACAAAGAATATCCCTAAAAGAAAGTAAAATAAGAAGGCAAACTGGCTGTCTGATGAGGCTTTGAAAGTAGCCCAGGAAAGAAGGAAAGCAAAAGGTAGTGGGGATAGGAAAAGATTTGTCCAACTGAATGCAGAATTCCAGAGGATAGCAAGAAGAGACAAGGAGACATTCTAGAGTGAGCGATGTAAAGAGATTGAAGAAGAAACCAGAATAGAAAAGTCAAGAGAAAATTGGGAATTGTTTTTCTTTCAAGTATACTTCAAAAGAGGTTATTTTATATACTGGATGCGTTGATCAGGTAGTAAAAGAAATGTTATGACAATATGTTTTACATACCTACAGCTAACTTAAATATGTCACACTTCACAATATATTAACAGCCTTATTAAATTGCAATTCGGCCAATTCAAAAAGGCTCTATATAATCACACAGCATATATTTTTTTCAGAAGTTTTTAGTCAGTGGACTTCTATCCAAAAGCAAAGTCTTCACTAACTAAAAACGTCTGTAAAAAAATATGCTATGTGCTTATATAGAGCCTTTTAGATTTGGCCGAATTGCAATTTAATAAGGCTGTAAATGTTTAAAGGATGAAAGGTTTATATAAGGAACTGTTCTCATGAACTGTACAGAAGGATTTCCAAATATTCTTATCTGGTCTTCAGTGTAAAATCCCAAAGGCAATGGTACACCTAGCTTTGCAGGTGCCACAAATGAGTTCAGTGAAGCTTCATAGGCTGATTTATTCTGGAAAGTTAAAGAAACCACTAATATACCATAACAACATGAGATAGGTGCTTTATTTAGGCAGTGATCATTAATACATTTTGTATTCACTGATTTAGAAAACCATATTCAGTATTAAATATACTTTCAAATTTCAGATTCTGCTGCTAGTGGTCTCCATCCATATAAGGTCAACCCAATGATTTCCTTTGACTGGAGACTTTCTATGTTGGTAACAAGCATTTGCTCTGAATCATTGTTTTACTTCTTATCAAATCAGATTTTTCTTAAAGACATTTAGGTCTGTCTCTCAAATTAACTCCTTCTTCCCCCTTATTAGGGTAGAGAAAATAAGCTCAACGTAAGAATTTAATATTGAAAATTTATATTATATTTGATATTCAAAATAATTCCATTTGATAAATAATCTATTCAGAATTAAAATTATTTTGTTAGGGCATTAGTGGTCCTTTCAGGCACAATATTGAAAAATCGGGACTTAAAAATATATATGCCATACTTCTGTCACATTGTACCATGTGCTTCATCTGCTTGGACATTTATCTGCACTCTATTTGAATATTGATGCAAGAGATGCATTCATGAAAAATCACTGCAGTGCTGCAATCCCTTCGCCACATACAGCTAGGACAATTTGCAAACATGGGTATCATATTTTTTTTACCCATTGTACATAGCATGTGGTGTAGCATATAGTATATTGACTTGAATATGGGGATTGTTTGTTAATGGAACACTGGAATGCCCTATTGCAAGTAGTTTTTATTTATACATTTACCTTTAATAACTTATAATAGCAGTATTAAATTCATTTTAAAATATTATAGTATTAGCCTCCAGCTGAAAGTGTTGATAAGATCATTTAGGGGAGGGTGGGTGTTGGCTAATATAGAGTTATAAGAACAATCTGTTATGATAACATACTAAACCATCATTGACGGCTTCTGCAAATGCAAAGGTTGCCTCGTACAGAACAAGTCCCCGTGCCAATGAAAACTACTATTTTGGTGATATACACTGTGTCTGAAAATTTAGACCCTCCCTGTTAAAAAAAAGCCGCCACCCCCTGTCATTAACCTGATATTGGGTTAATACAAAAAGCAGCTGATTTTGAATTTTGACAGTAAATTAAATTTGAATATTGTTTATTTATATCATTGAATATTAATGTTATTAAGGAACAATGCTTAATTAAAACATCTAGTTCATGTTGTTGGGTAACTACAGCGGTCCATTGAGAAATTGTTGTAAAGGGAAATGTTACCTTAATAATAGGCATTTATTTGTGTTTAGTCCTCTTGCTTAAACATCTGTAATTTATCCACAACATTCTGCACCCAGTTTCCCCACTTAATATTTGGCCTTCCTATTAATTACCCCTCTGTTGTTCTGTTTCTATTTTCCTTTTTGTTTACACTATGATGTGCTTTTACTCTGTTCCTCCTATTCTGTTCACACGCAAGTTCTAATTGCCTTTGCCTTCTTATCAGTACCCACTCTTTGGCAATTTTTCTCCCTCTTACACAACACTGACTCTCTTTCCTCTGCCCCCCCATACACACACAAACTCTGCCCTGCTCTCTTCAGGCAGAAAGCAATCTCATTGATTTTGGATTGATTGGATTTCTCTCTCTCTCTTTAATTCTCTTCAACCCATTGTCAATTTTATTCGTAATACTTCTTTCACTACATCTGTCTGTCTGTCTTTATGGATAGCTGGAGGGTCATTAATTATAATAACTTTAGAAATGCAGTGAGCCTGGAAAAGTGCATAAATTGGATGAGAATTGCAAGGGTTGAGGGGCCCTCTTCTAAATAACTTGTTATTGTGCTAAATAATTACAGCCTGTAAATTGTAACTATGGAATTCAATTTTAGTTTAATGATGGCAGACATTTTTTCATTGTCCCTAAAAGAATTAGAAAAGTGGATGCCATTGTGGATTCAGGTATGATCACTATTCTGTTGTGTAGAAAACTATTAAATAGCACATTTGAAAATAGACGAGTAAGCGTTTGGACCTTGCAACTGGACCTCTATGTACTCTAGTCACATTCACCACCCAGACTAAGGCTATCGTAATGACCACAAAGACATTCCTAATAAAGGACTATATCACTTGTTACAGGTTTAGGACCAAAATGTAATTGTTAACATGTGTATATTTTCTAATGTTTCCGCAAGCCACTGGTTTTATGCCATGGATCCCCAAGATCCCCAAGAATTTCCACTGGGTCACTCGAGCACAGAGCGCTCTAGGTCAATTTAAAAAAAAAATGACAGTTATTTTATGTGTATCATGTCTTTCATGGTATATACACTGTATAGGGTCTTTAAAATATTTTGAGGTTAGACCCTTCCAATAGCCAACCTCGATAGCCAGTTCGCTCCCAGTCCCAGAGCCGTGTTAGGTTCTTGGGGGGATTCAAACTTGTGTTATTCGGTAGATAGTGGCTTCATGGACTTCTATGGGAGATCCACGGATCTGATGGAGCCATCAAGTAGAGTTAACTAGGTTGTCAGACAACAATTGAGACACTTTGTTTCAATAGACAAAGATTAGGTAGTGTAAAGTGCTTTGCAAGTGATACCTCTTTGATCCACTGTCTTGCTGTTAACCTCCGTCATTGTTCCCGACTCCAAATACAATCTAATTAGGAATGGCAAATTGTTAGAAATGTTATGAAAGTCTCAGTGAGCAACCTAAAGTGGATATACCCCTGAGGTCACCTCACGCTCCTAGCAGACTCCGCTCTGACTGAATAAAGGTATCTTCACCCGAGAGGGGTTCAACTAGGGAACGCATAAACCTACACTATTTCCTACCGACAGATATCGGGAAACAGGGACATCCCCTCCCCCTTTACAGAGCCCCATGGAGGGCACTAGTCAGCAAACTACCCTCCGTTAAGTTCCCAGCTAGACAGAGTCCTTCTCCCCAGGACATCAGCCTGTCTACCTCTGACCCATGGTTCCCCACTCGGGATAAACTCTGATCCATCACCTAGCTACTCTGTCTCCAGTCTTCTCAATACCCTGGCAACCTCCTTACCGGAAGAACCTGATAAGTGGGGCTGTACATTCTTGTGCACCTAGATGTGGACATAGACAGGCTGGTGCCATGCCCCTGTTGGAAGTTCCTCACTCATGTGGGGCAAGTAAAAGTACCAAAAGGTGTTAAGTGTATTTGTTTATGGAAAATAACCCATTGTTGTATTGGGTAAAAATTGTATAAAAATGTGAACCACAGAAATAAGATCAGGCTCTTTTTGGTATATATATACATGGTGTGTTTCGTTTAGAGGGAATATTTATTTTAATCTACAAATAATTTCTGCAGCTTGTCCTGGAACCTGGTAACTTGGCCATGAATCCTGCTAAGCTGTCCTGTGTGAGGGTATGTAGATGGGTAGATGGATTTAGTGACCTTTTTAAGCCCAAAAAAGAGAGGGTTGTGACACCCCATACGATAGTCCATTCTTTAATGCTACAGACAAAAAGTCTAAAATGAAATCCCCATAACACAATCAGTCATCTAAATATTAGAATTTCTCTTAATTGTTGCTGCTGTTATTCTGTTTATCCTATCCACAGTCTTTCTTTAACATTTATGGGGCATGAAGGAAGCCATTATAGGTAAAATAGCAGTTGTATTACAGCAGTGGGATGCCGTGGTGGGCCAGTGGTTATGAATTTGTGCTTTCACCGCAGCGACCTGGGTTTGATTCCAGTCAGGTAACCAAGAGGTCATGCCATCCTGAAGCCAAGCAGGGTTAGGCCTGGTCAGTACTTGGATGGGAGACCACCTCCGAATACCAGAAGCTGTATGCTGTGGCCCACTGGTGAAGGATCTGGCAACCCACTCCGGTATCTCTGCCATGAAAACCAAGTGGATCAGCATGACCATGGACATAAAGATGTGCCTGGTGTGTTACGGTCCATGAGGTCACAGAGAGTTGGAAATGAGTGAACAAAGAAAAAATAACAGCGGTTAGGGTAAGTAAGTGTTTTAGAGATAATCTTATAAGCAATATATGTTCATAAGTATAAGTGCCTTATAAGCGTAAAAAAGGAATCCAGACTGAGGGGTTTAAAAATGTGCACATATATATGAACATACAGCTATAATCATATGTATAAAAAGCACACAAAGACGTATTACACGCAAATAATTACTCAGGAAATTGTACAGAAAAATAAACATATAAATTTTAACACAGACCCTTACATACACACAACGCAGATACAACCTGATAATTATACTCCCATAGCTATGATATAAACATATCTAAAAACACACCCATACAATTATTCAGAGGCTTTTAAACCTAAAAATGCTGACACTGACCTAGAAATCCCATATACACAGACACATGTATGTGCATGAACATACTTACACACATACACTCACAGAGTAAGTAGATGTAGTCAGTTTGGTGTGCTTCTTCCATCCTGACTCTCAGAGGGAGGGGAGAGAGGAGGGAGAGAGTGCAGGAAGGTGAGCAGGATGCAGGAGGAAGCTGAGCGTTTTGCCTGCATCAGCAACACTGCAGTGTGAGGGGACAAGCAAGCAGTCTGCAGGATGCTGTGGTACAACAGCAAAGGCAGATAGAGGAGAGGAAAGGAGGTATGTGTCTGGCATATTACAATCTATCAGGAGGTATAAAGAGGGTTAGAAGTGGTATATATTGCATCCTGCAGAGAAAGAAGAGAAATGGAGGGGGGCATGAGGGAGAGAGAGGAGCAGATGTATGTGGAGGGGAACTATATCCTGCAGGGGAAATTAATGAGGACAGAGATGTATGTACTGGCCATACTACCCTTTTATTGTAGTGCTGATGATGGAAAAACTGGGTAAGAGAGATGTGATAACAACTGCTCTTTGCAGGGGATGGAATGAGACCTGGAGATAGGATGCAAGAGGATATGGGTACCAGGAGACAGACTGGAGATGTGATGTGTGCAGAAGGAGAGAGATGCATGAGGTATGTGCAGGTGGAGAATTAGACAGGGAAAAGTCTGGGAAGGGGGGTAGCAAGAAGGACTGGGATATAAATAAATAAGACATCAGTAGGTTTATAGCCTGACTAGTGAGGATGAATAGGGAACGACAGAGAGGAGGGATAAAGAGACTCAGCAATGCAGTGATGTTGTGTTCCTTGTGTGGTGGGGGAGAGGGATTTTGCCCCAATTGAGTGATGTCTGCAGGACACTGCATGTGCAAAAGGCCACATTATGTTATACACTTGTACTGTAGCTGTTGTGTTTGTGAATATTGTGTACAACACAACACTGTGGGTGTGACATCTAATGATTTATACAAGAGGCCAATATGTATGTGTATGGTGTGTGTGTGTGTATTTGTGAATGTCTTTCACTTTGTGATGTGCCACAATTTTGGTTGGAAGATGTGTTTGTGTGTGTGTATATATTCAGTTCTGTTTTGACATTTATATAACCAGTGTCTGTAGTAGTTTGTGTGAAAATCCATGTAATGTGATAATTGCTAGTGCTTTAGTACTGGCTTGTCAAATAGATGGTAAAGTGTTTGTTTGTGATGTAGGTATTGTTTTGTGTATTATATATACCATCATTTTAGCAGTGGATTTAGTGAGTGTATGTCATCTTGATCTGATTTTGTGTGATACAGCCTAAAAAGGGTTATAGCCATGGGTGTAGGAACTGGGGGGATGGGGGGACAACCCCACCCCCAACACACAGATTTTTCTATATTTGTATGTATGTATATATAAGCTATTTTATGCCCTGTGTATACAATGAGCTGTATCCCCACAGAACTATGGATTCTACACCCCTGGTTATGGCATACAGTGAGCAGTCACAAGACTGACTTCCATATATTGTGGCCTCAGAAACTGACAAGCACATTAGTGCTGTTTTGACCTATATGCAGGAAAAAATATATTGTATGCAGCCTGCTGTAGTCAGATTTTGTATGCTTGGCAATGTGTGTGAGATACCATTTGTATCTAGGGCAATGTTGTGTTCTGAATTAACATAAAACTCTTTTCCTCACAGGGTGTGACTGAGCCCAGGAGCTGACACTGTAAAGAGTGGTACTATATTATACATTGTGAGACAAAATCTCATCCAGTGTAGAGCCCACCTCAGAGTGGTGCTCAGTGTCCTGGCACAGTGTGTGCGACTTTAGGAGTCTTGAAAAGGAACCCCCAGGGAGTGAGGGGGGGTCAGGATGGCGCAGGCAGCCAAGCAACTGAAGAAGATCAAGGATATCGAGGCACAGGCTGAGAAAGAGCAGAAAGAAAAGGAGGAGTCAGATCGCAAGAGGAGGAGCCGGTCCCGGGACCGCAAGAAGAAAGTAAGTAACATAGTAATTTGAAGTGTAGATTTTAGTTTTATTATTTCTTTATTGAATTTTAGTTTTATTGTTGAGTTTTTAATTAGTTTTTTTATATTTAAGAATTGAGATACAGAAAGAAAAAAAGGGAAGATGGGCCATGTAGAGAATCCAGGGGTTGATTCAATCAAAGTAAACAAAGTAAAGGAATACAGGATTAGCATTAAAAGTGTGGACGTTGGAAAACCTAGAACAGAATGAAACTGGGCAGAACAGGCGCTTTATAAAATAAATTTATGCTAATACCCCTGGGATGGGTTAAATACTCCTGAGAATATTTAAAAAATAAAACACATTCAATATTATACTTTATTAACCTTTTATAAACCAAATATCCCATAAAACAGGCTGGAATGCACTCTTTTTAAAAGAAATTCATGCTAAAATCATGTGCTAAATATAATTGAGAACAATATTTAAAATCCACAAAACCCTAATGGTATGCTTTATTAACCATTTAACAAGCCAGAATATTTTTTTTATAAAATGAGTTAGAATGACAAGACAGAAATACAAAATTCACCAGACATTCATAACTAGATGGGAATCATGTAGTAGCTTCAAAATGTTCACAGAAACTAGTTTCAAGTACCCGTTCCAGGCCAGAATACAATATTTTGTAAAATGAGCCAGAACGACTACTATCCAGATAGCCAGAAATACAAATTTCACCAGACTCATACAACTAGATGGGATTCTTATAATAATCTTTACAACTTCTGGGAAAACTAGTTTCAAGTACCTGTTCTGGGCAAGAATGCAATATTTCATAAAATTAGCCAGAACCGCTACTTTCCAGATAGTCAGAAATACAAATTTCACCAGACACACATAACTAGATAGGATTCGTGTAATAAGCCTCACAACTTATATGGAAACTATTTTCAAGTACCCGTTAAGGGACAGAATAAAATGAGCCAGAACGGCTACCCAATAGCCTAAAATACAAATTTCACCAAACACACATGACTAGGTGGAATTCATGTAATAGACCTTAAAACTTCTATGGAAACTTACGTTAGGATATAATTTTTCAGGAAACTACTCGGAACAGCAACTTCCTAGAGAGACAGAAATAACAAATTCATCAGACACACATGACTAGTTCATTTAATTGGATTCATGGATTAATGTAATATCCTTTTTAGTATATTTATTAATGACTTATTGAAGTATTGGAAAGTATTGTCTCCATTTTTGCTAATGATATTAAGTTATGCAAGGTGATTAAATCAGAAAATTATGTACTTTTCCTCCAAAGGGATAAATTAGAGAAAAGGGCAACTAAATTGCAGGTGAGATTTAATACTAATACATGCACCGTTATGCATTTGGGTAGGAAAATAACCATGTGATTTATAATCTTAATGCAGGAATCAAGGGTATCAGACATAGAAAGGGATTGTGAGTGCTTGTGGACAAAGGCACAAACAATATTAGTATGCAGTAAGAAGGGTATAGAAGCAAGGGAAGCAAATATAATTCAGCCACTATACAAATCCCCAGTATGCCCTCCTTTGGAATATGGAGTACAATTTTGGGCACTTCATAAAAAGGACAAATTAGAGCTGGAAAATTACATAGAAGGGCAACAAGACTAATAAGGGGAATGGAAGGACTAATATATGAAAAAATACTAACCAAATTAAACATATTTTCTCTCGAAAAAATATATCTAAGAGGGGATATGATTACCTGATATAAATATATCTAAGGTCAATATAATGCTTTGTCAACTGAACTTTTTGTGCCAAGAAATGTTCAATTCAATTGAAAGAAGACATCCCTTGAGCTTAGAAGAAAAAAGATTCTACCTAAAAGAAAGAAAATATTTCCTCATAGTAAGGTCAGTTAAACTGTGAAATTCTCTGCCAAAGGAGGTAGTGTCAGCAGATTGGATAGATAATTTTAAAATGAGGTTGGATACATTTTTGAAAAAAAAATGAACCTTTAAGGTTATCCTGGTTAACTAGAGAGTGAGAGAGGTGTAGGAGCCAGAATAATTCTGGGGAGGGGGGGGGGGGGGGGTACAGCTCAATGTATACACAGGTATACACACGTAAAATAGCTTATTTATACATACATACAGACATCCGCCTCCCCTCAGTTCCTACACCCATGGATCCAGGGAGGAATCTGATTGTTGGTACCTGGGGTCAGGAAGGACTTTTTTTTTGTTTCCCTTATGGGTTTTACTTTTCTGTTTGCAGACCTCTGGATCAATTAACAATTAATCCACAAATTTCAAGGATCAGAGGAGATCTTAAAAGTCTGAACTTGATTGACTTAAAGTATTTTTTCAACCTCAATTGCTATGTCACTATGTAACTATGCTGCAAAACTTCTATTTTCAAGTACTGTTCAGGGCCAGAAGCGCTACTTTCCTGATAGCCAGAAATACAAATGTCACCAGTCACCAGACGCACATGACTAGGTTGAATTCATGTAATTAGCCTCAAAACTTCTATGGAAACTAGTTTCAAGTACATTTTCTAGGCCAGAATACAATATTTTTATGAGATGAGCCAGAACAGTTACTTCCCAGAGAGACAGAGATATAAAATTCACCAGACTTAAATGACTAGATGGGATACTAATGTAATAAGCCTTAAAAAAAACTTCTTGGGATGCTAATGTTAAGAACTTGTTCTAGGCCAGTAAAAACTTTTGAAGAAAACAACTCAGAACAACAACTTTACAGAGAGGGGATTCATATACACTTGTGCTCAAAAGTTTGCATACTCTTGGCGAATTGGTAATATATGTATAATTTTTAAAGAAAACACGAGTGAGCAGGCAAAACACATTTATTTTATTTCTTATGGGATTCATATTCAATTGTAAGTTATAACAGAATGGCACAATCGTAAAACATAATATAGCAACAAAGAAAAAATGAAATGACCCTGTTCAAAAGTTTGCTTACCCTTAATTCTTAATACTATGTATTGCCCCCTTTAGCATCAATGACAACGTGCAGTGTTTTGTAATAGTTGTCTATGAGGCCCCAAATTCTTGCAGGTGGTATAGCTGCCCATTTGTCTTGACAAAACGCCTCCAAGACATGCAAAGTCTTTGGTCGTCTTGCATGAACCGAACGTTTGAGATCTCCCCAGAGTGTTTCGATAATAGAAGACTGTGATGGCCACTCAAGAACCTTCACCTTTTTTCTGCTGTAACCACTAGAGGGTCAACTTGGCCTTGTGCTTAGGGTCATTGTCATGTTGGAAATCCCAAGAGCGTCCCATGCGCAGCCTTCATGCAGAAGAATGCAAATTGTCTGCCAGTATTTTCTGATAACATGATATTCATCTTGCCAGCAATTTTCACAAGATTCCCCAGGCCTTTAGAGCTCACACTCCCCCAAAAGTTCAGTGAGTCACTACCATGCTTCACAGTGGGGATGGTATTCTTTTCACTATAGGCCTTGTTGATCCCTCTCCAAACATAGCGCTTATGTTTGTGACCATAAAGCTTTATTTTGGTCTTGTCACTCCAAATTACTGTTTGCCAGACGCCGTGAGGCGGGTCACGGTGTTGTCGGGCATATTGTAACCGGGCTTTTTTGTGGCATTGGCGCAGTAAAGGCTTCTTTCTGGCAACTCGACCATGCAGCTCATTTTTGTTCAAGTAACATTGCATTGTTCTTCTTGAAACAACCACAACGCTTTTTCCTGTGGGTTTTTCTTTGTTTTCCAAACAATTCTTTTGGTAGTTGTGGCTGAAATCTTTCTTGGTCTACCTGACCTTAGCTTGGTATCAAGAGATCCCTGAATTTTGATATTTTCTTTCTGCTCCCGATGGCTCTAACCTGCTCAGTGCATCCACGTGAGAGCTAACAAACTCATTGACTATCTATACACAGGCACTAATTGCATTGTAAAAAGCCACAGGTGTGGGAAATGAACCTTTAATTGCCATTTTAACCTGTGTGTGTCACCTTGTGTGTCTGTAACAAGGCCAAACATTCAAGGGTATGTAAACTTTTGATCAGGGCCATTTGTGTGATTTATGTTATCATTATGATTTAAAAAGGAGCCAATCAACTATGTGATAATAAATGGCTTCTTATGACCACTATCCTTCAATACATTTTTTTTTTTGCATGATCAGTCATAAATAAATGCCAAAATTTCATAATTTCTGCCAGGGTATGCAAACTTTTGATCGCAACTGTAGTTAGTAAAATAATAGAAAAAAAAGAAACATTACTCATATACAAGCATTCTAGTATACCTTATAATAATAATAGCTAAAAAAAGGTTAATTTAAATTGGAACTTTTATAAAATAGCCAGTAAAAGAAAATTAATTCTAAAATAAAGAGATATATCGATAAAAATGACTGCAAGCAGACAGTGAAAATGTCGCTGGTATATAACATAAAACAACTGTGTATCACATATTTTATAAAGAAATTCCCATAAGTATTCAGGAAGGTTATTCCCTACTGAGGTGCAAAATCTAGATTCATTTTCTTTTATTTATTCAGTATAATCACAGTATAATTGAGTTCTAAGATGCTATTAAGGGTATTATTATTATTATTATTATTACATTTTATTTGTAGCACACCAATATATTTTATAGCACTATACAGGGGTTAAGTACAGAAACAATTGTAAACACATTGCAAAAGAATGGATGGTCCTGTCTTTGAGCTTAGAATCAAAATGTATATTGTGTTTTCACAAAGCACCTTACAGGATTAAAAACTTGCTAACTGACCATCTGAAGGGGATGGTTGTGATACAGGAGGGTGATAGATGTATTGTGCATGTTAAGTCTGCATGTTAAACAGCTTTTGAAACAAGAAGATAGTCTACTGGAGCGAGGCAAGGAGTTCCACAGAATAGGGGCATCATTAGAAAAGTCCTGAAGGTGGGAGTGAGAGGAGGTGATAAGAGAGAAGGAAAGGAGAAGGTCTTAAGAAGAGCAAAGAGGGAGGTTGGGAGAGTATTTTGAGACAAGAGCAGATATATAAGGGTGCAGTTGTTGAGGGCTTTATACATTAGGCTCATTTACATTTGATTCTGGGGGCTATGGGAAGCCCATGGAATGACTGACAGAGAGATGCTGCAGACATTGACCGTTGAGTTTGGTAGATGAGTCTAAAGGAGATGTTCATTATGGATTGGAGAGGAGACAGATGAGTGATGGGGAGGCCAACTAGGAGCGAGTATCAGTAGTTGAGGTGAAATATAATGATAGGATGAATTAGAATTTTAGTTGTCTCTTGTGGAAATAATTATATAGAAATATTATTCCTTTAAACTATGCATACTTACTCTTGTAGGGTTTTAAACTACATAAATCTCAAATTGTATATAGCTTTTAGATCTCTCTTAAAGGACTATAAAAATAATGGCTGTTAAAATGAAAGTACATGCATAAGTATACTTGATTTAAAATGTTTAATATTTTGAATGCTTGTTGTTATACTTTAAAGCTCTTACCTTTATATGTTTATGGCTGACTTGCTGTGCTTCTTAGCTGCATCCTATTTGCATAGTTAAGGGAGGGCAGCTGTAGTAGACGTCCTATTGTGGGTTCTGGAGTCTGACTTGCATAGATCAGACCTCACATCTATACCAGTTGGTTGTGGTTATCATAATAGGAAATTGATCTTGATACAGGATTGATTGATCTCTTATTTCAGAATTCATTTTCTTTGACTGATTAATATAAAAGTTCTATTTTAAATTTGGCTTCTCTTTAGCTATTATTATATGGTGTACTAGAGTGCATGTATAAGAATTTTATTTTTTTTAGTTAATTAATTATATGAATTTCATAAAGCCACCCATATCTGGTGAATTTGGTATTTCTGGCTCTCTGGAAAGCTGCTGTTCGAGTTGTTTCTGTACAATCTTATTCCTGCACAACACAAGTATTTAAAACTAGTTTTGCTAGAAGTTTTTGAGGCTTGGTATATGATTCCCGCCTAGTCATGTGTGTCTGGTGAATTTTGTATTTCTGGCAATCTGGGAAGTAGCCATTCTAGCTCATTTTACAAAATGTTGTATTCTGGCCTAGAAAAGGTATTTAAAAAGATTTAAAGCGTAGTACATGAAACCCACCTAGTCATGTGTGTCTGGGGAAATTTGAATTTCTGCTTACCTGGAAAGTAGTTATTCCAGCTCATATTCCAAAATATTGAATTCTGGCCCAGAACGGGTACTTGAAACCAGTTTTCTGTAGAATTTGTGAAGCTTATTACTTGAATGCCATCTAGTCATCTGTGTCTGGTGAATATTGTATTTCAGGCTGTCTGGAAAGTGGCTGTTTCAGCTTTTACGTAAAATTGCATTCTGGCTTCTTAAAGGGCTAGAGAAAAGTTGTAAACTGTCTACTTTCTATAGACATTTTTAGAACAATTTTTTTACAAGAATCACAGTGTATCCTGCACTCTAACTAAATGTTAAAATGTAACTTTTATTATATTGGCTAAAAGAGTTTTGTGGGGAAATGGGTAAACACACATATAGAGGAAAATATTGTTTTATGTGACTTGTGTCACTTTCCCTTGGTTGCTCATATATAAAAAATAATGTACAATTTATAAACAATCTTTCTTTGAATTGGATCATCTATTCCTAATTAATTGTGTAGGAATATTTTGCTCCAGTCATGCTTGTCTGTGTTCTATATGGATCGAATTACATTCTGATTTGCTGAATGGTATGAAATCAATCTCTCATTATCCTCAGTAACAAGGTCTACTCATAACTTTCCCCTTTCTTAGATATCTCCTGATTTCTTTGTAAGGTTCTAAACTTCTTTGGCCCTGAAACATATGTCCATAAAGTCACTTGCTGTGTATTTAATACATTGCTATTAAAACTCACACTTTAATAAAATACTTTTCTTGAACACTGTGGTACTAAGTGCCAGAATACAGACACTAAAGTGGTCACTGTGTTTTCTATAAAGGGATATATTTTAGATTTTAGAAGCTTAATGCAGTATAATATTGAATGGGTTTTGGTTCTTAAATATTGTTCTCAAGAGTATTTAACACATTCCAATAATGTTCCATTATATCTTTACTTGTGTGTATCCTTTGTTCTAAATTGGCTATTTCATTAATATTAGAGATTATTTGTAGTTTTGCCAGGATGGGATTCTACCAGTGTGAGCTACTATGAAATGTCGCTATTGAAAAAATACTAAATATGAGTTTGTGTGCTTGATGAGGGTGCATGAAGATTTGAAGTGGTTAGTTTGTTTTGGGGTGAATTATTTGTTCCCCATCTTCCTCTGCAAGTAGCTTTTTTACCAGATTCATGGCATGAGTTAGCAACCAGCCACTGTAATGCCCTGACAACATGAACTAATTGTTTTAATTAGACATTGATTATTAACAAAATCACATTTTAATTATTTAAAAAATGTCTATAATATTAAACTTGTTTTTAAAGGCTGCTGGTTTTCACCAACAATAGGGTCATTGTGGGAGGTAACTTTGTCTAACAGTAAGTGTTAAATTTCCAGGCACAACTTATACCAGTACAATGATCTCCATTAGCTGAAATTTTGTTTTGTCAAAGGATTTCCCTGAGCAAAAAGCTCTGGGGGCAGCCTATGAATCAGATTGTTCTCTTATCTAATCAGGCAGATCTTAGACCTGTCTCTCATACAAGCACATCACCCTCCACTTGATGACGTTAGAGTGGGAACAAACACTCAACTGGAGGCTAATGCTCTAGTCTTTGAAAGTGAATTTAGTATTGAATATTATGAAATTATTACATAGGAATTTTATTAATAATCAGTAGGGCATTATAATGGTCCTTTAAAATATATATATATATTTTTTTGTTTAGTTTAAGCAGTGAACCCAGTTTTGAGTAAATTTGAATGTCCCTGCCCATAAGCTAGAAACAGATTATCTGACCTGTTTTAATCATGAAATGTACACACAAGTGTATTATTTTGCTTACTCTCCATTTTAGAGTAATATTGTTTGATTTTTCTGGAAGAACATTTGCACCACCTTCTGTTTGATTGCAAAATTAGGTCAGTATTTGTTAGCACAAAATGTTTTAATTCTATTTATTTCAAAAACAAAAACATTTACAGCATGCATTTTGTATTTTGAAGCTTTAGGATTCACAAAGTATTGTGTGTGATCAGCTATTTAAATACTTCAATTTTTAAAGAAACTGACAGTGCTGACAGAGCTGGGTTATAGAGGCAAGAAGCACCCTATCAAAATTAGAATAGCAAAGAATTTACTAAGGATTATGCTACAGGTCAGCACACCAGTACCTGTATTATAGTACTTTTGAGCTTTGCAGACTAAATCAAAGACCATATCTCCAATATAATATTAATACATTTTAAACAGGTCAAAGAAGGGAGACTAAAATGGTGCTTGGCTTAAAAGACCAAACCTATAAGGAAAGATTTCATGACAATAATATGTACAGCTTAAATTACAGAAGTGAGATGGGTGGTGTGATCTTCAAATATATCATATAATTTAATAAAGTTCAGCAGGGGGACATATTCCAGAAGACATAAAGGAATACAAGAAAAACAGGTCATGAGTTCAAGTTACAAAGTGGAAAATTCATGTTAATTCAGAGTTAATATGCAAAAGTGACCCGATGGGCCTTTTTGGTTCTTATCTGCTATGTTTCTTGGTTTCTATGTTGAAAGATCTGCTAAGCAACCAGAGACTTTGAAGGTACAATGTTAATTTGATCATAAGAGAACCATAATATATATATTTTTTTCATATTTTAATTTTTATTGTTTTTAGAAACAGACAACCAAAACAAAATACATACAGTAAAACAATACTTACATCTAAATCATACAGTCACCCACCTACATACCCCCCACCCACCCCTTGGCAATATTCTCATTATTTACAGAAGGAGGCAATACCCAAAACCTATTATATAATTAAAGTAACATCGTTAAAGGCAACAAAAACAAAAAAATATATATCTATTAACAAAAAGGCCCGGCAAACATTTCTTTGTCCCATCTTGCCCATTTCTTAACCATTGATAATCTTAACTTGGAATCAAAACTTAAATATTCTATTTCATACTGTTTATTCTTTTCCATAGTTCTACAAATCTCATTCCATTTAAGCAATTCCCCACTTCTCCATCTCCGTACAATCCACCATTTAATTACCATGAGAACCTGCACCACTATCCCTATTGTTTCTCTAGACCATTCCCTTGGAAAAATATGTAATAGAAAAGCTTCTGGGTTTAAGGTAACTTCCTTGCATCCCATACCCACCAACTTGGTGACACACCTTTCCCAAAGCCCTTTGATCTTAGCACATTTCCACCACATGTGGCTTTGGGTGCCTATTTCCGAGCACCCTCTCCAACACAGCTCACTATATTTGCTTGGATCTATTTTAGACAGAAGCTCTGGAACTATGTACCATTTTTGTGTAATTTTAAAATGGATTATTATGATGAGCTAAGTAACCAAGTATGGAATAGCTTGGGTAGTCAAGAGGTGGGCATGGATCCAAATCAGCACCTCTGGCCCCTTTCTTTTGGATCTACAATGGACTGGTACATTTTCACATAAATTAGACAAAGCTTCCCTTTTGAATGTCTTAATATTGAAATATTTGTATATGTATTCCTTAAAAAATAATATGGATTATGCAACTAGATATCATTTTCATAAAGGTATTCAACCCTGATGCAAAGGCACAAGTATCAGAAGTAGTATTTGGAAATAAAGAAAAAAGGTGTATTCAGTGTGCACTCATTGGTCGGCACAAATTGTAATAGTCTCCATGGTGTAAGAAGAAGTTGCACATATGTACATAAAACTTATTCTTTAATAATCTAATATAAAAATATATATATTGGGTTTCAATATATAGAAGATCTATTAAAATAAATAATTACCATACTCTGTCTGTTTATGGAAAATGGGTAAGTAGATAACTAACTATAATCAAAGAAAAAAGGACAGCTTGGTTTCTTGAGATGGATACTCTTTATGGTAAATGATCATAGTTGTATATAGCTAAATTTGATCATATTATGACATATTATGACAAATATAAATGTAATCTAGATAGAGGTCACATTGAAAGTGTACCTTATTTATGTAGCTTGTGAACATGTGTGCATACAAAAGAAATTAATTTTAATAATTATATTGAAAAAGACCTAATAGTGCTCAAGAATATGTGATATATCTTCAGCAACATATGAGATGAAAAAAGTGAGAAAATAGTAAGTGTAGATAAACAATGGACAGTTACTGTTGAGGACAAAAATTGTATAACCAAAATGAGCACAAATCCCCCCAGAGAAGTCACAATAGAGGTTGGATAATTTGTACTTTTTGGGGCCAGGGTGGGACTCCACTGAACCCCACAAACAAGGGTCCTTTATGGCTTTATGGCCCAAAGCTGTACTGTCACAGGCCCTGAACTCCTGGACAACTCCAGGGGTTATTACAATGGACATGATATGTGTTTTAGGGACTGTGACTATTTGTTTTTCATTTATGTGTAATGTAATGTTGGGCCTCAGGTCCTGATCATGTACCCTGGATGCACAATAAGTCATTTATGTGAGTATTTGGGTCTACTAGGCACAGAATCTTGTTGTAATTTTTAGTGTTCAGATGGTGGTCAGAATATGCTAGAATATGACACTATTAGTCTCTTTAGATAGTACCAGTCTATTGTGTGCAGTGACATAGCCTGCTGCATGTAATTATAGAAAAAAGCAACTGTTACTCTTAAGAACTGGTTAATATTGACTTATCTATTAAGGTCATAATGTGTATAACCCTGACTTGATTTAATAGTGGTGATTGAGGGGCTTTTCATTAGTAAGTATGACATAAGAAAATAAGTGAACTTTTAACTACTGTGTTCCCAGAAGGACCAGATCCTAATCTAATTACTCCCCCTAGAGTTGTAAGGGGTGGACCACAATAAACAGGACCACCCTTTCTTCCCCCATGAATGTTTGTTCTGTTCGAGAAGTGCAGTAAAGGACAGAAACAGATTTCCAAATTGTGATTGATATGCATATTTTATGTAACCTAGGATTTATGTGGCTTGTGCTCACACAACTTCCTGGCATATTATATGATACTCACTGTCAGTTGCTGATAGAGGGTAAAACTGGATTATACATTATGTTCAGTATTATGATGTATTGTTTTTTTCCAGAGATGTCCTCTGGGCTTATGAGTGGGAGTTCCCCCCATGCACACCTCCAGGTTTCCAGGTGGGAGGGAAGTAAAGCCATTTTACCAGATGCTTTGTATCTGGGCCGTAGATAGTCATAAAGTTTGATAAGCTGCACCTAATAGATAGCCCCCACCACATACAGTGCCTTACAAAAGTATTCACCCCCCTTGACTTTTTACCTATTTTGTTACATTACAGCCTTAAGTTCAATGTTTTATTAATCTGATTTTTATGTGATGGATCAGAACACAATAGTCTAAGTTGGTGAAGTGAAATGAGAAAAATATATACATAAAACTATTTTTTAGAAATAGAAAACAGAAAATTGTCATGTGCGTATGTATTCACACCCTTTGTTATGAAGCCCATAAAAAGATCTAGTGGAACCAATTACCTTCAGAAGTCACATAATTAATGTGTGCAATCTAAGTTTCACATGATCTGTCATTACATATGCACACCTTTTTTTAAAGGCCCCAGAGGCTGCAACACCTAAGCAAGAGGCACCACTAACCAAACACTGCCATGAAGACCAAGGAACTCTCCAAAGATGTAAGGGACAATGTTGTTGAGAAGTACAAGTCAGGGTTAGGTTATAAAAAAATATCCAAATCTTTGATGATCCCCAGGAGCACTATCAAATCTATTATACCCAAATGGAAAGAACATGGCACAACAGCAAACCTGCCAAGAGACCAAAACTCATGGACCGGGCAAGGAGGGCATTAATCAGAGAGGCAGCACAGAGACCTAAGGTAACCCTGGAGGAGCTGAAGAGTTCCACAGCAGAGACTGGAGTATCTGTACATAGGATGACAATAAGCCGTACGCTCTATAGAGTTGGTCTTTATGGCAGAGTGGCCAGAAGAAAGCCATGACTTTCAGCAAAAAACAAAATGGCACATTTTGAGTTTGTGAAAAGGCATGTGGGAGACTCCCAAAATGTATGGAGGAATATGCTCTGGTCGGATGGGACTAAAAATGAACTTTTCGTCCATCAAAGAAAACACTATGTCTGGCGCAAACCCAACACATCATATCACTCAAAGAACACAGTGAAACATGGTGGTAGCAGCATCATGCTGTGGGGATGTTTTTCAGCAGCCGTGACTGGGAAACTGGTCAGAGTTTAAATAAAGATGGATGGTGCTAAATACAGGGATATTGTTGAACAATACTTGTACCATTCTGTGTGTGATTTGAGACTAGGATGGAGGATAACCTTCCAGCAGGACAATGACCCCAAACACACTGCTAAAGCAACACTTGAGTGGCCCAGACCTCAATCCAATAGAAAATCTGTGGTCAGACTTAAAGATTGCTGTTCACAAGAGCAAACCATCCAACTTGAAGGAGCTGGAGCAGTTTTGCAAGGAGGAATGAACAAAAATCCCAGTGGTAAGATGTGGCAAGCTCATAGAAACTTATACAGAGCGACTTGGAGCTGTGATTGCCGCAAAAGGTGGCTCTACAAAGTATTGACTTTAGGGGGTTGAATAGTTATGCACATTGACTTTTTCTGTTATTTTGTCCTATTTGTTGTTTGCTTCACAATAAAAAAAAAAACATCTTCAAAGTTGTGGACATGTTCTGTAAATTAAATTATGCAAATCCTCAAACAATCCATGTTAATTCCAGGTTGTGAGGCAACAAAACACGGAAAATGCCAAGGGGGGTGAATACTTTTGCAAGGCACTGTATATATATATATATATCTATATATATATATATATATATATACAGCGTGTCGGGTGGGTACACTGCGCATGCGCGAAGAAAGAGGATGCGCATGCGCTAGGTTGTAGCATACACACTGCGGTTACTGGCGTCGCTGACGAGTGATGCAAGACGCCGGTGTGAGTAGCAAGGTGTGAGACAGTGGGATACTGAAGCTGGTGGAAGAGGTAAATACCCTTCAGGTTATCTGATGTCCGGATAGAGGTAACTTTTCTTATTTTCATAGGCCCATTGATGGTTGAAATCTATATTTAATTGGCTAAAAGCTTGTTATGGGATGTACATTTAACATCTGAGTGATATTATAACTTTTTACACTAAGTGCCCTTTAAACTATGATATGATTGTAATCATTACTCATGCTAAGCCTATATGCAGTATATAGCTGGTCATTTGGTGAGATATAGATCCATTTGAACACAGCCAAGTATGAATTAGTATATATATAAGAACATTAGGATTATTGACTGAGGGTGATACTTTTTGACAAGTTGAATTGACATCTTAAGGATGACCATATACCTCGGATACATTGATAAGGATTTTGTTAGTTAATTTGTAATTTTATATTGAAGATAGTATTATGTATGAGGCAATATGGTCATCCATCTAGTTTCATTTTATGTACAGTAAGTACTTTATACATCTGTATCTGCCTCTATATGAACATCTAGTGATGGAAGGGGTTAGCTTTAGTTATTAATTGTGTCCCACTCTCTCACTACCTCGTGCTTACCCATTGTAGACTACTGAATTATTTTTCTACTTATTTTTAATTTTTTAATTTAATTAAAAGTTAATTTTTAATATCCTTTTGGATCAAGATTCATTTATTGCAATGTCATTTTCCTGGGCATAGGTCAGTTATGATTTTGATGACATTGACCACGGATGTGATTATTTACACACACCTAGGTCATCTTATGAGCTGATCTTTTTCTGATGTTTTCCCCCCCTCTTGAAGCCCTTTTCTCAGGGTTTTAAGTATTGGTAAAATGATTACCCATTGTACCTTTTCTTCTCTCATTGTGGTATTCGAACTCCTATTTTTTAGTTGCCTGTCCCTTTTTTTCTTCTTATTTAATATACTGTATATATATATATATATATATATATATATATATATATATATATAAATATATTGATAAATATAAATATATACAGTATATAGATATATATATACTAGCAACTTGCCCGTCAAAAATCTGTTGTTTGTCTCTTTCCCCCTCTCTCCCTCCCCTGTATCTCTTTGCCCCCCTCTCCCTCCCCTGTCTCTCCCCCCCACACTCTCCTGTGTCTCTTCTCCCCTACTCCCTCCCCTGTGTCTCTTTCTCCACCCCTCTCTCACCCCTGTGTCTCTTTCCCCCCACTCCCTCTCCTGTGTCTCTTTTCCCTGCTTTCCCTCTCCTGTGTCCCTTTCCCACCACTCCCTCCCCTGTGTCTCTTTCCCCCCTCTCCCTCCCCTGTGTCTCCCCCCCCTCTCCCTCCCCTGTGTCTCTCCCCCACCCCTTCCCCCTGTGCTCCTTTTGCCATTTATGGGTGTGAAAACATATGCAGGGTTTGAAAAATTAATCAATTTCCCCAAGCCCGCAAAGGGCTTCCGAGTTACGGCCTTGAAAATATTTTGACCGTTGAACCTGTAAGTTACGGTTTTAACGGTCGCAATATTTCCAATTCCATAACTCGCTAGCCCTTTGCAGGGCTCTCCTGCGGCCGTTACAGGACTCACAATAAGCGCCTTTGGCACTCATTGCAGGCCTCTCCCCCCCTCTACCTCTACCTATTGCAGGCTTTGCAATGTATCTGCCGCTTTGAAAGTTATGTTTGAAATTAACTGCTGCTTTGAAAGTTACGGGCCTCGCGATTAGCGCCTTCGGGCCTCCCCCCCCCCTTTACCTCTACATACTGCGGGCTTTCGGGCCTCTCCCCCCTCTACCTATTGCAGGCCTCGCGATGAGCGCCTTTGGCGAGGCCGGTAACTGCCACTTTGAAAGTTACTGGTATGCGCATGCGCGGAGCTCATGCCAAGGCCTGCGATGCTTGTAACTTTCGCTTTGAAAGTTAGGCTTTGTGCTTTTAGCTGCTCATTGCAGGCCTTGGCATGCACTTTGTGCATGCGCAAACCTGTAACTTTCAAGGCGCCTGTTACAGGCTCCCTCAACCCTATGCCCCTTCAGCCACCCTCCACACCATGCCCCTTCAGTCCCCCTCCACCCCATGCCCCTTCAGTGCCCCTCACTGATCAAATGGAAAAAAGCACACAATTCGTCAAATTCCTTTCTTTTCACACTAAATTAATTTGTAGACATTCTAAATAACAATATCTTGAATCTTAAACTCAAATTCAAACAGAGTGCTCTAAGTATAGCATTTTTGGATATAATTGTATTCAAAGATAAAGACAATATATTACAGACAAAAAGGTATAGGAGGCCTACAGCTACAAAAAGCCTATTGAAAGCGTAGTTTGCATCCAAAAGGTACCCTAAGAGGATTACCCTGTGGTGATTATTTCGGAACAGGAAGGAACTGTTCCAATATCGAGATCCTTGATGAAGAAAGCATGACTTTACAATCTCGCTTTACACAAAGAAGTTATCAAAAAAATATTTTGAAAGAGACATAAAAAAAGCCCTTAATACCAATAGAGTTGATCTTCTTATTTATATACAACTATCGACTTTCCCGTCAAAAATGACAGGGCAATAACATTTAAGCCATGGCAATGCTGTTTGCCACACAATGTAAGGCTTTTGCTACTGTGTGGAGCCTTCGGCGCTCATTGTGGGCCTATCCTCTCGTGTACTTCATTTGTCTGGCTTTGCAACAATCACCTTTGGCGCTTATCGCGAAGACCGATATATAAGTACAGTGTAAAATGGTAAAAAAAAAATGTGACTACAGTGAAGTAATAAAGTAATATGAATTAATAAATTAATATGCTTTACCTATTTATATTGAATAAGCAGCAATCAATATCCTGAAGAGCTAACAATCTATTAGGATTCTCCTGCATCTGAAATCGTACAGTTGTAGTGTAGATCATCTGAGGAGAAAGTGTCAGCAATGTGGCAAGTGTGCAGTGTAAATAGGCTGCGTGCGCAAGGCCAAACCGTTTGTTTACGTGCGTGAAGCAGCATTTTAGATTCCTAATCTTATGAGTTGTTAGTGTTGTAAAATGGAGGCTTTTTTCTATGTGTTACTTGGCTCGCGAGCATTTTTCGTCGGTTGTAATGGTATATTTTGTATCTGCTACGTTCCTGGCTAACTCGTACGTGCCTGTCAGTGGTTTTTGCGGCTCTGTGTCCTGTAGCCTTCTCACTTAGCCAATTTTCTTGTTCCATAACTTCTTAAATGCAACTTAAATTGGCGTGCAACCTCACTCCCAGATCTCCTGGCTGTTACCCCGTGCTGTGTTTGATGTCTGTTTTATGTTGTATTTTTTTGTTGTTATGCTTTTCGTGTTTGTGGATGTGCCCAGTATGGCTGTTAACTTATTTTTGCAACCTCGTATTCTTTTTGTGTAAGTTCTGCGGGTCGTAATTGGTATTTGTAAAAGTCGTGTAGCCTCGTTTTCATTTTTTTCGCCGTAATTTTTTTTCTTGCTTAGCCGATTTTTATGTGGCGAAACACCTTAAATTCGACTTTATTTCACATGCAACCGCACCCGCAGACATCCTGGTTGTCTCCCCGTGCTGCGTGTGATGTTTTTTTATGTTTTGTTTGTATTTTTCATTTTGTTTTTTGTTTTTTGATGTACGCGTTTCAAGCGCTAACTTCGTATTTTTGTGACTGGTCGTAATTTTTTGGGTCTAAGTCCGTATTTCCTCATTTCGTGTTATTGTTTTTTTTCTAAGTCCTGCGGTGTGGTTGATTTTTTTCAAAGTCCCGCTTTTCTGGGGGGTTTTTTACAGCGAGAGAGGCCCCACCAAGAGCCTCCACCTCCGCAAATGCGGACACTCGATTTGCAAGGCAGTTTATGTCCCCCTCCGCAAATGCGGCCCCTCGCTTTGCGAGAGTCCGCATTTGTGGCCAGCAATGAGCCTTCGGCTAATTGCACCTGATGTTGGAGCCTCCACCTCCGCATTTGCAGCCAGAACTGCGTCCCTCGCTACACCAGAGACACAGTTCTTGCGAGCTTGCAACGACTCGCAGTTTGACAACTATTATATGTGACTAGCGACTAGCAATAACATTTGAAGCCTGGCAATGCTGTTTTACCACACAATGCAAGCCTCTCCCCCCTCTACTTTACGCGGCTCAATATCTTCTTATGATGCATATCCTGTTTATTAATATACTGTTATGTTTAGAAAGTGGAATATATTTAATACTAGTAACTTGCCCGTCATAAATGACAGTATCATATGTTATCTTAAATTATCTGCTGTCTTTCTCTGTGCCCTCTGTCTCTCTATGTGTGCCCTCTGTCTCTCTCTCTGTGCACCCTCTGTCTCTCTCTCAGTGCTCCCTCTCTCTCTGTGCACCCTCTCTCTGTCTGTGCACCCTTTGTCTTTCACTCTGTGCCCTCTATCTCTCCCTGTGCTGCCTCTCTGTCTGTGCACCCACTGTCTCTTTCTGTGCCCCTTCTCTCTGTGCCATTGCTCTCTGTGCCCTCTCTCTTTCTCTCTGTGTCCTCTCTGTGTGCCCCCTGTCTCTCTCTCTAAGCCCCCTCTCAGTACCCTCTTTCTCTCTGTGTGTCCTCTCTCTCTATATCTCTGTGTGCCATCTTTCTCTCTCTCTGTGCCCTTTCTCTTCCTGTGTGCCCAATCTCTCTGCCCTTTCTCTCTCACTGCGCCCCCTCTCTTTTTCTGCCCTCTCTCTGTGCCCTCTGTCTCTCTCTCTGTGCCCTCTGCCTCTCTCTATATGCCCTCTATCTGTGCCCTCTATCTCTCTCTGTGCCCTGTGTCTCTCTCTAGCCCTCTCTCTTTTTGCCCTCTATGTGACCTCTGTCTCTCTGTGTGTCCTCTGTCTCTCTCTTTGCATGCCCTCTCTCTGTGCCCTCTGTCTCTCTCTGTGCCCACTCTCTCTGCCCTCTCTCTGTGCCATATGTCTCTCTGTGTGCCCTCTGTCTCTCTCTCTCTATGTCCTCTAGCTGTGCCCTCTGTCTCTCTCTTTGTCCTCTCTCTCTATATGCCCTCTATGTGCCTTCTGTCTCTCTCTGTGCCTGTGTCTTTCTCTATATGCCCTCCCTTGGTGTCCACGGTCTCTCTCTGTGTTCTCTCTCTTTTTTTCTCTCTATATGCCCTCTTTCTCTCTCTGTGCCCTGTCTATCTCTCTATGCCCTCTCTGTGTGCACTCTGCCTCTCTCTGTGCCCTCTGTGTGCCATGTGTCTCTCTTTCTCTGTGCCCTCGCTCTCTCTCTCTGTGCCCTCTCTGTACCTCTGTCCCTAACTGTGCCCTCTTTCTCCATATCTCTCTGTGTGTCCTTTGTCTCTCTATCTGTGTCCTCTCTCTCCCTGTCCTCTCTCTCTCTCTCTCTCTGTGTGCCCTCTCTCTGTGCCATTTGTCTCTCTGTGTGCCCTCTGTCTCTCTCTATGGCCTCTATCTGTGCCGTCTGTCTCTCTCATTGCCACATCTCTCTCTATGCCCTATATGTGCCCTCTGACTCTCTCTGTGCCCTCTGTCTCTCTCTCTATGCCCTCTCTCTGTGCACTCTGTCTCTCTCTGTGCCCTCTGGGTGCCCTTTGTATCTCTCTCTCAGTGCCCTTGCTCTCTCTCTGTGCCCTCTCTGTACCTCTGTCCCTCTCTGTGCCTCCTCTCTATATCTATCTGTGTGTCATTTGTCTCTCTCTCTCTGTGTCCTCTCTCTCCCTGCCCCCTCTCTCTCTGTGCCCTCTCTCTTCCTTCTCTGTGCCATCTGTCTCTCTCTGTGCCCTCTCTCTCTATGCCCTCTCTGTGCCCTCTGTCTCTCTCTCTCTCTCCCTGTGCCCTCTGTCTCTCTCTCTCTCTATATGCCCTCTCTCTGTGCCCTCTGTCTCTCTCTGAGCACGCCACGCAGGCATTACACACAGTTACTAATTATTATAGTGCACAATTCCTCATCTATCATTATACTCCACAGCAACTACTAGTTTATTACTACTACATCTTTTCATGATACAATACATATTGTTTTGGAATATATATATTAACAAAAAGTTGATTTACACAGACACAAGTATTTATATCTATAACTTGCATTATTGAAGTATGTTAATCCAGATAGAATAACACTCTTGCAGGGTATCAATTGGTTTGGCTCTGTGTATCTGTATTCTATACTTTTGTACTTATACACAAATATGATATCTCATACACTATTATTTCCTATACTGTTATTATATGGTCTTATATTCCAAAATTGTGAATATCTATAGAATCAGTTTTGTCTTTTATATATAAGACAGGCTGTACTTCATTATAACATGATCTCTTACATTATATAAAATTAAAATATTATTTTACTCATATATTTACGGTCACAACTCTCTAGATATGTAGACATTTGTGAATTTATTTGCTGTTATTCTTTATCGTTTGAAATGTCATTAAGTGCTGGATATGTTAAAATGTGGCCTTGATCAAGGGCTGTTAAGTTATCAAGGCCTTACAGACTCCAGTTGGGGTTTATTATGAATAAGAATAGTATTTTAGGGTCAAAACAATAACAAGGTAGGAATAACTATATTTGGGGTTTAGGACCAATTTCAGAGCAACCATGGAGGCCTTATAATAACCAACCGTGAAATGCAATTCACTCCCAATCCTCACGATAGTGGTTCCATAGATTTCAATTGGGAACTTGTGAGCATGAATTAAGATATCAAGTATAGTTAATAAGATTGCCAACATAGCAATTAAAACATTTTTTTCCCAACAATCAGAGGCTAAGTGGTGTCAAGTGTTTGTAATTGATACCCCTTTGATACTTTATTTCGTGGTCTACCACCAAATGAGACATAATTGACCTTATTCATAACCCCCTTGAATCTAATGAGCTCCCAAATGTGTAAAATTATGTGTTCCCCAAATGAGTACCCCCCAGTTCCCTCCCTTGATTACTACCCAGATCCCCTCCAACTTCTGAACAAGCTTGTATCCAAGCGGGAGTTGGTACAGGTTTGGATACTCATAGCAACCTGACTCCCTCCAACGTCTGGAGACCCACTGTGTGCTGCCTTCATATGACAGCTGCCCGAGGAGTACGCCAAGCCTAGTACATGTACCCATTTTGTCCGCTAGGTCTCCCACATAAGGTAAGACCCTGACCCCAGTTATTAGAACATAATCTACAGTTAACTCCAAATCTCCACAAAGGTTTAGATGGCAACCTGGTCAGCAGACCTTCTGTCCCTGACTTTTGGCTAATTACTCCCTACAGAGCTATAGAGGGACACAAGAATAGCCAGATGGATAACTTCATCAGATTTCCAGGCACTTATACCAGGGGAGTTAATAGCCAAAACCTCATCACAGTAACTTAACCCCAAGTGGGAAGCTTAACAAAACTGTTGTGATTGATCAATGTATTGTGTGCCCAAGGAAGGGGCTCATCATGATTGGTTAAACATAAACTACTTAAATATGTGTTGTGTGACAATAAATGTTATGCTCTCTTTGGAATACACATAACCAAGGTGTGGCTGTTATTCTAGAGGGAAAGTTTTTCATCATTTTAGGGAATTAATATTTCTGCACTATATTTCTGGTATCCTGTAACTTGTCCTGGCTACAACTTGGCCTGTAAGCGCTACACAACTTACAAATCAGTAACTTGTCTGCGGTAGAATTGGTGGAACTTGTCCTAGCTCTGGTTGATTATCCTATTAGTGGGGATAGAAATGAACCTCCAATCTGCAGGTAGAATTAATCTGATGACCCTTTTAAACCCACTTACTCTATATTTATGCAAATAAACTAACACAGTATACTAATAGTTGGGATCTATTAATATTTTCCACACATTCTGATCACTTTATTATATTTTATTAACAATTTATTATACACGGGCACAATGTACTTAATTAATTAGAAGGAGTTTGGACATACCCCCATCTCTCCCATGTGATGGAATGCAACGTTCTAATGGGTTTTAAATATAGGTCCATGTTTTCGTGTGTTTAAAAAAATATACTTCTATCTCTCTTTGACAAATCAAAGTAGTGAAATGCATCAGAATTCACCTATACTCATGACCATCTTCATTTAGCATAATTTAGGAAAGATTAAGTAATTAGTCAATTACCATAACACAGCATAATATCCTAAAGCAGCTTAAACCTCTATTAATGAGGTGTTTGCACTTAACACTGTAGGCTGAGTTTCTATATCATGTAGGTATATATAGATCTTGAGTCTTTAATTACAGTGTTTCTATTATCATGTTTAACTACATCAAGTTGATACACTGTCTGCTATGTGACAGCTGTACTCTATAATTTAAAGGTATATGCAAGTGAGGTGGGTTATGAATTCATCTGATAGAGGGGAATTAGTAGTGTGTGATTACATTTATTTGCATGCACTATGTTTTTTAGCTTTGCATTAAAAAAAAAACTGTTGCAGGTAATGTTTACACCCCCAGAATTGAACAAGACTTCTTCGATTTAATAAAGAATAACCCTCTATGTGAGCAAAGGGGCAAATCCCTGGGGCTGGGTGAAGTTTCACCTGGTATGTAGATAAAACAATCAGTGAATGACGGGACACAGACCTTGTTCTGGTTATTACAGAAATCTAAAGGAAAGCTGCAGCTCAATTTACAGACCAAAAAGATACAATGTATTATGTATGCAAATTTTCGCTGTGATTTTCAGGGGGTGTCAACATTGATAGAAAACTGTTTGCAAATGCAAGAAATTCAGCAAACTTTAGGGTAGCTCTTTAAATGTTTATTTTGGTATATTTTCATGCAAACATTTTTTTCATACACTACTAATAATGCAGCTCACTTGCATATACCTTTAACAGTAAAATGGATACATAGGATAACAGATTTGTGTCCAGTTATAGCTATTTTATAGACACGAGCTTCTGAGATTTATAGACCCTTATCTGTCATCTGACAGAGACTCTATTCCTATGTAAAACACTCTACAAGTATATGTTACTCTGTGGCACTTTTTCATTTGGTGCCCACTTGTTATAATTTAACAGTATAATGGATACATAGGAAAGCGAATTTCTGAAAAAATAGAACTATTTTATGAATTTTATGAATTGTAGAGCCTTACCTTTCACAGCATACAACAGAGACACAATTTCTATGTTAAAACACATTTTAAGTGGATGTTATTCTGTGCCACCTTTTTATCTGGTCCCACTTGTTACACTATATGTATCAGAAACCCCAACATATTCTATCCTGCAAGTTAGTGATTATTGGCAGTACTTTTGTGTAACAACAATTTACACATATTAGAATTTCCTGCAATAGAGATTTTGCAGTATTCTCTTCTAATTAAAACTGAGGTATATTTAATATGCATAGTTTATGAGTTACTAGCTACTTGCCTGTCAAAAATGACAGGAATACAATTTTAAGCCTGGCAATGCTGTTTGCCACCCAATGTGAGCACCTTCGGCGATCATCGCAAGCCCCGCGCTGATCGCCTTTGGCGCTCATCGCAAATCTCTACCCAGTCTACTTACTCGCTTGTGTCTCATTTGCCCCTCCTCTCCCTCCCTTGTGTCACCTTTCTCTCTCCCTTGTGTCTCCCCCTCTCCCTCCCCTGTGTCTCTTATCCACTCGCCTGTGTCTCTTCCCCCCCTCCCTCCCCGTGTCTCTTTACCCCATCCCCTATTTCTCTTCCCCCCCTCTCCCTACCCTGTGTCTCTT
Organism: Discoglossus pictus; assembly: GCA_027410445.1. Lineage (NCBI taxonomy): Eukaryota > Metazoa > Chordata > Amphibia > Anura > Alytidae > Discoglossus > Discoglossus pictus. The sequence goes on along the minus strand of CM050167.1, from coordinate 130,525,611 downwards.
CCCCCCCTCACCCTCCCCTGTGTCTGTTCTCCCCTCCCCTCTGTCATCGCGAGTCTCTACCCTGTCTACTTCCTCACTTGTGTCTCATTTCCCTCTTCCTCCCTTGTGTCTCCTTTCCCCCCTCCTCTCCGTCTCCTTTCCCCCTCTCCTGTGCCTCCTTTTCCCCCCTCTCCCTCCTCTGTGTTTCTCCTACTTCCCTCCCGTCTTCCCCCTGTCCCTCCCGTCTCTTAACCCCCATTCCCACCCATGTTTCTCTTCCCCCTCTCCTTCCCTTGTGTCTCTTCCCCCCCTCTTCCTCCACTGTGTCTGTTCCCCCCCTCCCCTGTGTCTCTTCCCCCTCTCCCTCCGATGTGTCTCTTCCCCCCTCCCCTGTGTCTTCCCGCCCTCTCCCTCCCCTGTGTCTGTTTCCCCCCTCTCCCTCCCCTGTGTCTCTTTTCAGCCCTCTCCTTCCCATATCTCTTTCCCCCCTCTTCCCCTCCCCTCTTACTCTTCCCCCTCTCCCTCCCCTGTGTCTCTTTCCCACTCTTCCCCCTTCTTTCCCTTCTTACCCCTCCTCCTCCTCCCTTTCCCCTTATCCTCCTCCTTATCCTCCTCCCTCCTTCCCCTCATCCTCCTCCCTCCTTCCCCTCATCCTCCTCCTCCCTCTTTATCCTCCTCCGCCTCCTCCTCCCTCCTTGTCCCCGCCTCTCCAATGACCTCCCTATCCCCTTTCCCCTCTCTTGCTGTGATCCGATGAGCTTCTGCTGCTCTCTCCCCTGCAGCGCCGGCTTCTGGCTGTGTCCAACCGGCATATTCTAATGACGTAACGTCATTAGCGTATATCGGTAGGACACAGCCAGAAGACTCGCTGCAGGGGAGAGAGCAGCAGGAGCTCATTGAGTCACAGTAAGAGAGGGGAAAGGGGTTATGGAGGTAATTGGAGGGAGAGGGGGCGTAATTGAAGGGGTTAATTGGTGAGGGGGAAAGGTAGGAGGAGAATAATTCAGAAGGAGGGAGGAGACACAGTGGGCCTCTGGCGCTCATTGCAGCTGGGGGTGATGCGAGCCCTGGGGGCCTTGCTCATTGCAGCCCCCGTCGGGTGCACTGGCAGGAACCAGGTACTGGGAGTGATGCGAGTTCTGGGGGCATTGCGATGAGCACCTCGCCTCCGGTGCTCCTTGCGAGCCCTGCAATGAGCAGCCCCCGGGTGTTGGTGTGTTGGTAACATGCCTCAACTGCTCGCCTCGCTTTGCGAGGGACGCAAAAGCGTGACCAACATTGCAAACGTCACCAACATCCACAACTATATATGTGATTACCTAGTTTTTTGTGGAGAACAATATATAAGACTAGCGACTTGCCCGTCAAAAAATTACGGCAATAAAATGTGAAGCCATGGTAATGCTGCTTGCCACCAAATGTAAGGTTGTGGCATCTCTGAGCAGCTTCGGCGCTCATCGCGAGCCCCGCACTGAGCGTCTTCGCTGCTCATAGCGTGGTTTGCAATGTGCACCTTTGGCGCTTATTGGAAGCCTCCCCCCTGTGTACTCCCCCCCTGTGTACTTTATAGACCTGGCACTTGAGCACCCTCGGCGCTCATTGCGAGCCTCTCTCCCTGTGTTACTACCTTGGGTTAAGAGTCACTGCCTTTGATTAAGTGTTACTGCCTTTGATTAAGTGTTACTGTTTTGCTTTAAGTCTTAGTGTAGTGCTTAGAGCTGGTATTTAGGTCCTTCGGTCGCCTTTTCCGTCCTTCAGCTCCGTTTTCCGTCCTTTGGCCTCGTTTTCGGTTTGTTTATGTGATTTCTGCCGCCATTTTTTTTCTCGCTTTGCCGTTTTTTGATCGTAAAAAAAAGCCAAAATATGCCTCAAATGAACTTGCAACCTCACTCACATGCTCCCTGGCACTCCCCCTGAGCTGTGTGTGAGTGTGTAAGTTAATGTGAGGCATATTTGTGTGTTTTTGCAGTATGGCGGTTGTATTTTTGCGGGCTGTAATTTCTCATCCATCGCTAAGTCCCAAGTCGTACGGGGCCGTCATTTTGTGGGCATCGCTAAGTTGCGGTGAGCGCCTTCTGTTCTTTTTTTTTCTAAGTCCTGCGTGTCTCCGGATGATAGCCTGTGGCGCTCATCTCCATCTCGGTAAGGAGCGCCTTTGGCGCTCATTGCCTAAGTCCCGATGTTCGCCTGTGGCACTCATCACCACCAGCGCAATGAGCGCCTTTGCAATTTTAACCTGGCGTTAGCAACAACTTTTGGCAAGCCCGCAATTATGACAACTATATATGTGATTAATAAAAATTTTCTGTGTAAGCCAGACAAATATCCCTGATTTCTACATATGCACATGACATTAGCTTATTCCAAAGATCTTACCCAGTGGTTTAAATTTCAGTGATTTATTGCTTAACATAATAGGAGAACATCATAGACGTTGATTTGAACCACCTTTACTTTAATTAAATATAATAAAGGTTACTGTATTTTTCTGTGTATGAGACAATATTTTTGCTTATTTGATATCAATTTAGCAGCTAGCATAGTACCATAGTCAATTTTTATCTGGTGTTTGTTCTCTTTGGAACACAACAGTGACAATATAATCCTTCAGTATAGGTCCATTGTTTATCTGCACTTTTGTTTCTCACCTTTTCATCTCATATTTCACTATAGATATATAACATATTTTTTATCACTATTTTTGAGTACTGTTCTTTTTCAATATACAGGGAGTGCTGAATTATTAGGCAAATGAGTATTTTGACCACATCATCCTCTTTATGCATGTTGTCTTACTCCAAGCTGTATAGGCTCGAAAGCCTACTACCAATTAAGCATATTAGGTGATGTGCATCTCTGTAATGAGAAGGGGTGTGGTCTAATGACATCAACACCCTATATCAGGTGTGCATAATTATTAGGCAACTTCCTTTCCTTTGGCAAAATGGGTCAAAAGAAGGACTTGACAGGCTCAGAAAAGTCAAAAATAGTGAGATATCTTGCAGAGGGATGCAGCACTCTTAAAATTGCAAAGCTTCTGAAGCGTGATCATCGAACAATCATGCGTTTCATTCAAAATAGTCAACAGGGTTGCAAGAAGCGTGTGGAAAAACCAAGGCAACATCACTGGAGTGCCCAAAAGCACATGGTGTGCAATACTCAGAGACATGGCCAAGGTAAGAAAGGCTGAAAGACGACCACCACTGAACAAGACACACAAGCTGAAACGTCAAGACTGGGCTAAGAAATATCTCAAGACTGATTTTTCTAAGGTTTTATGGACTGATGAAATGAGAGTGAGTCTTGATGGGCCAGATGGATGGGCCCGTGGCTGGATTGGTAAAGGGCAGAGAGCTCCAGTCCATTTCAGACGCCAGCAAGGTGGAGGTGGAGTACTGGTTTGGGCTGGTATCATCAAAGATGAGCTTCTGGGGCCTTTTCGGGTTGAGGATGGAGTCAAGCTCAACTCCCAGTCCTACTGCCAGTTCCTGGAAGACACCTTCTTCAAGCAGTGGTACAGGAAGAAGTCTGCATCCTTCAAGAAAAACATGATTTTCATGCAGGACAATGCTCCATCACACGCGTACAAGTACTCCACAGCGTGGCTGGCAAGAAAGGGTATAAAAGAAGCAAATCTAATGACATGGCCTCCTTGTTCACCTGATCTGAACCCCATTGAGAACCCGTGGTCCATCATCAAATGTGAGATTTACAAGGAGGGAAAACAGTACACCTCTCTGAACAGTGTCTGGGAGGCTGTGGTTGCTGCTGCACGCAATGTTGATGGTGAACAGATCAAAACACTGACAGAATCCATGGATGGCAGGCTTTTGAGTGTCCTTGCAAATAAAGGTGGCTATATTGGTCACTGATTTGTTTTTGTTTTGTTTTTGAATGTCAGAAATGTATATTTGTGAATGTTGAGATGTTATATTGGTTTCACTGGTAAAAATAAATAATTGAAATGGGTATATATTTGTTTTTTGTTATGTTGCCTAATAATTATGCACAGTAATAGTCACCTGCACACACAGATATCCCCCTAAAATAGCTAAAACTAAAAACAAACTAAAAACTACTTCCAAAAATATTCAGCTTTGATATTAATGAGTTTTTTGGGTTCATTGAGAACATGGTTGTTGTTCAATAATAAAATTAATCCTCAAAAATACAACTTGCCTAATAATTCTGCACTCCCTGTAATTATTAAAATTAATTCAACTTTATTGAGATCAGATTTATATGTCATATTATGATCAGATTTAGTTATATGCCACTGGAATTATTTACTGTGTAGATTAACCATCTCAAGAAATCAAACTTTTTTCTTTAAATATATTTGGATTATCTATTTACCAATGGGTTCCCTGGTTGTCCAGTGATTAGGATTCTGTGCTTTCACTGCTGCAACCTGGATTCGATTCCAGTCATGGAACCAAAGACTTCACAACACCCTGAAGCTAAGCAGGGTTGCGCCTGGTCAGTACTTAGATGGGAGACCACCTAAGAATACCAGGAGCTGTATGCTGTGGTACACTGGAGAAGGATCTGGAAACCCACTCCAGTATCTCTGCCATGAATACCAAGTGGATCAGCATGGTGTGTTAAAGTCCTAGTTAGAGTCAGACACCACTGATTGACACAAACATATAAACATTTACCCATACAGAGGCAGAATATGGCAGTTCTTTTGTAAATCTTTTTAAATTAGATTATTAAAGGTTACGTTTTATGTACATATATGCATCTTCTTTTCACACCATATTACAATATGTGTAGACCAGTGGTAGTCAACCAGGTCCCTATCGCCCACTTGTGGGTGACTCAAGCTATTATGGTCGGTGGAGGGGTAATAGCTAGGTGGCGTCATTGACGAGTGACGTTACACCCCGGAGACTGCGGAGTCACACTTGGATGGTTGGAGAGCTGGTGAGAGAGCCTAGGGACAGCAGTCAGGACTGGATAACTATCTAGTAAGTACAGGGCGATACATGAGGGTCATATGATTTATTTAACCAGAAATGAGATTTCTGATAAATGTTACTATCAAATGGGCAGTAGGTATTAAGAGGTTAAGGATCCCTGGTGTAGATCATTTAATACACCCTTTCTCTTACCGGTCACAAGTACTGTAGACTAAATTTTAACACTAGCACTTAAAAAAGTTTTAGAGTGTTTTTTTGGTCTCCTATAAATGTTCTAGTGCAGATTTTACATTTGTGTAATTGAACACGAATCAGACGTAATAGAGTATTGTCACTGGGTGCTAAAGAAATGTCCAAGTGTTTTATTTTAATAATATTATACGTGTTAGAAATTCTCCTAGCAATCAGCGGGCCACAGAAAACGCCTGGGCCGCTAGTTGGACAGCACTGTTATAGAGCATAAAATAATGTCACAGAACAATAATGAACTAAGAGTAAAGTAAAGGAGCAATAAAGGGCCAATAAAATAATAAAATCTGGTATACCACCATCATAAAATAAAGTAGCAAATGTAAAACTCTTTAATTTAAAGCACTTTTCACCATTTTCTAATTGTTTAAATATTAGCTTTTATAGCAGTCAAACTATTTATTTAACCTGAGTCTAAGTAGGAGTTATAGGAACATTGCATCAGACCCTGAATGAACCATACATTTTAAATGGTCTCTAAATACTCTTTACTACAATAGTAAATTCTACATTGTTCTCTGTTTTGAAGTTAGAATGTCTTTTTTTAAAGATTAACTGAGTTATAGAAAGATTAACTGAGTTATAGAAATACCGCCAACAACACAATTGGCCATAAAAGTCAATGGGGAAACTCTGAGATTCTATACATGGATACCTCCTATCTTCAAGGTAATTTTCCCCAAACTGGCATAAATCCTGATCTTCTGCGCCACTTTTTAACAAAACACATACACAAATGTGATATTTATGGCAGTAAAACAGAAACTACTTTTACTAACCCCCTAGTGTCACCACACCATGAATCATCTGATGTTTCTTGTGTGTTCAAGGAACCATGGGTGTACGAACTGGAGGGGATGACAAATCCCCCCCAGATTTTTCAATTTGTATATTTAAAGTGCCTTGCAAAAGTATTCACCCCCCTTGACTTTTTACCTATTTTAATCTGAATTTCATGTGATGGATCAGAACACAATAGTCTAAGTTGGTGAAGTGAAATAAGAAAAATATGTACATAAAACTATTTTTTAGAAATAGAACACAGAAAATTAGCATGTGCGTATGTATTCACCCCCTTTGTTATGAAGCTAATAAAAAGCTCTGGTGCAACCAATTACCTTCAGTAGTCACATAATTAGTGAAATGATGTCCACCTGTGTGCAATCTAAGTGTCACATGATCTGTCATTACATATACACACCTTTTATGAAAGGCCCCAGAGACTGCAACACCTAAGCAAGAGGCACCACTAACCAAACACTGCCATGAAGACCAAGGAACTCTCCAAACATGTAAGGGACAATGTTGTTAAGAAGTACAAGTCAGAGCTAGATTATAAAAAAATATCTAAATCTTTGATGAACCCCAGGAGCACCATCAAATTTATCATACCCAAATGAAAAGAACATGGCACAACAGCAAACCTGCCAAGAGATGGCCGCTCACTAAAACTCACAGACCGGGCAAGGAGGGCATTAATCAGAGAGGCAGCACAGAGACCTAAGGTAACCCTAGAGGAGCTGCAGACTTCCACAGCAGAGACTGGAGTATCTGTACATAGGACCACAATAAGCTGTACGCTCCATAGAATTGGGCTTTATGGCAGATTGGCCAGAAGAAAGTCATTACTTTCAGCAAAAAACAAAATGGCACATTTTGAGTTTGCGAAAGGGCATGTGGGGGACTCCCAAAATGTATGGATGAAGGTGCTCTGGTCTGATGGGACTCAAATTTAACTTTTCGGTCATCAAAGAAAATGCTATGTCTGGCAGAAAACCCAACACATCACATCACCCAGAGAACACCATCCCCACAGTAAAACATGGTGGTGGCAGCATCATGCTGTGGGGATGTTTTTCAGCAACCGGGACTGGGAAACTGTTCAGAGTTGAAAGAAAGATGGATGGTGCAAAATACAGGGATATTCTTGAGCAAAACCTGTACCACTCTGTGCGTGATTTGAGGCTAGGATGGAAGATAACCTTCCAGTAGCACAATGACCCCAAACTCACTGCTAAAGCAACACTTTCGTGGTTTAAGGGGAAACATGTAAATGTGTTGGATTGGCCTAGTCAAAGCCCAGACCTCAATCCAATAGAAAATCTGTGGTCAGACCTAAAGATTGCTGTTCACAAACGCAAACCTTCCAACTTGAAGGAGCTGGAGTATTTTTGCAATTAGGAATGGGCAGAAATCCCAGTGGTAAGATGTGGCAAGCTCATAGAGACTTATCCAAAGTGACTTGGAGCTGTGACTGCTGCAAAAGGTGACTCTACAAAATATTGACTTTAGGGGGGTGAATAGCTATGCACATTTACTTTTTCTGTTATTTTGTCCTATAAAAAAAAAAACATCTTCAAAGTTGTGGGACTGTTCTGGAAATTAAATGATGCAAATCCTCAAACAATTCATGTTGATTCCAGGTTGTGAGGCAACAAAACACAAAAAATGCCAAGGGGGGTGTATACTTTTGCAAGGCACTGTATGTGTAGAGAAGCAGTTGTGTGGTATATTTATACTATATGCGGTATGCCCCCAGATTTTATTTGGCTCCTACACCCATGCAAGAAACTACAAAAGTATTCAAAGAAACAACTGAGGACTATTTGGGACACTTCAACCCTGAGGAATCAGGGGTCTGAGGGTACAGAGAGTTGCAGCTTTCAATTGGGTCAATGAGCAATTTCAGCTTAATGGATGAAAATTATTTAAAAAGCTGAGCAAACTAACCTATCTTTATTGTATCAAAAGGTTACACAATGTCAAGCTACACTTGAGAAATGTCACTCTGCCTCTGATTATGAGAGTTATAATTAAATCAAACATTGAAAAATTTAAAATGGAACTGATCAATAGGAAACAGAAAAACTTCAACAGTGACCAGCATGACTACCAAAATTGCAGGGTATTTAACATTAACAAGTCAACGTTTAATACTATGACTTCTGATATTACTTCCCCAGAAGAGAGACTTTTGACATTGATGAGTGTTTACAGTCTAGTTCCCAACAGCCACAGTCACAATACCGTCCTTAACATGGGAATACTTCTGGGCCCATCACTAGATCACATTTCAGTCAGTTATCCATGGACACGTTACAGAAGAAACCAATTTCCATACCATAATAATTAAATCATTTTCATACCCTCAAATGTATCATATAGCACATAGAGGTTATTTATTTTTGGGCTGATGGGAGACTACCCATGTCTTTGAGGATTCTATGATGGAATAAACGGAGTCGGTTATGCTATGGTACCACTATATAGATGATATTTAGATTTTTTGGTTAGAGAATGTTCAGAAGTTAAAACATTTTGTACCTCTTTTGAACAAAAATCTCTTAGGAGAATCTATGTATCATGGCAAGATTAAAACTACTTTCCCCCCTAAACACACAGTTTGTAATACACTTTTGACTTGGTCCAGTTCACATCTTGCCCAGCTTAAGATAGATATTGCCATTAGGCAATACCTCAAAGTGAGACGTAATTGCAATGATGACACAAAGTTTAAATGTCAAGCAGATTTGCTTAGAGACAAATTTAAAGTTAATGGGTATTTGAATAGTTGCTTACTAACCAGACAGATCTCCTGCAGGTCACTCAGTCCAAAGTGACAGACAGTCAAATTCAATGTGCGTACAGTAGTGACTGGAGGGAGATCAATTAGACCCTTGAAAAGCAATGGCACCTCCTAACAAGCACAAAGCTTAAAGCATTTTCTAACTTTTTTATTGCAAAATTTGTTGGAGTTACAGAGCGATTAAATTAGAAAAAGACGCAACTACATGGTTGAAATCCAAATCCGTAAACCATGCTTCGGCACATAGCATTTCCGGGCGTGAACATGATAAATTATTCAAACCTGCAGTTACAGGTTTAGACAGAGCCAATAGTAAAAACACCATCATCATTATGTCACTAAAACATGCAGGTTAAATTTCAATCACTTACGGTTACATAAAAAAAAATATATATATATATATTTATTGCATATTTGCGAGCTTGAGAATGTTGGGCTATTAATTTTAATAACTTTTATCGTTTTCACTGTAATTTAAAATATAGTAGTGTGTTTATATTTGCTTTTACAGTGCCACGGACAAGAGTTTAAGTACCCATAGGATTTTTGGCTACATGTGCCATCTATGGGTGTGAAAACAATTGCAGGCTTGAGGACTTGTATCAATTTAATAGCGATTTGCAATTGGAACATTTACGGGCTTGAAAGATCAACAAAGGCTTAGCTGGATCAGAGTAAAAATTTTGGCAACCGCAGTTGTTTTTCAACCTGTAACCTGCAGATCTTTTGCGGGTATCTAAAAGAGGCAAATTTAATAGCAGTAACTTTTGCGGGCTCCTATACGGGCTCCTTCAGTAACTACAATTTGGCAAATTTAATAGGGCCCATAGTTTTTTTCCAAGCTCAAAAGCCCAGAGCACTTAGTTGAGACCTATACATGGCACTTTCATATTTAAATGCAAATATATAGCAACTAAAGAGTTTGTACACCCGAATACCAGAAAATCGTATTCTATTCTTTAATTGTAGTTCAATGGGAGTGGTCTATGTCATTAAATGCATATGCAACAAGCTTTATGTTGGTAAAATAACCAACCAACTGAAGATGCATCTAAAACAGTGTCACAATAAGGATATGGGTGCAATTAATTTTTGCATCATTGACAGCGCTAAGCTTGACCCATGTAAAGGTAATCTTGACTAGATCCTCCTCCAGGAGTGTAAATGGATCTTTCATCTTAAAGCACAGTTACCTTTGGGCCTAAATGAGGGTTTCTCCTTTAGTGTGTTTTTTTACACTACTCAAATAATCTGGAATACTGAGGCCTTGTCCTTTTGTTTTTTTTTTTGTTTTTTGCATATGGGCATAATATATACAATAAGTCAAGTTAAGTTTCACATGGGCCCATGGTTAAAAGTTGCACTGTAATAATTTTGTAATTAGTTATTATTGTATCCTGTTATTCGTTCACAATATGTTCATCTGGACACAATTTATATTTTAGTTTATGCTACAAATTGCAATAGATTGAGCACTTGGTTAGCTGGTAGTGTACGTGTTATGACACTTGTTATTTGATTAGACCCTTTTTTTTCAAATTTGCAGTCATTTTTTCGTAGTTATATTAGTTTTGGAATATAACTTCCTAATACATACCCTGCTCACTTAGTTAATCACAATGATTATTAATATTTTCTTTATTTGTGATTATGTCTCATTCTCACTTATAATCTTTACTTCCTGCTTTATCTTATTTTGTCTTTCTGACAAGTAAACTGCGGATTCTCGCTGTTTGCCTTTATATATATATATATATATATATATATATATATATATATATATATATATACTTGTGTCATTTAGGCTATTGTGCTCATGTGTGTAGATATATTTACTCCTTGAACTCATTTGCACTGTTTAATATTTTTGTGATTCCCTGATTTATTACCCACTTTCCTTTTACTCACACATCATAGACTCTTCATGGACACATTTTTCATTAATATGTCACAGTTACTATTGTGAGCGGTTTCATTATTCACCCATCCCACTTTTATAGGCACACCATATTTTTCATTTTATTTTCACTCTTAATTTATTTCACCATTTCCTAATCGACTGGCATATTTAGATATGCACTAATTGATTAGCACATTCAATATGCAGCTCTCATAGACATAGAACTAGTGGCCACTTCAGTGGAGCAAGACCATAATGCTGTTCAAGTAGTATATTTTTTCTTTTATCTAATAAGTATGCAAGCAGGTTTTATGGTTTTCAAATTTTATTAGGTTAAGTGTTTGGAACATGGAGCGTTTGGCCGCTTTGGTGGTGTACTGCTCTAATGTTATTCAATCTATCATTAGACAGTTCACATCTGACTAATATATTTATAGCTTCTAGGTCAAATTATTGTTATTATTATTTTTCACTTTTACATTTCTATTATCATTTTTGTCTATTCCTTATAGGATTGTATAGGCTGTTTTTGATTTTTTTTGTCAGGTCTCATTATTTTACAATTGCAGGTGACAATGTATTCATTTTTTATTTGTCATTTTGCATGATACAATAGAACTTTTTTTCATGTCTTTTTAGGGATCCCTTGCTTGAATTCACAATCTTGAAGAACGGGATAAAAAACTTTTATTTGCTTGTAAGGTGGTATTCACATGCTATCACACAAATGTGTGTTTTGTGCCCTTCTGCTTTATCCATTCTGTTTTATTGTGTTAGCATGCACACAATATCCTAATTAAGTATTCCCCTGTACTGGGCTATTTAATCATTATAAGCCTTTGAGAAAGCTGCAGCTAGCAGTGACTAGGCAAGGCAATTTATAATAGATATACCTGCTTAGGGATCAAATAATCTCTATAGTTATGTTATACTGATGAATGGACACATGAGGATATTTTTTATGTCGGATTTGTTTTGATTTTTTGCAGTGCAGCCTGGACGAAAGTGTAGCCTGTGCCTATAAGAACCAAAGTGTACCCCGTACCTATAAAGAGCAAAGTGTAGACTGTATCTAGAAGAATCAAAGTGCAGTCTTTGCCTGTAAGAACCAAAGTACAGCCTGTGCTTATAAGGACCAAATGTGCAAATAAGAGCCAAAGTGCAGCCTATGCCTATAAGAACCCACATGTAGCCTGTGCTTATAAGAACCAAAGTGTAGCCTGTGCTTACAAGAACCAAGGTATAGCTTGTGCTTATAAGAATCAAAGTTCAAAGCAATAACCTCTCTCCTACTTCTCCCCCTCTACATTGACACCATCCCATTGAACTCAGTACACTTAAAGTGAAGTTAAACTTTATGATATAAGATCTAATTATTGTTTTGCTTTTTTTGGTCTGTTTAGTTTTAAGGTTTTGTATAAAGAAACAACACCATCAGTTCAAAGTAAAATGTGAAATTTCTGGGGTCTGGAATGGGTTATTTCAATTTTGCATTGATCCCTATGGGAAATGCTACCTTGGAACTCAACCTTTTTGGAACTCAACTTGTCGTCCGGAACCGATTAAGGTTGAGAACCAAGGTAACACTGTTTATTGTTTTCATTTTACAAGTGCCCTTTAAGTTTTTATTGATGTTTTACAAATTTTAAAATAACAAACCATATTTTTTACATGACATGGGTGGTACTAGATCTCATTGATGGATATTAAGTCCAAAATCATAAGCTTACCACACACATGCAGAACAAAAACCTGAAAGAAAAACAAAGCACTCTCAAAGTAGAAGGAGGTAAATGGTTTAAGGATCAGAACTGAATTTTGTATATGAGAATCAAGTTATTGTGCAAAGTAATAGATTCATAGAAATAGCATTAGTCAAGGCAAAATATTTTTTATGTTTTTCTAATTAACAAACAGTTACAAATAATCTTTTATTTTATATATCTTATAAAAGGTTCTTCATTCTACAATGATTGGGACCTTTGCTGTATCCTTGTAAGTGGTTTTAGAAGACAGAAGGCTTTTCTCCCTCCTAATCTGCATTCAGTTAGATGGGGATAAGCTCATGTACATAACCCCAACTCCCAAACATCTGATACCTCCTTTACCTTCAATTTATAGTAGCAACAGGAATAATGCAGCACAGGTAATATACATTAAACAAAATGTCATGTGTTGTTGGATGACCTTGTGCCATGATGATAAGGGCAGAGTAGTGTGAGCTAGGAAAAGTCCAGCGTCAGGACAGGCAGAACTTGAGGATCCAGGTGAGGCGCATGACTGCTGTCCAGACCATCCACAGGTAATGCTGTGAGCCCAGGCAGGCCAGCAAGCAGCAAGCATACCGGTACAGACAAGACAGACTCACACTCCGATGACCTGAAAATTACAGTCTTCTTTTCTGTCTCTGTTGTGGCCAAAATAAAGACCTGCAATGTTATCAAGTGGACCTACCCCTCTTCAACCCTTATTAAGAATTCAGAGAGGCACAATAGTAGTTGTTGCAAACTCTAAATATTTCAGAAATTAATAGCCAGTTTTTAATGATCTTTAAAAACTGTTGGGGTGACAGAGTGTTTTTTAAGGAGTTGGCTTCACCAAGCATGGTGAGATGGATGAGATCACAAATCTTTATTGTAGCCTATCCAAATTGCATCCAAATATTGGTAGACAGATGAACTGCTTCCTTTTTACCAAGCTGATGACTCAAAGTGATTCTATAATCTGTGATTCCAGGGAACATGGCAAATCTGGGAAGTCGGTGTGTATCTGAGGTGCCAGGGACAAGTATCCCAGATTACTATGACCTATGGAGATTGAGGATTCACAGATGAGCATATTACCAACTGGTGACCACATAATATCCTCACGAAAAGGAAGAGATAAAACACCAACCGTTTAGTGTCTAGGCCAGTGGTGGGAAATCTTGTCCTACAAGGGCCTCCGACAGTGAAGGGAGTTGGGGTTATGCATCTATGTCTGTGTCTTCCATACGTGCTAATGTTGTTAGTTTGTTACACACTTCACAAGAATATGAAGTTTTGATCTAACTACAATGCATGAATCTGACTACAGTAAAACAAGTTGTAATGTAAGCAAGTTGTAATACAAATTTGAGGTCCCTGCTCCAAAGAGCTTACAATCTTGTGAATATTATTATTGCTATTATTATCCTTTATTTGTATCGCCAACATATTCTATAGCACAATACAAGGGTTAAATACAAGTCAACAATTTGAACACATTGAAAAGAATAGAGGCACATGTTATTGATCTTAAAATCAAACGTGCACAGTGATTACCCAAAGCACCTAACAAGATTGAAAACTTGCAAACTTACATTATAAAGCCAATGGGGAGGTACAGGTGGGTGATAGATGCAGTGTGCATATTAATGCTGAAGGTGGTAAGCTTCTTTAAACAGATGCATTTTAGTGAGATTTTGAAGGATTTGTGGCAGGGAATAACTGGAAATTTGAAAAAGAAGGGTAAAAACATCCTGAAAATGGGAGTTAGAGGTGGAAACGAAAGGAAGAAATAACCAATTACAGAAATTGCTGTTGGGTGAGTATTTGGAGAAACTCAAGATTACATTTTTTTCTGGAGGCTAACAAGGAGAAAATGATAGTGATTGAGGTGTGTGGTTTGATGAGCGTATGAGAATGTTTATTGTGTCTTGGGTGAAAAAGGAGCACATTCTGGAGATGTTCTACAAGTGAACGCAACATTATATGGTTATTGATTGTATCTGAGGAAATGAAAGAGAGGGCAGAGAAAACAAAAGATTAAAGTTAAATGGACAACCAATAAGAGTTTTTTTTTCTGAAAAAGAGCATTAACCATTTTATCTACAGTACATTCGTGAGGTGTTCATTATGTGGCTCCTTCCTGCTAATGTGTGGCTCAGTGTGCTAATTTTGCAGCCCAGAGTGCTTAATAATGATGGGTGAGGGCATATTAATGCATGATAACCATGGGACATTTGTTGCCACAACAGAGACAAACAAGCAAACTGTAGTGCTAACTCAACAAAACTGCTAATTAGGATCCAGGAGCAGCTCCTTTGCTTAAGAATACAACAGAATTAAATGTATATTATCTCAAAAATGATTACATTTATATGCAAATGGCTAGTATGGTGTATAGTGTCTAATACTCTTTAAGAATAACCTGGAGAAAAAAAAACATCTTGTCTTTGGGGTGACAGAGTCCCTTAAAGGCTGAGGAGTTGCCAGGTAATGTGATAATTTTTTAACTATCCATGTAAAAAATTGTGAATATTAAGAAACTATCGAATTACCTTAAGTATTTGAGTAATGAGATTGTGGACTAATATGTGTGATTGGGGTACTAAACAAACAGAAGAGTAGGTGCTAGAGCTAAGTAACAAAGCAATGTGAATTAGGCGTAATGGGAGATCTTCCAAGAAACAGATAATTATAAAAAGTATAATGTAGCGATTTTTAAAAACACACCAATATACTGTACTACAATATTAGAAGGTGTTTTCAAAAATATACAAATAAAAAATGTTTTGGACAAAATGTGAGTTTTGGTATATAATATGAAGGGAGAGCTTAGAAGTAAAATAATATTTGAAGCATCAAAATATGAGAGTAACATTTAGAGAATTATAAAAAGTAATATATTTTACACCGGAGATTAGCTGAATACTGAGGAATCAGTGTGTAGAAAAACAGGAAAGTGCATGAAAAATGATGTACCGATTTATTTGGCACCATATAGTATAGTAATGTGGAGGCTGAGGAAGCTACAGGATATCTATATAGTAATTTAGGAATAACAGTGAGTAATATCTGTAACATTAAGTAATTGTTAATACCTGGAGGTGCATGCAGGAGTGTGTTTTATATCATCATATGTTCCTGCTGTTATTCCTTTAAAGAGCCACTGCAGTCTGTTATTTTCTACTAGCGAATTGCCCGTCAAAAAATGACGGCAATGAAATTGTAAGTGAGCTAATGCTGTTTGGTGTGTAATAATAAAATAACTGATAAATTAATAAATTAATATACTTTACGTATTTTGAAGTAATATATGCAGGAAGCATTGTGTTGAAGAGCTGGCAATCTGTTTTGATGTTGCTGCAGCATTTGTGGTGTGGAGCTGCTGTGTAAGCGTGATGAATGTGTGCAGTGTAATAGTGTGCGTGCGCGAGACCAAACCGTTATCGTAGTTTTGTACTTCCGCATTGTTCTAAAATGGTGGGTAATGTGTGGTCTACGTCTGTAGCGGAATATCCGTAGGTCTTTTGTGGTGTTTTGCGAGTTTCTTGTGGTGTTTTACGTGTTTAGAGTTCTGTAGCCTTGTTTTCGTTTTGTTCGGCAGCCATTTTTTCTCTCGCTTAGAGAATTTTTTAGTGTCTAAACTCTTTTATTTTGAGTTAAATGAAGGTGTAAGTTGCTTTTTTGAGGTCCTGGATGCTCCCTCTTGCTGTAGGTAAGCTTTTTATGTAAGTGCTGTGTGTATTTATTGTGTTTTTCATTTTTTCATGTCCGCGTGTTGCGGACGATTTTTGCGAGTCCGTAATGTGTGTTAGCGTGTCTCGTATGTTGTTTGCGTTGCGATGTAAAGTTTGCAAGGGTTGCAGTTGCTGGCAAGGAGCGCCTTCGCCGCTCCATGCCAGCAACTGCGGCCCTCGCTTTGCCCGCAAGCATGAGCAACGACTCGAGCAGGCTCGCATGCTCACAATTATATATGTGATACACAAACACACATTATATATATACACACACACACAATATACACACACATTATATATACACACACACACACAATATACACACACACATTATATATACACACACACACAATATACACACACATTATATATACACACACACAATATACACACACAATATACACACACATGTACACACACACATTATATATACACACACAATATACACACACATTATATATACGCACACACACAATATACACACACATTATGTACACACACATTATATATACACACACACACAATATACACACACATTATATATACACACACACACACAATATACACACACACATTATATATACACACACACACAATATACACACACATTATATATACACACACACAATATACACACACAATATACACACACATCTACACACACACATTATATATACACACACAATATACACACACATTATATATACGCACACACACAATATACACACACATTATGTACACACACATTATATATACACACACACACACACAATATACACACACACAATATACACACACACACAATATACACACACACACACACAATATACACACACACAATATACACACACATTATATATATACACGCACATAATATATATACATACACAATATACACACACACACATTATTTATATATATATATATATATATATATATATATATATATATATCTCACATATATAGTTGTGAGCATACGGGCCGTTACACGCACATAATATATATACACACACACAATATACACACACACACATTATTTATATATATATATATATATATATATATATATATATATATATCACATATATAGTTGTGAGCATACGGGCCGTTACACGCACATAATATATATACACACACAATATACACACACATTATATAAAAGTCATATTGAAAATTGTTTTTATATATCACTGGATAAGAATGGTGTAAATGATCAGTGTATAAGTAAAACAATTAGTTTATCAATGGTAATTCTAAGTGTAACTCTGCTAATCCACCTTCAATGGAAAGGTGGGCATGGTTATTCCAGAGGGGCGTGGCTTTGGCTGCTGGTGCATGATTCATAGGCACTCTGACAGTACAGGCCTCTCTCCAGCCCCTTATACCTGCAGCATGGGACCCCCAGAGGGCATGGAGCAATTTCAGAGGCAAGGGCAGCGCAGCTTCAGACTCGGGGAGCTGCTGTTCTCCTGCCCGGCTTACACATATGTCACACTGGGGAATCACTGCAAGTACACGGACGGTGGGATAATCAGCCAGTGTGTGCCTCAGTTGCTGGCATGGGGCGCTCCATCCCAGCAACTGAGGCCCTTGGCCGCAGCCCTAGCTATGCGAGGGCCGCAGGCTCACCGTGTCCTGGGGGCCCTGGATTTCGGGCTTGGCCCTGTCCCTGGGGGCGGGGTTCCCAGCCTCCTCCGTGGGTGTCGGAGGCCTGTCCGGGTGGCTGGTGGACTCCTGTGTGGTGGGTTGTGGGCCTGGCGCGGGTCCCCGGGTCTAGATCACATCTCCCAGCAACTGAGAGAAGCGTGAGCAACGGCCCGTATGCTCACAACTATATATGTGATTATGTTATTTTGAAGACATGCAGCCGCATTAATCTCCCTCTACGTGTAAAACCGTAGCCGTAACGTAGCCCGCAAGACTTACGGCTATTAAATTGGCCTCTTAAAGCTACCCGTGAACGACTTGCGTGTTAGGTGTGAAAAAACTCTACGGGACGTGGAAATTTGAACTGCGCACCCGCAATCCTTTGATCTGTCAAGCCCGTAACTATTATGTTTTCCAGTCATGCTATTAAGTTGAACCAAATTCACTGATGTTCAAGCCTGTAACCCGCAAATGGAGCCAAGAAGCCAACGGGTACCATAGAGGACCTGCAAGGGGGATAAGTCCAATTCGTATGCAAATATACACACACTACTGTACTTTTATTAACAGGGAAAGTGATGTTAGGTCTTAGAATTAACAATCTCAAGCCCCCAAATCGGCCCAAAAAACATGTTTAATTTCCGTGTTATATCAATCCCAGCAATACATGTGTTAATACATATAAGGGAACTCACATGTAATAGCTTTATCAATATTGCATTATATCTGGAATGTGGGTCCGATCGTATCTCATAATTGAAACCCGTAAGATCCCACCTCCATTTTTCAGTGACGTAATTCTGACGATCTATCTTGCCATTGGCTCTATATAAACCGGTAACAGTGGTTTTAACTAATTGATTCCGATCACGGCCGCTCAGCCAACGTTCAACAAATGGCTTACTGGTTTGCGTCTCAAGCCCGTAACTTGCAGCATGTTCTAATTTAATAGCTCTGTAACTTACGGGCTTCAAATTTAATGTGGCTGTGGGAATGTCTCTTAACAAGTAGGTGGGAACCTTGGAGTAGCTATTTTCACTTTTATAACAGGCCGCTGACTTTGCCTATGTGCATTACAGGCAGGAAGGCGTCTTGGAAATTGAGGCAGCAGCTAGGGGGAAATCTGTATAAGACAACAATGTGGATGATCATGTTTGGATATAACCACATATAATAGGTAGAAAATTGCTGTTAGCTTTTTAACATTTTTAAAATACTTTGCCCATTCCTTAAAACAGCACTGAAAATATGGGACTACTTGTTGGCTTCTAGTAAAGTTATGCTATCAAAATCCCCAATGCATTAGATCATGTACAATGAAAAGCAATATACAGAAGGTGAGGAGGAATTAAAGGGACATGGAGGGTTCCTTTTTAAATATCAAAATAATCTACCTACGAGTTTTTTTCCATATTTATAAAAATCAGTTTATTAACAAGTGCTTAAAAGGTCTATTTTAACTTATTGAAACCTTTAAAACAATCCCTGCAAAGATCTGTTCCCTGTAGGCTATGCATATAATGAGCCATTACAATTTGTAGGCCGCAAGTCGATCAGAGTAGGACTTGGCGAGGGCGAATTGGAGCAATTGATTCACGATTTTAGCTCAGGACTTTTGCAGTCGTGAAAAATCAAAGGCATGGAGGGCATTAACTTGAGATTTTTCTAATCAGCCTCCCAAAGCCTTTGATCTTTCATGTCCGCAAGACTTCCGATCGCTAAAATCGCAAATCGCTATTCAAATGCAATAATCGCTCAAGACCGCACTCGCAGTCAAGCCAGCAAACGGCAAAAAAAGCTTACTGCTTCCAAATAAATGCTCACTTCCCTGCTCGCCTCGCGAAGCGAGACGAGCAGTTGAGGCATTGAAGCACACAGGACTTAGGCTGAAATTAGCACTCAAGCAGCCGCGCAGCACTTAGGCTGCAATGAGCCAGCAACGCTGTCACACATGCGAGCTCGGGGGGAAAAAAAAAGACCTTGGAAAAATACGAAAATAACGGCCGACCCGCAGGAATCGAAAAACGTGATTTTTTTTTTAAATTAGTGAGATTGCAAGCGAGTTTGAGCCTTATTTGACGTGTTTCGTCACACAAAAATCTGCTAAGCGAGAAAAAAATGGCGGCCGAAAAACGTTAAAAAAACTGAAACTGGATGAAAATGAGGCTGACCACAGCCAGGACTTAGAAAATACACAACGGCAAAGACACTAACACCAAGATACCAACAACGCCAGGCACGTGGGACTTTGCAAATAAAACAAACAGCAGTATTAGCGCACTACACACACATTCAGCAGACACACAGAAGACAAACACACAGGGAAGGGACAGGGGGGTGATGCTGGAAAGAGACACATGGCATTCCCAAGCACAAAATTTGGAGGTTGTTGCCGTCATTTTTTGAAGGGCAATTCGCTAGTGCAATTTATAATCTTAATGGAGCAAATCTAGGGGTTATCAGATATTGAAAGGGATTTGGGAGTGCTTGTTGACAACCACCTAGGTAACAGTGCTCAAAGCCAAGCAGCAGCTGCAAAGGCAAGTAAAATATTAGCATGTATTAAGAAGGGTATAGAAGCAAGGGAAGCAAATACAATTCTGCCACTATACAAATCTCTAGTACGCCCTCATTTGGAATATGGAGCACAATTTTTGGCACCACTTCATAAAAAGGACATTTTAGACCTTGAAAAATTAGATGGGCCATAAAACTAATAAGGGAAATGGAGGGGCTAAGTTATGAAGAAAGACTAACCAAATTAAACGTATTTTCTGTAGAAAAAAAGGCACCTAAGAGGGGATATGATTACCTTATATTAATATATCCAGGGTCAATACAAGGCTTTGTCAAGTGCACTTTTTGTGCCAAGAGGTTTTCAATTGAAAAGAGGACATCCTTTGAGGTTAGTAGAAAAAAGATTCCACCCTAAAGAAAGAAAAGGGTTCTTCACAGTAAGAATGGCTAAGCTGTGGAATTCTCTACCAAAGGAGAAGGTGACAGCGGATTCAATAGATTAGAAATTTAAAAAGTGGTTGGATATATTTTTCAATAAAAGTGGCATTCAGAGTTAATCTGGATAACTAGAGAAAGATGAGTATTGATCCAGGGAGTAATCCCATCCATTACCCTGCTTTAACACAAAAAAAAGAAAGAAAAAGAAAACATGGCATAGACATTTTCTTACAGTTTATTAAACATTTTAATTTTTGCTATGCAGTTATAAAAGGTCAAACACATTGCAAGTTTTCCTTTTAATGTCTTGATGTGATTGTGGTTTATTTTACCACTGTTAGATGTACAGACTTCTGTATACTTTCATATGTGCTGTCACTGTTTTCAATAAAAATATATTTTAAAAGGGGCTATTAAAAAACATTGAGAACCAAGAACATAAACAGAACCAGTTTTGACAAAATCAGTAATACTGAACAGGATAATAGAAGGGTAAATTAAGCAGATGGCAACATTTGTCTACAGTATGGGCCAACATTTTCATAAAGCCAAGTACAATAAGGTTTTGCATCATCCACACTGCCTAAATAATGTAATTAAAGGTATATGGACAGTTCCCTGTTTTTAATATTAAAATATACTAAGTCTTTGTTTGCATATCTAAACATCATCAGCCTTATTAAATTGCAATTCGGTCAAGTTAATAGGGCTCTATATAAGTACACTGCATATTTTTTTTACAGAAGTTTTTATTTAGTGAACTTTTATCCAAAAGCAAGGTCTTCACTAACTAAAAACTTCTGTAAATAAAATATGTTGTGTGCTTAAATAGAGCCTTTTTAAATTTACCAAATCACAATTTAATCAGGCTGCATGTTATTATCAAATGCTTAAAAGCTGTTTTTACTTCAAATAGTCCCTACAAAGGTCTGCAGACAGCAGATCATGCACACAATGGGCCTCATTCAATTGCAAGCCCATAACTCGCTCGCCGACAGCAGCATGTCTGCGAGTGAGTTGCGGGCTTCCGTTGGTCTCCGTTTGCAAAGCTATTCAATTGACCCAGGTTGCGATCCTGAAGCCAGCTCTGTAAACCATGCACTGGTTCGGAGCAGTTGTGGGCGGGAACCGTATCCATTCACCGAGCCTGTAACTGCCCATTTTGAATCATCCAATAATTACGGTAGTAAAACATGGAGGTTACGAGTCAATCAATCAGGTTCGGTGGTCCGAGTTACCATCAGACTCGCAAACCCCCAAAATAAAGAATTATGAAAATGAACGCCAATACTGTTCTAGTCCTTAAGGGTGGCCTGATATGTATTAACTCATTGATACCCAAGATCATTTAACCCCGAAATGACACATAAAATTAAAACTTATTTCCTGCAGTTGTGCAGGCTTGAGACTGTTGTGCAATTAATTCTAATGTCTTTCATTGCTCTCCCCGTTATTTACAGTGCAGGATTACTGTTTTATTTGCATTCACAGTGCTACGAATTGGTGTTTTACCCCTTTGGCAGGTCCTCTCGTGTACATGTAGGATTTTCTCCTCCATTTGCGGTTTATGAGTGTGGATGCGTTTGTGAGCATGGGGATTTGGAACAATTGAATAGCGATTTGCGATTTAAGCTCTGCGAAAGTAATCAATCAAAGGCTTCTGGAGGGTGTAAGTTACCGAGCCCGCAAAAAGACACCAATTGCATAGCAAATTTGACTGCAACCTCCTCTTGCGAGCTCAGATCTGAAAATCGTAGATATGGAATGAGGCTCAATGTTCCTATTGGTACTAGATGCGCTAGCCACCTACAGACTGATTCTCAACAGTTGTTTTGAAATGCTGCTGAAAGACAATACTGTAACGTTTTATTACCCAGGAATGACAGTGAAATTGTAGATGAAAGCTTAATAAGTTTAGTAGCAGTAATCCTGCAAAAAGTTCAACCAATGTCCTTCTTAGACTGAAACAAATGTTACTTCTTGTATACATCTAGGAAAAATTCCATCAATACGTCTATGTAAAAAAAGCTGTTCATATCAGCTCAGACGATAAGACTATAAAAAAAAATATTTAAACTGTCACTCCGCAGAGCCCCAGTAAGACCACAAACATGCTAACACAGTTACAGAAATACAACCTACAAGTGTACCTACTGCTACTTGCAAATTCCTAAAGGCCACAAGTAAATGTGTAAACACAAGTAAACAAAAGTAAACGTGTGAGCATGTCTTCAAATTCTATATTTGCAACACATGGCATACCGGATGAAGTTTTGTCCAACTACAAGAGACAGCTGGCGACTTCTGAAATGCAGCCAACTATGAGTGCAAACATACCAGCCCTGGGTTTCCACAGTGTAATGGCCAAGCTCTTGGAAAGAAAGGCATCAAATAGCTATAAATATCAATATATAGCCTTCCATGAGTAAATAAATACACACAAAGCAAGTCTCTTGCCTCCACAAATACTTATGGATAGGAAGCTTTAGACAAAGATAAGCAGAAAGAGGAGAAAGAGACAAAGCAAAAGGTGAAACCCGCAGTTCTAACTAGAAGTCAAGATCAACCAGTATATACAGTATCTCACAAAAGTGAGTACACCCCTCCCATTTTTGTAAATATTTTATTATATCTTTTCATGTGACAGCACTGAAGAAATGACACTCTACTACAATGTAAAGTAGTAAGTGTACAGCTTGTATAACAGTGTAAATTTGCTGTCCCCTTAAAATAACTCAACACACAGCCATTAATGTCTAATGTGGCCACCATTGTTTTCCAGCACTGTCTTAGCCCTCATGGGCATGGAGTTCACCAGAGCTTCACAGGTTGCCACTGGAGTCCTCTTCCACTCCTCCATGATGACATCACAGAGCTGGTGGATGTTAGAGGCCTTGCACTCACCCACCTTCCGTTTGAGGATGCCCCACAGATGCTCAATAGGGTTTCGGTCAGGTGACATGCTTGGCCAGTCCATCACCTTTACCTTCAGCTTCTTTAGCAAGGCAGTGGTCGTCTTGGAGGGGTGTTTGGGGTCATTATCATGTTGGAATACTGCTTCACCATTCATAGCAGGCCTCGGCCAACCCCCCACTTTCATGCCTTGCAATGAGCACCTTCCGTGCTCATCGCGAGCCTCTCTCACCGTGTACTTTACGGGCCTCGCACCTTTGGCGCTCATTGCAAGCCTTGCAATGAGCACCTTCGGCGCTCATTGTGAGCCTCTCCCCCCCTCTACTTTAGGGGCCTAGCAATGAGCGCAATGAGCGCTCATTGCAGACGTTGTCCAACCTGCCACTTTTGTGCCTCGCATTGAGCACCTTTAAGTGCTCCTTGCAAGCCTTACCCCACTGTCTGACCCCTGTGTCTGTTTCCCTCCTCTCCCTTCCATGTCCCCCCTCTCCCGCCCTGTGTTTTTTTTCCATTATTTCCCTCCTCTGTGTGTCTTTTCACCCCTCTCTCACCCCTGTGTCTCTTTCCACCGTCTGCCGCCTCTCCCTCCCCTGTGTCTTTCGGCTCTCTGTCCCTGTTTAAGTCTTGTGTGGCTTGCGATGAGCGCCATTGGTTCTTATTTTCAAATCCTTGCATGCTTCACGATGATCGGCTAAGTGTTACGGGCTTCAGCTTCTTTTTGAACCTTTTTTCAAACAGTTACGTCTTTACGGCCGCCATTTTTTCTCCGAAAAACGCTGATTAAGTCTCAAATTAGCTTGCAACCTCACTCACAGGCTTCCTACCTCTCCACCTGTGCTGTATGAGGTTTTAAGTTAATTTGTTTAATTATTTTGCGCTTTTTGTTTGTCTTCAGAGTTTCGTGCATGAAAGATTATCGTCCGTTAAAGTTGCAATGCTTTCAAAATCTTGCGTGCCTCGCAATCAGCGCCAAAGTGCTACGTGCTTCAGCGGTGATCGAGAGCATAGCCATGTGCGCCTTCAATCTGTTTCCATCCTCCATCGATGGATCATCCTTGGGCAAATAACCCTGCCTGGACAGATGTCCCTTAGAGGGACCCTGAAAGGCAACCATTTCTTGCACAAAGTCGTGCTGGGCTCGCGATGAGCGCCATAGGCGCTCATTGCAGCAAAGCCATGCAGGCCTTGCGATGAGCGCCTATGCCGCTCATTGCATATGCGCAACCCCATAACTTTTAAAATGCTGTGACGGACAAACTCGCAATACAACAACTATTATACATGACTAGCGAATTGCCCATCAAAAAATGACGGCAATAAAAGTGTAAGGCAGGTAATGCTGTTTGCCAAACAAAGTAAGTGTTTTGGTCGTCTGAGTACCTTCGGCGCTCATTGCAAGCCTTGTGCTGAGCACCTTTGGCGCCCATCGCGTGGCTTGCAATAAGCGCTCATTGCAAGGTCTGCGCTGATCGCCTTTTGGCGCTCATTGCAAGCCTCTCCGCTGGTGTACTTTTGGTCCTCTGAGCACCCTCGGCGCTCATTGTGAGCCGCAAACTTAACGCCTTCGGCATTTATTGCTATCCTGTCGTCTGTTCCTTTTTTTTTTCTCTATATGTATTTTGTAATGATAATGAATTAATTAATAAAATTATAAATTAATATACTTGACCTATTTGTAATTAATATATGCATCAAGCAATATCCTGAAGAGATAACAATCTTTTTTGATGTTCCTGCAGCATACAATGTACATTTGCACTCTTGCTGAGCTGAGGTGTAAGTGTCAGCAATGTGTGAAGTGTGTAGTGTAAACAGGCTGCGTGCGCGAGCACAAACCGTTTGTTTAGCTGTGCAGTTCTGCAGTTTGTAATGGTAATGTTATTAGTTGCAAGTTAGTGTTGTAAAATGGCAGCAATTGTGTATGTGTTACGCGGGTGTGGATCATTTTGCATCCTCCCTAATAGTGTATTTTATACCTCGTACGAGCTTGTGTAAAATTCTTATGTGTTTGGCGTTTTATTGCGTGTGTATTGGTCGTGCAGCCTGTTTAGGATAAGTAGGCTGCGTGCGCGAGCGAAAGCGTTTGTTTAGGTGTGTAATGGATTAGTAATGTTATTAGTTACAAGTTATTGTTGTGAAATGGTGGCGATTGTCTGTGTGTTACGCGGGTGTGTAGCATTTGCTAATAGTGTCTTTTATACCCTTGATGGTCTTGTGTAGAAGTCTTATGTGTTTTTGCGTGTTTATTGGCCGTGTAGCCTCGTTTACATTTTTTCCAGCCGTCATTTTTTTGTCGCTTAGGCGATCTTCGTGTGTGGAAACTCTGCAAATTGTGGTTCAATTCTTGTGTAACCTGACTCCCAGACGTCATGGCTGTCCCCCCGTTTGGGGAGCGATGTTTTTTTGTATTTTTGTTAATTTTGGTATTGTTGTTTGTCTTTGTATGTGCTCGGTTCGGCTGTTAAGTTCGTATTTTTGGGACCTTGTATTTGTATTTTTTTCTAAGTGCCGCATTTCAGATTTTGTGTGTGTAAGTCTCACTTTCCTTGTTCCATGTGTTACGGGCCGAAATTTTTGAATGCAATTTTTTTCAAGTTGCTACAGGTCTTGCTTTCTGAATTGTGTAATTGAGTTTTGTGTAGTTCCGCGGGTCGTAGGGATGAGCGCCTATGGCACTCATCTCCACCATGGCAGTGAGCGCCTGTGGCGCTCACTGCCTAAGTTGTGCGGGGTCGTAGGGTATGTGTTACGCGGGTCTTAGTGTATGTGTTACGCGGGTCTCAAGCTTTTTGCGTCCTTCCTAATAGTGTATTTTGTAGCTTGGCGCATTCCTGGGTAAATGTTGTATGTGGCCGGCGGTGTTTTGCGTGTTTAGGGGCCGTGTAGCCTCCTTTTCATTTTTTTTCCGGTGGCCATTTATTTTCTTGCGTAGGCGATTTTCGAGTAGCGGAACTCTTGAAATTTGACTTAAATTTGCGTGCAACCTCACTACCAGTTGTCCTGGCTGTCCCTCCGTGCTGTGTCTGATGTTTTTTGGGATTTTTTGTTTTTTTTTGTGTTTTTTGATGTGCGTTGTCCGGGCGTTAATTATGTATTATTTGCGGGTCGTATTTTTTTTAGTGTAAGTGGCGGTTTCCTTTTCAAAATGTTACAGGCCATAATTTTTGCAGGCGATTTTTTCAAAGTGCTACGGGTCTCGCACTGTGAATTGTGTATTTGAGTTTTCTGTTGATCTGTAGTCCTGCAGGTCGTAGGTATGATGCTTAATCGTGCGCCTGTGGCGCTCATCTCCACCAGCGAAGTGAGAGACTTCAGCGCTCCCTGCCAAAGTCATACGGGGTCGTAGAGAAGAGCGCCTACAGCGCTCATCTCCGCCAGCGCAAGGAGCGCCTTTGGCACTCCTTGCCCGGCCGCAACCTACCGCCCTCGCTTCACGAGCCCACAGTTTAAGCGTTGCATTACCAACAGATTTTGGCAAGCCACCGCTGCTGAGAACTATATATGTGATGATTGTGCAGTTATTATTTTAACTGTTATTTAGTTGCTGTACCTGTAGATTCCAGCAGGTGGCACTTTGTGTAATCATCACATGTGCCTGGTGTTATGTTAAAGTGATACAGTAAATATACTATTGTTTGTTTGTTTAAAACTATAGGTAACTAGCGAATTGCCCGTCAAAAAATTACGGCAATGAAATTGTACGGTAGCTAATGCTGTTTGGTGTATAATAATGAAATATATAATACATTAATAAATGAATATACTTTACCTATTTTGAAGCATTGTGTTGAAGAGCTGGCAATCTGTTTTGATGTTGCTGGAGCATTAGTGGTGTGGAGCTGCTGTGTAAGCGTCCTGAATGTGTGCAGTGTAATAGTGTGCGTGCGCGAGCCAAAACCGTTAGCATAGTTGTGTACTTCCGCATTGGGTTAAAATGTCGGGCAATGTGTGGTATGAATATCCGTAGGTCGTTTGTGGTGTTTTGCGTGTTTAGAGTGCTGTAGCCTCGTTTTCTTTTTGTTCGGTGGCCATTTTTTCTGTCGCTTACAGTTTTTTTTAGTGTCTAAACTCTTTTATTTTGATTTAAATGAAGGTGTAAGTTGCATTTTTGAGGTCCTGGATGCTACCTCTTGCTGTAGGTAAGCTTTTTATGTATGTGCTGTGTGTATTTATTGTGTTTTAAATTTTGTAATGTTCGCGAATTGCGTCCGAGTGTTGCGAGGTCGTAATGTGTGCTAACGTGTCTCGTATGGTGTTTGCGTGTGTAGCCTCGTTTTCGTTTTGTTCGTCTGACATTTTTTGTGTCGCTTAGGAAATTGTTTACTGTCTAAACTCTTTTATTTCGAGTAAAATGAAGGTGTAAGTTGTATTTTTGAGGTGCTGGGTGCTCCCTCTTGGTGTAGGTAAGGTTTTTATGTATGTGCTGTGTGTATGTATTGTGTTTTAAATTTTGTAATGTTCGCGAGTTGCGTCCGAGTGTTGCGAGGCCGTAATGTGTGTGAACGTCTGTCGTATGTTGTTTGCGAGTGTCGTAATGTATGTGTCGTGCTCTTTGGGTTGCGACGTGAAGTTTGCGAGGGTTGCAGTTGCTGGCATGGAGCGCCTTCGGCGCTCCATGCCAGCAACTGAGACCCTCGCCCAGTGCCCTCGCTTCGCGAGGGCCTTGGCTCGCTGCGCGAGCAGAGGCCCTCGCTACGCGAGCCCGCAGCGTTAGCAACAACTCGTACGCTCACAACTATATATGTGATAGCAAGTACTCTATCAATTGGATACTATTCACATTTAATTTGCTGGCAATTTTTGCTGCCGGTCAGCATTTCTGACCCACAATGCAAAAAAGATTCCTATCTCTTGTTAAAAATGATTATCAATATTTATTGATTATACCCTGAGGCTTTTTGGTCTGGTCTGTGCAAATCATTTGTGTCTTAGCATGCTCAGATATTTTTATGCAGATAACGTGCACTGATATTGCACTGGTATGAAAATGCAATTTTGTCAACAACATTAATTTTTTAGTTATAAAGTGATTATTATTATTATTTTTATTATATTTGATATTACATATAGTTTTAAATTATACCATATTTCAAACCTTCGCTGTGTCACATTAATGTGTTTTGGTCTCTAAGGGCCTCATTCTATTACCGGCCGTAAATCGGCCGTAAGGCTGCGATTCCTTGCGGGGGTTCAGTTAACTCGCGATTCTATTATACGGCCCTGCAAGGATCTCCTTTTACGGCCGGCCGCATATCTTGAAACCGGCCGTAAGCTGTGAAATCTAAAAACGCAAAAATAAATTCAAGACGGCACTGTACAGCTCTGTAAATGCTAGGGATCATATTGGGGGACATGAGGATTAAAAGTAACCCCCTCTCAAGCTTGCACATCAGCCCAAACCCGAGTTCAAATTAACTGTTTATTTTCCGGCTGCGGCGTGGGCGGGTCTGAGGTGCTCCAAGCACTCTGGACTTTTTACATGGATATTTTACGGATATTAAAAATAAAATATTTTACGGATTTGAGTATAGGATAATTATGTACTATTTTTTCTAACACCTAAAATCCCTTTATAGTCTTCTAAAAGTGCAGGATGGCTTTATTTGAGCTATTTTATGTGCTTAATTGGTGCTAGCGGGACCTCTTTCCTGCAAGTAAGCTGCGGCTCGCTTTTAGCCTTGCAGAGAGGTTTCCCGGAGCAATTGAATTGCAAATAGGAACTTCTTACGGCCGAAACTCTTGCGGCCGTTTTAGATCAAAGGTTTTCCTCTGGCGCGAGCGGCCGCAAGAGATAGCAAGGCACCGGCCGCAAGCCTGCCGGATTCCCCGGCCGGAGGGGAATAGAATAGCCGAATAGCTTGCGGCCGGTCCTTGCGGCCCCGCAACGGCTGCGGCCGCTAATAGAATGAGGCCCTATGTAATTCTCCAGCGCAGCCAGTGTATATTAGATTTTGTTAAATAAATACAGTAATATGCAATTCCCTTTAAAAACACATCTTACTATACCAAAAATATTAGCACTTAAGAAATTAACTAAAATCCACTATAGCAGGAACATTGTTCAATATTTATTTTACAAACAAGTAAGGAGAAATACAATTCTGTCTTTGTTAATATAAGAATTTAAAGTGAAAATTTGTGATAAATAGACATTTCAGGTAATCATGGTTAATCATGGTACCTGCCATAAAGAAAAATGATAAGAAAATACATGTATGGATGGTGTAAAGAAGCTGGCTAGTTGTGCAATAGATGATATAGAACATTTACAAGTGGAATTGAAAAAAATGTTCACTGATGAGGCATATAGTTTTTCATATCCTAAAGATGTATTATTCAAAGGATACTTAAAAGAGTATTTGTTAAATATTGTATGGACCAGCACTATCCTTAGAAAATCACTTTTTAAAAAATATATAGTTACATAGTTACATAGTAATTGAGGTTGAACAAAGACTTTAGTTCATCAAGTTCAACCTTTTTAGATCTCTCTGATCAGCAAAATGCTTATTACTTGTTAATTGATTAAGAGGAAGGTAAACAGAAAATAAAACTCATCAAAACATTGCTATTTGTCTCATGGATGGGGGGGGGGATTCCTTTGTTCCTTTCTA
Organism: Discoglossus pictus; assembly: GCA_027410445.1. Lineage (NCBI taxonomy): Eukaryota > Metazoa > Chordata > Amphibia > Anura > Alytidae > Discoglossus > Discoglossus pictus. Next base: position 130,495,361 of record CM050167.1, on the reverse strand, counting down.
TTTTTTTCTTTACGGTGGAATCTTTTTACTTCTAACCTCAAAGGATGTCCTCTTGTCAGTTGAAAACCTCTTGGCACAAAAAGTTCACGTGACAAAGCCTTGTTTTGGCCCTGGATATATTTATATAAGGTAATCAATTCCCCTCTTAGACGCCTTTTTTCTAGAGAAAATAAGTTTAGTTTGGTTAGTCTTTCTTCATAACTTAGTCCCTCCAAACCCCTTATTAGTGTTGTTGCCCTTCTCTGTACTTTTTCCAGCTCTAAAATTTCCTTTTTATGAAGTGGTGCCCAAAACTGTACTCCATATTCCAAATGAGAGCGTACTAGAGATTTGTATAGTGGCAGAACTATATTTGCTTCCCTGGCTTCTATACCCTTCTTAATACATGCTAATATTTTACTTGCCTTTGCAGCTGCTGCTTGGCATTGAGCACTGTTACCTAGGTGGTTGTCCACAAGCACTCCCAAATCCCTTTCAATATCTGATACCCCTAGATTTGCTCTATTGAGATTATAAATTGCATGGATATTTTCTTTCCCAGATGCATAACTTTACATTTATTTGTATTAAATCTCATCTGCCATTTAGTCGCCCATATCTCTAATTTATGCAAATCCCTTTGGAGGGAAAGTACATCATTATCTGATTTAATTACCTTGCACAACTTAATGTCATCAGCAAAAATGAAGACAATACTTCCCAATCCTGAGTCAATAATAAATATGTTAAAAAGGAGAGGACCTAATACTGAACCCTGAGGAACCCCACTTACCACATTAGCCAAATTTGAGTGTGTTCCCTTTAACAACAACCCTTTGCTTCCTGTCTTTTAGCCAGCTCTCAATCCATGAGCAGATACTTACTGCAATTCCTGTATCCCTTAGTTTGCAAAATAGTCTCCCATGTGGAACTGTATCAAAGTTCTTACTAACTGCCTAATAGAAACTAATTATCTTTGTTTGACATGACCTATCCCTCATAAATCTGTGTTTATGCCTACTTATATTATTGCTTTAACAGACATATTCTTTTTAACCCTTCTAAAAGCTTTCCCACTACAGTGAGGCTTCCAGGTCTATAATTCCCTGGATTTGTTCTTGCTCCCTTAAATATAGGTATCCCTTAAATATAGGTATCACCTCTGCTTTTCTCCAGTCATCTGGTAGCAACCCCGTGTTGGGTGAATCTTGAAAAATTAAATATAATGGTTTGGCTATTACAGAACCCAGTTCCCTCAGTACCCTTGGATGTATTCCATCCGAACCTGGGGCTTTATTAACATTTATTTTTTCCAACCTTTTTTGGATTTCTTCCTGCATTAACCAATTATTTGGCAAAGGTAGTGTAGCCCCATTATGTTGCAGTGTCCCAACCACTGGTACTTTCCTTGTGTATACCGAAGAAAAAAAATCTATTTAGCTCATCTGCCTTTTACTAGTCACTCATTTTCAGACAGCCTGTGTCACATTGTAATGTTCCTATAGCTTCCTTCCTGGCCTTCTTCCCATCAATATATTAAAAAAAATATTTTCGGGTTAGTCTTACTCTCCTTTGCAACAAACTTTTCATTTTCTATTTTAGCTAGTCGAATAGCCTTTTTGCAAGCCTTGTTGATTTCCTTGTACTCCCGTAAAGCAGTCTCTGTCCCCTCTTGTTTGTATAATTTTTTTTTTTTTTACTCCATATGTTGATCTTTAAATCATTGTTAAGCCACATTGGATGTGATTTACTCCTTTTACTTTTATTCCCACTTGGTATATGGTGATAAGTATCCTTATCTAGTAATGATTTAAATGTTGTCCATTTATGTTCAGTGTTTTTACCTATCAGTTCTTTGTCCCAGTCTATACTTTGTATTGCTGCCCTTAGAAAATCTGTCCTTTTAAAATTAAGAGTTTTTTTGGCCACTTACAGTTTTCCTTTTTAAATTCAATCTCAAATGAGACTGTGTTGTGATCAGTTTCACCTATTTCAACATTTGATACTATATCAATATTATTTGTGATGACTTAATCTAAGATAGCTTCATTTCTAGTAGGCTCTTGTATAACCTGGGCCAGATAATGATCCCTGAGTGTACCCAAGAACCTGCTCCCCTTAGCTGAACTGCTGGTCTCATTTATCCAGTTTATTTCAGGATAGTTAAAATCTCCCATTAATGAATTTTTTTATTTAGTCTGGTAAAAAAAGAATTAACAACTATTGTTAAAAAAGGAGAGAGGTAAGCAGTTTTCCATTATGTGCAGTTACCATACATAAATGCAAGAAAAAATAGGATATATAAGGTTTTAGACTGCATACATTCTATCAATATCTGAATGGATTGGACTAAAAAAGTGGTTGCTTAGTTTATTAGCTGAGATAAAGTATTTAGTTTGAGTTTTTTTAAAGAGTTGTTATTGCATTCTTTCTTAATATTTTGTTTAGTTTACTTTTGTCATAAGGATCTCATTGGTGAGTTGAGTGTGAGACTGTGCTTATGAAATCCTTATATAATTTTGAATTCTTAATATTTTTGCTTCCAGGTTTTTAATTTGGGATCCCAGTTGGATCCATAGACCTTAATGTGCATGAGTTACCAATACCCCCATGTGGTCTACTTTACCTCCTTTAAAATAAATTTGATGGCTTCCACTAGTTTTGTAACTGTGGTTATCACAGTGCAGGATTCAGGTTTCACACTGTAGAATGGCCTTGTGGAACAAAGCCTATAATGCTGGCTCCCTCATTTTGTCTCCTCCAACATACCTTCACTTGGTCTTGGTAATTTCAACATTGCCACTGACACACTCACCTATAGCTACAAAGTTACATTTACTTACTTCTTCCCTTGGCCTCTCCCCAACTCACTGTGAAGGACACTCCCTTATTTGTACCAGTTTCTCCAACCTTGTCATCTCCCCACATCCTCTATCTGACCATCACATCCTAACCTTCAACCTCACCACACTTTTCACTCACTGCCCATCTTCAATCCCTGCCACCAGAACCCACAGAAATCTGCAAGCACCTGACCCACAACAACTTTCCAATGTTCTACAACCCCTTCTCAGCCCCCTCACAACCCTCACATGCCCGAACATTGCCACCTTACAGTACAGCATGACTCTAACTTCCACCCTTGACACTCTTGCCTCCATAACCACAGATAGATGCCCATGATGTCATCCACATCCATGGCAGACTACACAAACAAGCTGCATGCAGAGGTGTCCCAGCACTGCTGAACGACTATGAAATGGATCTTGCACTTCAGCAGACTGCCTCCATTGCAAGTTATTGTTCTGCTCTACTTCTCTGCCCTCAATCTTGCCAAACAGTGCTACTTCTCATCAGTAATATCAAGCCTGTTCATTCATCACTCTCCTCTTCCACTCCCACCTCTTCCTGTGACACAGCTGCAGACTTTGCCATCCAGTTCAGAAATAAATTGAAAACATCCAAGACAAACTCTTCTCTCAATGTGTCTAAACCACGCTATTCTCTCAACAAACTGACAACATCCAGCTTTTACACTTCCACAATCCCACATCCACTATGGACTCCTCTGACCTTGTAAATGAGGATGAAGTCTCTAATCTACTATCCACCTCTCGGCTTACAGCTTGTCCACATGATCCTATTCCATCACAGCTAATCCCTCCCCTCTCTACCACAATTAACCCAGCTCCTACACATCTATTCAACCTTTCCCTAAACTCTGGCAAGTTTCCATCATCTTTAAAGCATGCTATAATTACACCAATTCTTAAGAAACCTGTATCTTACTTAGCTTCTGCATCTAACTATCTCCCTATCTCTCTACTACCCCAGGCTTCAAAACTATTTGAGTATTTGCTTACTGCCAAGTCAAAGGGTCATTTTCTATTCTAATTCTCCTGGATCTCACTACTGCCTTTGACACAGTTGACCACCCTCTTCTTACCCAAAGTTTCCCCTATTTTGGTATCCATGACACATACAGAGAGTCATGTCCACCTAGTTGCCAACATGTGAAATACTAATCTAGATAGTCACTCCACTTTTTTTATTGTTGTTAAATGAAATGTTTGATTGTAGTGGTTTCCCCAATATTTTGAAATGGGCTCTTTTCTATAATGGGTTTTCTGAAGGAAAATAATATCTGTATGTAAGGTATAGTATTGATATACTGCCATCTTTGTTTCACTGTTTCATTAAGGCCCTGGGTGTTTATGTCATATGATGTTGGGGCTCGTGGCTCACTCCCCATAATGTTTTTATATATATATTTATTTATATATTTATTTATTTTGTCTTAAGGACTGTATGTTTGCTATCTGAAGTGGTTTTAGTTGGTAGACAATAAATTCAAAATAGGTATTTTCATTTTTGCTTAAAAAGAAGCAAGGAAGGCAGTATTTTGTGGTGGTTAAAATAGCAGATTGAGTAACTGCCTGTATGTAGGTTGGTGTAGTATAGGAAAGGAGGGTGGGAGTGTAAAAAAGGGTGCAGTGAACCTAAACACCCATTGCACACAGTATTCAAAATTGTTTCTAAGAGTACAGATGAAATAGATATGTCACAAACAGTGTGAAATAGAGCAACATAAATTATTAAACCATAGGGTGATGTAAAAACTAGCACCTCCAATTAGGTAAGCCATGTCTTGTTAACCAAAAAAGGACATAGTTCATCTAGAATTAAATCAAAATAATATGAAATGCAAGGTCCCCTTTCCGGGGCATAGTAATAAGGAATACACTAATAACTATTGTGATTACTTGAATATTTTAGAGAAACTATTATTTTAAGTAAATCAAAAGCAAAATATATATAAATATGAATGCCCTTGACTCAGAAGATTTGTTCTTACAGTAACCAGGTCAAATATAGTCAAGTGTTCAAAGCTGGGGAAGGATTTCTGTGTGGCTCTGAGATTTCTACTAGTCTTGGCCAAGGTCTAGGTCTAGTAGCGTAGGAGTGGAGTGAACATGTGAGTTTGATTTGTAATAATTTGCTAATATCCCAAAAAAGTAACATAGTAAAATCCGGAGTTTCTTACAGAAAATGAGGCGGAGGAGGGTATATTGATGAAATGTTAATCTGCTTGTGACTATGGATATATGATCGTTGAGAGAGAAGTTGAGGCTGGATGTGACACCCAGATGATGGATGATCGTATGAGAGCTAGTGGTGGTAGGAAGGTGATTTAGATGTTTTATGATGATGAGAACGCTTCAATTTTCCATATTAAAGAGATTAAAAGACCATGTGGTTATTTTTTTCTACATGACCTTTTGAATTAGTTGGCAAAATGTTTTTGGAAAGCAAAATATTAACAGAACCGTTACATTTTGCACCTTTCACATGCATTTTTTCTTTACTGCAAGGCTATGTCCTTCTAAATGAATGCACTTCCTTTAAGTTCTGCTAAGAGCCCTGGCAGTTATATATGTTTCATTCCCATTGTGTATACAGGTACTTCCTGAGCATTAAAATTCTCTTCCAACCTGAGGAAGCTGGTCTGCTGAAACCAATATGGTAGATTTTAGATGTTATATTGTTTTTTTCTAAACAATTGTTGCCTGTTTTCAAATATATTTTTTCAGCATCTCAAATCTTTTAAAATATGAACCTCAATGGTCCTTTAATGAAGAAGAAGCAAGATGGGGATAAGTAGTTTTGATGTCTTTAGCAAAGAAAATTTAAAGTAGTAATTGAGGACTTTAGTTAAAGGAAAAGCTTCACATTCTCAACAAAGTAAACAAGTCCATAGCACTAGAAGCATAAATCTGGGGTTGTGTGTCTACTGTTACCTCAACAACCTATGATTTACAGTGTATTCTTGGGAAGGCATTTTAACATAGTCAAAGTATAAACATTAACAAGCTACATGACTCCTGGTGGCTGTTGCCAGTTAAAACCAACCAAACACACATTATTTTTGGACACATTTTTCAATAAGAAAATACAAGACAGTGTTTCTACCAAAAAAAGAAAACAGCAATACTATCTTTATTCCCTTTAAACATTCTGTTAGTAAGATGGACCAGATGGCACATGAAATTTCCACCAACATATTATGTACATAACTTAAATGGATTACAGAACAATCTGTCTCAAAAGATTCTCATTTTCAGACAACTAAAACATTATTTTAAGGATTGTTAAAAGAATATGATCTGTAAAAAGATTTTGTGTTGCTTTAGACTGGATGGGTTAACCATAATTGCAGATGCAAGTGCTTATGTGGGAACACACCTAGCATATCAAGTCTATTTGTTATGCTAGGTGTGAATTTGAATTACAAGCCACAATCCATTCACAAATGGCCTATATCAAGTATTAGTGAGTGATGAAGAAGATAACTTGACTAAATTGGTAATCAGGACTCAAGATCACCTAGGGGTCATTCTGCACTGTAATTCCCAGAGAAAAAGAATGTTAAGTCTGACTTCTTAAGCAATTAGTCCAGGAGAATGACATCTGAACCAGACAACATCATCTGCAAGAAGTAGATTTAATAGCATGCAAAGAAAAACAGTAAAATTAATGCTCATAAATTCCTTGGGAATACAACCTGGCATACATATTTTCTCCAAATAAATTAAATCCCATAGCTCCTAGGAAGGTAACAAAATAGAAGAAACAAGTAATAACCATTCTGTCACTTCAGAAGAGGCCTCTGGATCATCCAGATCTTCTGTCAGTAGTTTCAGTCTGCAGAAAAGGCAAACTTTGGTAAACAGAGTTTAAGATGAAAAAACTGAAAGATTGAGAGCTGTCAAGATTCAGAAAATAAGTTAGTTTCAAAAGTCAAATGATATAATGTTAATCACCTTAAATTCAATTCATACAGTACTTGATTTTCTTATGACAGTATTTGATTAAAGATTGACTTCAAGTGGCTTTTCTCTGAGCTTTAACAGGAGGCTTACCCCTTAGTGACCAGAATCTAGTCATAAAAATGAAGCATCTAATTAAGGATTTTCTTCATACATGCAATCTTTAATCCCTTCATCACCCTCCTTTTGATCAAATTAAAGAAACAATAAATTCCTTTCTTAAAGGCTTTGTCCCTTATTGCAATAACATCTGGAAGATGAATTGGAGAAATCTTTTAGCTAATTAACCTTTTCCAATGATCAAAAATTAATATTAAAAAGTTTAGCCTCCTTTCATATCAACCAAGAGATTGTGTTTGCAATTCGAGGCACTTAAAACAAGTTGTGTTTCCATTTTTGTTTGGATGATACCAAGGCTTCTACGGTGACCCAAGCTGGCTGCCTCTGGGCATGTGATGGAGAAGGGGTGTCATGTGAATTCCAATCAGATCCAATGATCTAACAGAGCATCCTGACTTCTCCCTGTTTCCTACTGATACACTCTTCCCTTCACAGGCAGAAAATACACCCTCATGTTATATCTCTCGGGAAATGATGTAACAAAGGCAGAATGAATTCCTCTATTCTTAAACAGAGTATTCAAAATTCTGACTTTCTCTAAACATGTTTTATGCCCATGGCTTCCACAGCTGCTAGCATTGTTAGTTTCTACTTTGCACTTCATAGTTTACAAACAAATGCCTTCACAAACAAGTGACATACTTTCACAAACATGTCCCTCTTTTCTTGATCTCAATGGTCCTTAAATACAGTGTATTACTGCAATGATTCTCATTTTCATGTCGCAATCAAGAATAGCCTACTTCAGAAACGTAAGTGTACTTAGTATTATCTTTTATTTCCTTCACTAAATCTATAGTAAAGGGGTTTTCAACCACTTTTTTACACACCATAACATATGTAGTATCTTGTCAAATTATTTCTCCAACCTCTTTTCATGGTTGCCAGAATCAACCTCACACTGATGAGCCCCATTATAATGGAGAAGTGCAGTGGTGTGTTTAGGCCTAGGCTTAGGGCAGCATATTATCAGGGGACAGCAGACTGCCTGAAGATGCTGGTACAGTCCATAAAATAAGAAATGCCTATTCTGTATGTAAGTGTACCTAACACTTTCTGATATATACATGTACACATAAACCTATAATCTGAGATATAGCAAGGGGATAGAAAGAATAATAACTGTAGTAGGTGTGCTCAAGTAAATGGAGCGTTATGGCGCATAAGTCTGAATTGGCCTAGGGCAGCATAAAACCTAAATATGCCCATAAGTGTATGAGTTCTGGCACTGTACCATAACCCATGGCTATATTCTAAAGCCTGTCTGAGAACAGTACACATAGTTGTAAATGAGTTACCATGTTAAGTGGGTCTAGAGGAAAAAGGTGGTATGTTTTTACCTTTATTTGCATGTTACTACCTTTTAATTCTTAGTGGCAGTGAAAATTGTGTTCACTGAGAAATAAAATAGATTTCTTGGCCTGCATGAGACATGTACTTAACTCATAATGAATGATGTTTTGTCTTAGTGTAATGTCACATATATAGTTGTCCGCATTTTACAACACTAACTTACACAATGCGGAAGTACCCAGCTACACAAACGGTTTCCCCTTGAGCACCCAGCCTATTTACACTACACACTTCACACATTGCTGACACTTACACCTCAGCTAAACAACAGTGCAAATCTACATTATATGCTGCAGGAACATCAAAACAGATTGTTAGCTCTTCAGCACATTCCTTGCCGCATATATTAATTACAAATAGGTAAAGTATATTAATTTATGATTTCATTTATGTAGTAATTAATTATCATTAAAACATACGTATATATAAAACTTTTCAAAACACCACAACACACAATTGCAATAAACGGCAAAGGCGCTCATTGCCAGCAACAAGATGAGCGCCAAAGGCGCTCACCACAAGGCTCGAAATCAGTGCAAAAAATACTCACACAACCAAAACACTTAGGCCCTCATTCAATTGCGATTTTGCCAATTGAATACGGCTCTAAATAAGCACATAATATATATTTTTTAAAGAAGTTTTTAGTTAGTGAAAACCGTGCTTTTGGATAGGTGCTTAATAACTAAAAACTTCTTTAAAAAATATATGTGATGTTCTTATTTAGACCCCTATTCATTTACCAAAATTGCAATTGAATGAGGGCCTTAATTTGTGTGCCAAACATCATTCCTTGACTGACAATTCTATTGCCGTAATTTTTTGACAGGCAATTCGCTAGTAGTAAGATAATGCAGTAACAGATACGACTTGGCATAACAAAGAATGTGACATGCAGTGACATTGAGTGACACTAAAGTAGCATCTATAGTAACATTAGCTATTGTACAGTTATAATGCAGTAGAGTGTGAGGGCAGTATAGTGTCTTGAATAAGAGTAAAATATGACTTTGTAATGGTACAGAATGATATGGTGCAACATTGATCAAGAGCAAAATAGCACATTTTGGGTGTGAAAGTAATACTATATGATACTGCAGTGACATATTAATGTAACATGATATACAGTGGCACAGCAGTGACTGCATAATAAAGGACATTAGTGTAGAATTACACTGAAATGACAAGGAAAACTGTATAAGAGAGTAATTCACAGACAATTGAAAACATCATTTGTTTTTAACATCATGAAAAATTACAGCAGAATCAATGACCACAGCAGATTGTTCAAGTGTTAAAAACAGTGGGTGGCGTGAGAACTTCATCCAGGCTTGCATTCTACATAATTTAAAAGTATTTAATAATACGTTTTCACATATTATAATTGTCTAACTACGAGACGTCGTCACGCTGTTTGCGTGGTGCGTACGACTTAGCGGAGCACTTAGGCAATGAGCGCAGAAGGCGCAGCCGTTAAACTCAGAGCACTTAGCAGGACAGCAAAAAAAATACAAGACGAAAAAATCCGAGATGCGGGACTTAGAAAAAAAGATACGAGACGCAAAAAATTACGAGATTAGCGACCGAACCAAAAACCCGAAAAACACACTAACTACACCTAAAAAAATTACAAAAACATCACAGACAGCATGGGGCAACAGCCAGGACGTCTGTGAGTGAGGTGGAACGTGAATTTAACTTGATTTAGATGATTTTCACCACACAAAAATCGGCTAAGCTAGGAAAAAAATGGCCGCTAAAAAAAAGGAAAACGAGGCTACACAACCCTGGACTATTACAAAAGCCGGAAAATGCTCACGAGACGGGTAACACATTAAAAACATTATGACAATACAATGCCGCTTTACACAATAAACCAACGGCTTTACCTCGCGCACGCAGCCTATTTAGAATTCACACTTCAAACATTCATTACACTTTATAAGCAGGGCACTAACACTCAAAATGTATATATTCTATGCTGTCGGAAAATACAAACAGATTGCTCAATGCATATATCAATTATAAATAATTAAAGTATATTTATTTATTGCAGAAATAATTAATTATTACTTAATTAATTAATTGAATAAATCATTAATTATTACTTAACTACATATACATAGAAATATCTATCTATCTCAGAGGACCAAAAGTACACAACATGAAAGGCTTGGCGCTCATTGCGAGGCATGTGATGAGCAACGAAGGCGCTCAGCGCAAGCCTCACATTGAGCGCTGAAGGTCCTCACAGTATAAAACGGTTTCAATTATGTCTCAAACAGCATTCCCATGTCTTCAAATTTTATTGACTGTAATTTTTTGACGGCTAAGTCGCTAGTTATATTTATAGTATTTGTATTAAAGTATGTACACTGTTTCTTGATTATTATTATTGTTACGTCAAATTGTTTTATATAATCATATAATTTATGGCTCTCCTGTTTCCTTATTTCAAACCTGGTCTATAGGAGCGCTATCCGAAAACCGCACTAAATGGGACATTTTATCAGCATAGCTCTGAACAGCACTATGGTGAAAAAAAGAGAGCTTAACAGGCATTTAAATGCCCGCAACTCGATTTTTAGTGATATCATGAGATTTAGCGCTGTTTGGTGTCTGGCCCTGGAAACAGCACTATCGTGAATCAGCGCTGTGTGGGGTATATTTTAGTGGATTCTTATAGAGCCTCTTTAATGGTGCACCATTCATACAATCTGAGAGGGCATGGGACAGAACGTTTTTTTTTCCATCCATTTAAAAGAGCATGCATTAAACATTATCCGGGACGGATTTTGAATGAAAAAAAACATTAGGTAAAACCTGTTTAAACTTGATTGAAGCTAACCGGAAGTGCAAATTCAAGTTCAAATTCAAGTTCCCAGATCAGTTAAACATTTAAATCAGTTTTTTCTTCTTTGAGAACATAATTTGGAGAAAGAAAACACATAGTGGTACATTATCAAATACCCTCTTAAAGTTACAACAAAGTAGTAAAGATCAGTGTAATGACCACGCTATTTGAGACGGAAGCTAATTTACCTCTGTCATGGCAGATGGCAGATTTGTGATGGACTGTGCAATGCTCACATTACAATAGTCATATGCTGTAAAATCCTACCGCTTCACCCCAAACAAGGATGTTGAAACTATTTTTTTTTTATGTGTTCTTTTTAATATGGTGATGGAACCTAGACTAAATTAATGTGCTTTAATCACATTTTAACACACATTGTATGAATTTTGACCTTTTAGTGTGACACTGTAGACAAAGAATATTATATTATGGCATTACAGTAGCTCAGAATGATATAGTATGGTACATTAATGACAGAGGTCACTATATTCTGACACTGCATCTACAAGGAGTAATAATACTATGTGAAGTTGCAGTGACAATATAATAGTCACATTGCAGTCTGAATAATATAGTGTGATTACACTCCTGTTTAATAATACATATCCCTTTTTTTGCACTTCAAATATTGTCATAGTGCAATACTGTAGGGATGAGAAATATTTTTTTTCAAGTTGCAATGGCAGGTAATACTAAAATACACCAATGTGACATTACCACAGCATATTCGGAATACTGGTTACAACATGACATGTACTAGTATATAACAGTGAGCCCACTCTGGAGCAGCATAGTAGTTTAGTGTTCTAGAGTTTAGTGTGCCATAGACAAATTTAATGTGACATTTCATAGAATTAGATCCTATTGAGGGATACATTGACATAGGGCCTATTGATCCAGTATAAAATAGCAAAGGGCAAATAACACATTCCAAGCGTCCTAAAACAGGGTCATATTAAACATGTTACAAAAGATTTAAGGCTGGAAAGTTTAGTATCCGTGAATATCTAGCATTCTAGATGAAAATGCAATGAAAACTTTTTTTATTAGACAATCATTTTACTGAGAGAGAAGCAACTTCAATGCTGATTAAATGTTACAAATGATGCATTTACACAAGTGCAAAAGGTAAAAAAAGGCAAATTGAATAATACTAAATAATTGCTGAGGCACTTGTGACTAAAGACACAGGGTAAGGCACACAGGGTTAGGCAAAATTAGTGACTACAAGTGGATTTACCTTACAAGTAAAGGCTGATAAATTGCAGAGTGCACTAATTGTGCCCAGGTGAGAGGGGTGTGGCTTGGCTGTTAAACTAGTATAAAAGGTTTGTGAGCTGTTTTGGGGTGGTTTGCAAGTGGATTTTCCTTGCAAGTAAAGGCTGATAAATTGCAGAGTGCACTAATTGTGTCCAGGTGAGAAGGCAGAAGTTAATATAAACAGGAGAAGGGGCAAACTTGTGAGCTTGCGAACATTTTCAGTATCAAGTGCAATTCTAGTAAAAGTGTAGGAGTTTAAATAAAAGGAGGGACTTCAAAGAAGAGGGAGGGCAGATTTATAGTGCAAAGGAGGAAAACTTTTTACAAATATATTATTTTATATTTTTTATTTTTCCTACTGAAATTTTGTAGACAACAATAATAATTAGTCAGTCAAGTTGCAACCTCATTCAATGTATATCCTGTCATATGTATGCAATACTGGAACAGATGATCCAGGGTCCATACCTCTGTGAGAGGTGTGAGCATGTTGCCTCTCTGGAAGCTCAAATTGGAGATCTGGACAGGAGAATTGCAGCACTTAGTGATATTGCTCGACTGGAAAAGGGGTTGGTGCTCACTGAGCACAGTTTAGCTGGGCCTAGCATGGAGTGTGGAGCTGGGGCTAGTGACGATGTCCAGGGAGGTAGCTGGGTTACAATTCTGAGTTGGCAAACACCAACAGATCTGCCAGATTGAGTGGCAATGCAAGATAGGGCTGTTCCCTCTAAGAGTCGGGAGAATAGATCTACTGGAGGAGTGAGAGGGTGGAATAGGCAGAGCAAGACAGATTTTGATTGTAGGGGGCTCTATTATTAGAAAGGTAGAAAGGGGGATTTGTCACCCAGATCCCAGCAACCAAACAGTTTGCTGTCTCCTGGGTGCTCAGGTTCGTCATGTTGTAGATCGGGTAGACAAATTATTGGGAGGGGCTGGAAATGAACCGGCGGTCTTGGTACATATTGGTACCAATGACAAAGTTAGTGGAAGATGGAGTGTCCTAAATAATGATTTTAGAGAACTAGGTAATAGTTCTTAGGCTTTTGATACAGTGCCACATGGGAGACCATTGTGCAAACTAAAAGATACAGGAATTGCAGTAAATATCTGCTCATGGATTGAGAGCTGGCTAAAAGACAGAAAGCAAAGGGTTGCTGTAAATGGAACATACTCCGATTTTACTAATGTGTGGTTCCTCAGGGTTCAGTATTAGGTCTTCTCCTTTTTAACATATTTATTAATGACTTAGAGGTAGGATTGGAGTGTGGTGTCTTCATTTTCGCTGATGACACAAAGTTGTACAAGGTAATTAAATCAGATAAAGATGCCCTTTCCCTCCAAAGGGATTTCCATAAAATTGAGGAATGGACATCTAAATGGCAGATGAGATTTAATACAAATAAATGTAAAGTTATGCATCTGGAGAGGAAAAATTGCCATGCAATTTATAATCTTAATGGAGCAAATATAGGTGTATCAGATATTATAAAGGGATTTGGGAGTGCTTGTGGACAACCCCCTAGGTAACAGTGCTCAAAACCAAGCAGCAGCTGCAAAGGCAAATAAAATGTTAGCATGTATTAAGAAGGGTATAGAAGCAAGGGAAGCAAATATAATTCTGCCACTATACAAATCTCTAGTACGCCCTCATTTTTGAGCACCACCTCATAAAAAGGACATTTTGGAGCTGGAAAGGGTATAGAGGAGGGAAACAAAATGAAAAAGGGGAATGGAGGGGCTAAGTTATGAAGAAAGACTAACCAAATTAAACGTATTTTCTCTAGAAAAAAGGCATCTAAGAGGAGATATGATTACCTTATATAAATACATCCAGGGTCAGTATAAAGATTTGTCAAGGGAGTTTTTTGTGCCAAGAGGTTTTCAACTGACAAGAGGACATCCCTTGAGGTTAGAAGTAAAAAGATTCCACCTTAAAGAAAGAAAAGGGTTCTTCACAGTAAGGTGGTTAATCTGTGGAATTCTCTACCAGAGGAGGTGGTGACAGCAGGATTCAATAGATAACTTTAAAAGGGGACTGGATTTATTTCTAATTAAGAAGGGAATTCAGGGTTATCATGTATAATTAGAGAGACAGTATTGATCCAGGGATAAATCTGATCTCCAGTGTCTGGGGTCAGGAAGGAATTCATTGTGTTCCCCTTTGAAACAATTGGCTAAGTCTGACTTGTTTTTTTTTTTCTGTATGCCTTCCTCTGGATTAATTAATAATAAAATAAAAAAATTATCTTAAAAGGTTGAACTTGATGGACTGAAAGTCTTTTTTTAACCTTAATTACTATGTAACTATGTATATATATATACCAGTAATTTCCCCACCATAAATTACAGTATCACAAAATACTATCTTGAATTGTCTATGCTGTCTCTCTCGGTTCTGTATCTCTCTCTGTCCTGTCTCTCACTCTGTCCTGTCTCTCACTCTGTCCTGTCTCTCACTCTGTCCTGTCTCTCACTCTGTCCTGTCTCTCTCTCTGTCCTGTCTCTCTCTCTGTCCTGTCTCTCTCTCTGTCCTGTCTCTCTCTCTCTCTGTCCGGTCTCTCTCTCTGTCCGGTCTCTTTCTCTCTTTCCTGTCTGTTTCTGTCCTGTCTCTCTCTCTCTCTGTCCGATCTCTCTCTCTCTCTGTCCGGTCTCTTTCTCTCTTTCCTGTCTGTTTCTGTCCGGTCTCTTTCTCTCTTTCCTGTCTGTTTCTGTCCTGTCTCTCTCTCTCTCTCTCTCTCTCTCTCTGTCCTGTCTCTCTCTGTTATGTCTCTCTTTCTCTCTGTGTGTCCTTCCTCTTTTTCTGTCCTCTCTCTGTCCTGTCTCTTTCTCTGTCCTGTCTCGCCCTCTCTGTCCTGTCTCTTTCTCTGTCCTGTCTCGCCCTCTCTGTCCTGTCTCGCCCTCTCTGTCCTGTCTCTCTCTCTGTCCTGTCTCGCCCTCTCTGTCCTGTCTCGCCCTCTCTGTCCTGTCTCGCCCTCTCTGTCCTGTCTCGCCCTCTCTGTCCTGTCTCGCCCTCTCTGTCCTGTCTCGCCCTCTCTGTCCTGTCTTGCCCTCTCTGTCCTGTCTCTCTCTCTCTGTCCTGTCTCTTTCTCTGTCCTGTCTCGCCCTCTCTGTCCTGTCTCTTTCCCCGTCCTGTCTTGCCCTCTCTGGCCTTTCTCTCTCTGTGTCCTATCTCTATTGTCTCTCTCTGTATTGTCTCTCTTCTCTCTCTGTCCTGTCTCTCTTTTTCTCTCTCTCTCTGTTGTGGATGCTTCCCAGTGGTTATGGTGGCGGTTACATTTCTGCGCCTGTGCAGCAAATGCCCCGACTACCAACATGACAGATAAACCGGCAATTATATATATGTACATATATATATATATATATATATATATATATATATATATATATATATATACACACACACACACACAAAGTGGGATAAAACGTGAAGGGAGTGGGGACAGAAAGGGAATAGGGGAAGACATATTTGCCTTGTCTATTCTATTTTCTACACAATATTGCATAATAAATTACAGGCAGTATGTATGAAGGGGGTGTCATCAGGTTCTCTAGAAAATAACCTGATATAGAGGGAGAACCATGGTCAAAATAAATGGACTACGGTAGTTTATAAATTAATAATAAGGCATTACCAAACATGTTGGCATATTCATGTCTACCGAGCGCTCCAATTAAAAGGCGTTTTTCTTCTTTCTCTTTTGAATTTTCTCATCTACAGTCATCATGTCAGGGGGCCACAAAGGAGAGTTAACTAAGTAAAAGTTGGGTAACTAAATGTTGTACACCAACAGAGAATTGAGTAAATACATGTTTAGCTCCACAGAAAATGTTGTTGCTTTATAAATAAAGATTAATAATATTAAACCCCTTAATGGATAAATGCAAATTTAAAAAAAAAATATTGAAATTATAGGAAAATATAGGTAGAAAAGGGACTGGCAGATGAGAGGGAGGTGGCTAGTCCCCCTGTGACAGAGGATGGGTGTGTAAATGACTATTTCTGAGATAGTGAAAGAGTCTGCAGCAAGAGATAGCAAGTGAAAAATATTTTCTCCTCCCAAAAAGAATTTGAGGTTACAGAGGCACAAAGGTGGTTATGCCACCTCTTAGTGTCGCCATGAAACCTAAGGTGAGTGTTTTTATACCACTGGGGCCAACATTTATTGAGTCGGTTTTGGGTGTGATAGGGTTAGTTTGAAATGGGGCTGTAAAATAGGTGTTGGAAGGGGATGAGAATGTAATACTTATATTTTTATGAGTTGGGGGTGACATGAAAATGATTTCATGACGTGAGGAGAGATGTCATTCGTGTGGCTTTATTTGAGGTGGCAAAAGATGGGGAGCCTGATAAAAATATAATGTGGGTTGATTGATAACATGGGGATGCAATATTGCTGTTTTAAGGACACTGGATGGCCCAAGTATAGCTTAAAGTAACTATGTGCTGTAAATTGGTAACCAAGAGGCCTATTCTATTCAGACCAAGTGAACCATTGATAAATGTAAATGTGGCTGTTGCAGCAATTTTACACATTTATTCAATCCAGTTCAGTATTACAGATCTCACCCAACATCCCTAAATCCTGTCTTGTCCGTAAAACATTTCAGCGTAGAAGTATGTGTTCACTCGTAATATTACGCCACACCAGGCATGGGAAACAGCTCTTGAAAAAAATCTTCTCTATTCCACACACATATATATAAATATATACATTTTCCTTGTTATGGTTCTGCTGTAATTTGAGAGTCTCAATTGAATCTGGTTTTGGTGAAGGAGTAGCTTGTATTATTTCAGCAATGAAAAAATCAATGGCAAAGTTTGCTGTAATTTGCAGCTCTAGCTTGCAGCAAAGAGTTCTGGTAGTTCTCTTGCCATGATGTGATGGGTGAATAGAATAGCTAGGGATATTTACTTTTCTCATTTTAACGGTATAACTTTGCGATATAGCAAATAGAATAAGGCTTCAAGTAAGTAAGAGCAAGGATCATGTAAAATGGAAATATTTGCATTTTAATCTCTTTAAATATATGGTTATCAAGTGTTTACTTATTTAACTTACAAAATGTGTTTAATTATATATAGAAACAGGTCTTCTGGATTATTAAAATGAGTTTCCAGCAATCAGTACCATACATTAGAGTGAATAAATGAAGATTCGTCCCCCCACTTCTGACCTATTGCATACTCATGCTATAGTATATGAACTCAAGCTGGTAATACTAATTACACATGCTGTAACTGAGTGGTCTATGTGCCTCATAGTATAGTAGATTGACTATGTGATGGGTTTATGGACACCACTCCTATCTACACTATTATATGTCATGTGTGTATTAGGGAGAGACGGATAATACTGTGATATGTGTTGTGTATACATTACATGCAATGGCTGTAAAAAGGGTTGTTTAACCCTTGTTTGAACACCTGAGGCCAGTAGAAACCATTGAAATAAGTTGCAGTAATTTTGTACATTTGGCTTCTAAATATGTTCCCAAAGTATAATGCAGTTCTACATATGGACTTCCTCCATGGCTTCTAGAAGTATAATTTTTTTTTTTTTGGAAAAGCTAATTTTTGTCCATCCCTTATGTTGTACTTATTTGTAAATATTAAAATCCTGGCTTTTACATTAGTTAAAGTTGTTTCTGTACTTCCTAGCTGTAGCAAAGTGTGAGGGTAGGGGAGACTCTCATTTCAGCATATTTACATATTTGTTTTTGTGTATATGTATCGGACTCATCCATTGTCCACACTTCTATCTGTATAACGTGTTTGTGTATTTCATGGTGGAGAAGTACGTAGAGTAAGTATGTTTGTATTTACACTACCTGAGCATTATAAAATGTGTTTTTTCCTGCTCTATTTTGTAGAGCGCCATACATTTAGTGTTTTGTGCCAATGCTCTGTATGAAACACACTCAATTTTAATGGCCCATTAGTTGGCATTACTACGTCCTTATCTCATGCGGACAGATTTCAGGGTGGGGTTTCTACGCATGACACTGCTGCTTGTTATGTTAGTAGTAGTTTGCGTCTGTGCCACTGTGATAAATAGCTTCTACATTACTTTGTTGCTTATGATGTTCAAAAGAGATATATTGTAGGTGTATTTTTATATATATATATATATATATATATATATATATATATATATATATATATATACATATATATATATATATATATATATATATATATATATATATATATAGTAAATAAATAGTACATCTGTGTTCACATTTGAACTGCTAAAAAACCTGCTTCCAGCTCAGAATTCTGAGAAAAACAGTTATTACACTGCATTCTGGGAGCTGAGCCGGGATATGCAAAGTTGCCCACAAATGCCTTGCTCTTCAATCCATAAACCATTCTAAATATGGCTGCCTTTAAGCTTATGCCCACTGCATTACACAGTTTTTATGCAAAGCCAATATATATAGGTTTTCTGCTGTCCTAGGAATGGCTAAGAGAAAGTGACCCCCATCCCTCATGACTATTGTTTTAAAATTAGAACATTTGTTTTTTCCCACTATATGAAAAAAACATGATGTATATGTCATGTGTGTATTAGGGAGAGACGGATAATACTGTGATATGTGTTGTGTATACATTACATGCAATGGCTGTAAAAAGGGTTGTTTAACCCTTGTTTGAACACCTGAGGCCAGTAGAAACCATATATATATATATACACTCACACAGCCGTGCTTTAATAGTTAAGGTTCTCATGCCTGTTAAAAAACATAGAGGCACACGATCCTTAATAGGTTAGTTCTATGGACATGATAACCCAATCTGAGAGCAACCTCTTTTAGCTCACTCGTGCCCTTCACAGGGAGAAATATCCTGTAGTATATCAGTCTGGTGCCACTCACTAGAGTGATCCAGCCTCGAAACACCAGGCAATTCTACCCTGAACAGGAAAAGCAACAAACCCCAAACATAAGCTTTGACCTTCATTGGGACTCGCCAGTGGGTTGTAAATGAACTCCCTAAAGCAGAAGACCACATTTGGAGTCCACATCAGTGAGCTAAAATAATTTGCTCTCTAAGTAGGTAACTATGCCTATCGAGCCAGCCTACTTTAGTATTGGTTGATCTCATATTGAGCACTGCTGTTTATTTTGTTGCATATACAAATGACCCTTGGGACCTAGTCGCCCTAAGAGTATTAGGGGGATCCACACATGAACCTCTTGCTCACTGTACCTTAGGCAGTTCAGCTACACCCTACTGACGAGGCCAAATAAGGCCAAAAAATGAATCTGGGGTTTGCTGTTTCTTCTGTTCAGGGTAGATTTGCCTGGTATTTTGGGGCTGGATTACTCTATTGAGTGAGACCAGACTGATATACTACAGGATTTGTCTCCCTGTGAAGGGCACAAGGAGTGTTGATCTCTGAGTAAGTTACTATGACTATAGAACAAGCCTACTTTAGAATTTTTAATTCTCAGATTGAGCACCTATGTTATATGTTTTTCAAGATTTAGATTAACAATGTATCAATATAAGTGAGACAATTAATACTCAAAAAGTTGTGAAGCCTGTATTTATCTAATTTGTATTTATACCGTTGAAACCTAGCACATGTTGTGTCTGGTGGGCATAGATAAGAGAGTTGTGAATCTTTTATACGTAGAAGGTTAACAGCAGGTTTTGTTTTTTATTGTATGAGATACAACTGATAATTCTTTAAAATGTTTATCCTTGGTCATGGGCAACTTATGAGTTATGCATTATATGCTTTTATTAAACAGGTTTTAAATTGACGTGTAAATCATAAGACAGCAAACAGTTTGATATAGATGATACCTTTAATGGCTGACAGAGTTAGTCATTAATATGTACCAATTCCATGAAATAGATTTTTTGTTCTATGGCTAACATAATACAACACCTTGCCTCAGTCAAAACACTATATTTATTTTTAAAATATCTTTTCAGTCATGTACATCAAATATCAATGTTTTCATTATTTCATCTCATACATTTTGAAAAAATAGTGCTACTTTTAAGTGACGTCGTAGGGGATGTAGTGTGATGTTATCAGGAAAACTCTTGCAGAGGCAGGCATGTTAAGGTTGCATGCAATCTTAACTTCCAAATTGTCTGCATATTTTCAGCCTCAAGTTGCCCCAACCCTCTTCTATGTTCTCTCTTTCTCTTTTTCTTTTCTCCTTCTTCTCCATTCCTCTATTCTTCCTCACTGTCTACTTCCTCCCACACTGTATTTTACTCCTTTTCATCCCTCTGTCTCTTTCCATTCTCTCTTTTCCCCATCCCGCTATTTTCATCCTTTCTTTTCTCTCTCTCCTCCCAATCATCCGTCTTTTCCCTTCTCATCCTCTTCGATTGGCCGCTCACTGTCTCTCTTATCCAGTCCCACCTCTCTCCCCTCGACCTCTCTTTTCCCTTGTCTTACACACTCTCCATCCCCTTATATTCACCCAACTTTCTTTTCTTCTAACCTTTAAGGATGCCCTCTTGTCAGTTAAAACCTGTTGCCTCAAATAGCTCCCCTACAAAGCCTTATATTGACCCTGAACTTGTTTATATAAGGTAGTCATATCCTCTCAAGTGCATTTTTCGAGAGAAAATAAGCTTAGTTTGGTTTCCTTCATTGCATAGGCCCTCCATTCCCCTTAGTAATTTTATTAACCTTCTCCATCTCTAAAATGTTTTTTTTTTTAACAATCATTTTTTATAGACAACAAATTTTACATTGTAAACCTTACAGAATTCTCATGATAATACAGAACTTTAGTCATAACGTACAAGCATTTAAGTGGTGCCCAAATTTGTACTCCATATTCCAAAAGAGGGCGTACTAGGGATTTATATAGTGGCAGATTTATATTTGCTTCCCTGGCTTCTGTATCCCTCTTAATGCATGCTAATATTTTACTTGCTGTTGCATATGCTGCTTGGCATTGGTTGTCCACAAGCACTTCTAAATCCCTTTCTATTTCTGATACACCTAGGTTTTTTTAAATTAAAATTATAAATTGCATGCTTATGTTTTCTCCCCAAATGCATAACTTTACTTGAATGTATATTAATATTAATTCTTATCTACCATTTAGCTGCCCATTCTTCTAAGTTTTGTAAGTCCCTTTGCAGGGAAATCACAACATTTTTTGATTTAAGTATCTTGCACAACTTAGTGTCATCAACTAATATGGAGACGTTACTTTCCAGTGTTAATACATATGTTAAAAAGGAGCTAATACGGAACCCAGAGAAACCCCTTTTACCACATTTGTTGTTGTTGTTTAGTCATTCAGTCATGTCTGACTCTGTGACCGTATGGACTGCAGTACGCCAAGTACATCTGTCAGTCACTACTCCTCTGAGCTCCATCAAGTACATGTTCATTGCTTCAATTACCTCATCTATTGATCTCCTCCCCTGTTGTCCTCTTCTTCATGTGCCTTCAATCTTTCCCAGCATCAAAGGCTTCTCTAAGGAATTCTTCCTTCACATGATATGACCAAAATATTTGAGCTTCAGCCTCTTGAACATACCTTCCAATGACCAGTTTGTATTGATTTACTGAAGTATTGATATATTGGACCTTTTTGCAGTCTAAGGTACTCTGAGCAGTTTCAATTCAAAGCCATCAATTCTACTGTGCACAGATTTCTATATTGTCCAGTTCTCACATATGTTACTACTGGGGATATCATAGTTTTAACTATGTTGACCTTTGTTGATAGTGTAATATCTTTACTTTTTACTTGCATGTCTAAGCTTGCCATAGCTTTCCTTACGAGAAGCAATCATCCTTTATTTTCATGGCTTCAGTCGCCATCTGAAGAGATCATGTATCCCAGGAAATAAAATCTGTCACTGCCTCCACTTCTTCCACCATCTATTTGCCAGGAACTGAGATTGCCGTTTGCCCTGATCTTTGTCCTTTTTAATATTGAGCAGCAGGCCAGCTTTTGCACTCTCTTATTTTACCCTCAACAATAGGCTCTTTAGTTCCTTCTCACTTTCAGACATCAGAGTAGTATCATCGGCGTATCTGAGGTTGTTGATATTTCTTCCAGCAATATTGATTTCAGTTTTGGATTCATCCAGTCCAGCCTTACGCATGATGTATTCTGCATATAAGTTGAATAAATAAAGTGAAAATATACAATCTTGTTTCACAACTTTTCCCATCTTAAACCATTCTGTTGTCCCATGTTCGGTTCTGACCATGGCTTTTTGGTCCACATACAGATTCCTCAGGAGGCAAATGAGATGATCTGGTACTCCCATCTTTTTAAGAACTTGCCACATTTTGTTGTGATCCACACAGTCAAAGGCTTTAGAATAGTCTATAAAGCAGAAGGAAATGTTTTTCTGGAACTCTATTGCTTTTTCTATTATCCATCTGACATTGGCACTTTGATCTCTTGTGCCTCTGCCTCTGTAGAATCTGGCTTGTTCACCTGGTAGTTTAGCATTACCTTCCTGGCATGTGAAATGAGTCAATGTTTGATAATTGGGACACTCTTTGGCACTGCATTTTTTGGTATTAGAATGTAGACTTTTCCAGTCTATTGGCCACTTTTGAATTTTCCAAATGTGTTGGCATAAGGCAAGCAACACTTTCACAGCATCATCTTGTAGAATTCTGAATAGTTCAGAGGGGATTCCATCAACTCCTGCAGCCTTATTGACAGCAAGGCATTCTAGAGCCCATCTCACTTAGCTCTCCAAGATATCAGACTCCAGCTCATTGGCCAAACTTTTGATGTCCGTAAGTTTGCAAGTTTTCAATTGTGTAAGGAGTTTCAGTGAATGCTCCATGCAAACTAAATTCTAAATTCAAAGACATTCTTTCTGAATTTTTGTTTTGTCTGATACTTAACGCTTGTTGAGCGCTACAGAGTATGTCGGTGCGTTACAAATAAAGATAATAAAAATAATAGATCTTCAGTGTTTTCCTGCCACCTTCTCTATCTGATCTTCTTCTGTTAAGTCTCTACCATTTTTGTCTTTTATCACACCCACTTTGGGATTCCTTTAAGATTCCCAATTGTCTTGAAGAGATCTCCTGACTTTTCCATTCTGTTATCTTCTTCTATGTCTTTACATCGCTCATTGTAGAATTTCTCGTTGTCTCTTATTGCTATACTCTGGAATTCTGCATTCAATTGGACACATTTTTCCTATCACCACAACCTTTCACGATCAATCTTTCCTGGGCTACTTTCAAAGCCTCATCAAACAGCCAGTTGGCTTTCTTAGTTTTCTTTCTTTTTGGGATATTCTTTGTTGATAATGGATAATGTTGCAAACTTTGGTCCAAAATTCTTCAGGCATTCTATCTTCCATGTCTATTCCCTTAAATCTATCTTAAATCTATTCTTTACTAACTGCATATTCACAAGATATATTATTTATTTTGTATCTGCTTGGTCTGATGATTTTCCCTATTTTCTTCAGTTTAATTCTGAACTTTGCAATAAGAGGTTCATGATCTGAACCACAGTCAGCTCCAGGTCTTGTTTTTGCTGACTGTATAGAGCTCTTCCATCTATGGCTACAAAGTATATAGTCAATCTGATTTCTATATTGTCCATCTGGTGATGCCCATGTTGAGAGTCATTTTGGTGGCTGTTGAAAGAGGGTGTTTGCTATGACCAGATAATTTGAGAGATCTGGTGGTTATCTGATGCAACATGTCCCATTCCAGTCTAATTCACAGGACACTAATCTCATGCGTAACCACGTCCAGTTTGCCTTGGTTCATAGTTCTAACATTTCAGGTTCTATTTAAGTTCACTAATTCCCAGGATATCAATGTTTAACCTTGTCATCTCATGTTTGACCACATCTAGTTTGCCTTGGTTCATAGTTCTAACATTCCAGATTCCTATTCTGAATTGGTCTTTGAAGCAGCGGACTTTCCTTTCCCCTCCAGTCACATCCACAGCTGGGTGTCCTGTCTGCTTTGGCCCAACCACTAAATCTGGTGCCAATTGTACTTGCCTTCTGCTCTTCTTCAGTAAGGGTGGCGGGCATCTTCTGGCCTGAGGGGCTCGCCTTCCAGTGCCATATCGTTATGTCTCTGGTTGTGCTTGTCCATGGTTATTTTAGCAAAGTTACTGAAGTGGGTTTCCAGTTCCTTCTCCAGTGGTCCACAATTTGTCTGACTTCTCTGCTAGGACTTGCCAATCTTAGGTGACGCTACATGGTTTAGCTCACAGCTCCATTGAGGTACACAAGCCTCTCCAACATTACAGAGCAGCGATCCACCACATTAGTCCAATCTGACTATGTTCAATTTACAATAATCTTGTGATTTCTTGTCTTTTAGGCAGTTTTTAACCCATGTGCACATGTTTACTGCAATTCAGTATCTCTTACTTTTAGCCTCTCATGTTACACTGTATCAAAAGACTTTGTAAAATCCAAAAAGACTACATCTACTGAGCTTCCTTGATCCATGTTGCTGTGTCCCTCTTAGTAGAAAAGAATTACCTATCCATCATAAATATGTGTTTACCCTTACATTTATCTTATTCACATGGAAATATGTATGTATACTATCTCTTAGCAACCCTTCTAAAAGCTTACCCACTACAAAAGTGAGGCCAATAGGTCTGTAGTTGGCTCTTGCTCCCTTCTGAAATAAATGTATCACTTTTGCCAGTCATCTAGGACCAAGCCTGTGGAAACGAAGACTTGAGAAATTTGATATAATGGTACCCTCAGTACCTTCATGTAATCCACTAGGATATGATGCTTTGTTAACATTAATTTTTTCAAGCCTCTTTTGGATTTAAACCTGCATTAATCAGTTACTTGGTGAAGATGGTGTTCATTTTCTATTTTAGCCTATCTAAAAAAAAAATCCAAGACTTTTTATATTCCTTGTAATCACTTAAAGCCTCTATTCCATGTTTCTTGATAATTCATATGCCTGTTTTTAAATTGTATCATTATTTTTCAAATTATTTTTAAGCCACATTGGTTGTGATTTATATATTTTATGTTTATGTGCTGATATGTATCTATAATTAGTAAATCTTTAAATGTATTCTTACCTGGCAGTTATTTTTCCCATTCTATATGCTGTGTTGCTATCCTTAGACCATTACAATTTGCTCTTTTAAAATTAAGAATATTTGTTGGCGCCTTATAGCTATGTTTTTGAAACTCAAATTCAGATGATAATGAACTATGATCACTCTTCCCCAAGTGTTCCCCTACCTTTCATAATATGTAAATATTACTTGTGATGACTAGATCAAAGATAGCCTCATTTCTGGTAGGTGTTTGTATAACTTGGACCAGATAGTGATCTCCAAGTGTACTCAAATACCTGCTCCCCTTAGCCGAACAGCTGGTCTTATTCATCCAGTCTATTTTTGGGTACTTCAAATCTCCCACTACTAGAGCTTGACCATGCTTAGATGTTTTACCATTCTGTATCAAAAGTTTCAATTGCTCGAGTTTTGGGGTTGTACAGCATATTCCTACCAATATTTGTTTTAGGATTTGTTCCTCCACTAGTAATTTCAACCCACAATTCTTCAACATTATCCCTAGTTCCACCATAAATATCTTCTCTGGATCCTGGCTTTAAATCATGATTTACATAAAGACAAACCCTTCCTCCTCATCCTGCCATTCTACTTCTGGGATGGTACACTATTTTGTTTTGAACACTGATATTGTTGTTATCCAGTTATAAAAGAAACAAATGAAAGTCTAATGTTTATTAGAAAACATCAAATAATACCACAGAAATTATCAGATTTCAGAAGGAAACTGTCTTTGTAGAAAAAGGCAAATGGAAGAACAAAGGGTCAAATGTATGCCTTTATAATTTCTTTTATGTCTCTCTGACATACTTCTGTAATTTAATACATTTAATATATTTTTGGATGTTGCTCTGTGTGATCATGGGTATGTTTCTGCCATGGTCCATGAGGCTCAGGCCTAGGGCATCAGGTTCCCTGAAGTTGCCAATGAAGTTCCAAGGAATATGCTCAGAAATATCTATATGCTGAGACAATTCTCTCTGTAAGTGTATCAGGCTCTTTCTGACATACTATGTACATGCATAATCATACATCATGAGGAAAGGAGTAGTAGTAACTGGATTGTGAGTGGCACACACACTTTAATGTTTGTTATGTTAATGTTTGTTATGTGTAATAATATCTGTAATATTGCTGTTTTAACATGTGTTTATTCTGTGATACTGCTTTATGCAATATGTAAGTATATATCTCTGTTTTTGCTCTGTGTTAATATGTCTCTGTGATATTGCTCTGGTTGTTAGAATGTCTTTCTAATACTGCTCTCTATTAGTGTCTGGCTTTAGCTCTGTATGTATCCCTACTATTGCCCCAAGCAATTGTGTATTTCTGCCTAGGACTACTAAGGCCTAGGGCATCACATTTCCAGTGTCCAGCCCCCTTTCTCAATTTTGCAATGGAAAAAATGTGTCCCTATGCAAAGAAATGTCTATATACAATCCGGTTTCTAAGTTTAGGTTACATTATCTGCAATACTGTGTACATACATAACCACACATATACTTGTATATTTATAAATATGTGAGAAGCAGGGGCAGATCTACCCCCAAGGATCTGTCAGAGACTAGGCTTGTAGGGCTCCATACAATCCCCTGGGGATCAGCACTAGGCTAACGCTGCCCTTGGAGACATCCTACTAGACCAGGCGTCCCAGGGAGACCCTCTGAGATCTCCACTAGGTCCTTGGGTCCCATCAAGACCACTGGTGATTCCCACTAAAATCTGGGGCCCATCAAAGCCCACAGGGTTCCAAACTAGGACTGCAGGGCCCTGGGAATCCCCCAGCTAGGCTGCAGGGTACATGGATACTCCAAGTGGACCATGTATGACCGTGGGGATCCTCATGGGCCTCCATTGTATGAAAATGTAACTCCTATACCATATAACTCCTATGCCATTAGTGTTAGGGACTATGGGGGAAAAATATGTACCTCTATGATTGAACTCAAGGTATACCATGGGCGTCCTTATGGAACCTCATGGTCTAGGGGTTAATTTTAGTGATACCAAGGAGGTTCTTATGGTTTATGGGTTAATTGTAGTGATACTAAGGAGGCCCTTACAGACTTCCATAGTATTGGAGTTACATTTTCATACCATGGGGTCTATGAGGACCCCTCTGGTCATACTGAATTATACCATGTGGATCCATATTCTCCCTGGGCCCAGAGGGCCTTGCTTGGTGTCTCCCTAGGCCTTGCAAGTCTAGATCTGATCCCAGGAGTATATATGGGCCCAGCATGGATTTTGATGGGTTCCGTGAAGGTTAGGTCTGCATGAGGATGCTGTCTTTTGCATGTGGTGCTGAGGAGGGCCACATCTTTTTGGACAAGGGTGCTCAATGCAAAAGCTTCGCCACTGGTGTGAGCATGGGCAGAGTTACTGCCAATATAGTCTTTTATTTTTTGCTGTTACATTTGTTTTTACATTTCTATAGTGTAGGGTCCCATCTCACCCTCCACCAGCACCCCTGGGTCCCCTGCACCTTGCCTCCTCTATCTTGAGGGCTTCCTACTTGCCCGATTTCCTCATTGGAATGGGAGCCCCCGAGGAGGAGGAGCCAGCCAGTAAGAGAGGCCCAACTACTGTGCTCAGGCTTCCTACTTAAATATAAGTATCACATCTGTTTTTCTCCAGTCATCAATAGGTTAATCTACCATTCCCATTTTATTTACCTTAGGCATACTTTTTTCCTCATGATAGCTCTATGCATTTTTGAAGTTCTTAACTGTATTGCTCTGTACGACATCTGTTGGAAGCCCATTCCAATTAACTACTAGCATTTCTCTAAAATATCCATAACTTATGTTTTAGACTATGCCTGCGTAAATAATTGGTGATGTTTCTAGGGAATACATTTAGACAACACTTTCTAAAATGTAAAATAAAGCATTCCTAGTTACATGCAATAAGTGCAGAAGGTAGCAAAGAGCATTAACCCAAGAAATGATTCATGACATACTGGAAAATAGAGCATCCTAGGATACCATCATTTGTAAATCCACTAGATTTATAAACAAATGTGCTTATAATGAAGGAGCTGTAATTTGATTTGTATCCTAAGTTGGAAAAATGTTATGTTCTTAGTGGCTCTCTCGTTTAAGGATGTTTTAACGTTATAATGTGTCTATTTTTACATGCTTGGGATCTAAAAATTGTTTTACCTTCTAAAAAAAACAAAATGCTATTTGACATTATCAGTTTTTATACCATTTTCATACGCAAATAGACATTGTTTCTTAACATATAAGCAATATTGCTTTTGACTTGAAGAGAGTTACATTCTCTTGATAGCTTGTCAAACCAAATGAAATGTTTGTTCAATAAAAATGCATCAGGCTAGTGGTGGTGATTGGTGCATCGGAGTCAAGAGGTCAAGAGGCACAACTTGATGGATAATAGTATGGTTGTCAGAGCTGGATTTTGTTATTTGGCAGAGTAGACAGGTGCTTTTGCGACATGTTTCAGTACTGAAAACAGTATTACTGGAAGTTTCTGTGGCTTACACAAGCCTATTCAAGAAGTGCTAGTTATATTAAACTAGCGTCTTGCCCGTCAAAAATGACGGGGCAAAAAAATTGTAAGGCAGGTAATGCTGTTTGCCACAGACATGAATTTTTTTGGTGGTCTGAGATCCTTCGGCGCTCATTGCGAGCCTCGCGCTGAGCGCCTTTGGCGCTCATCGCATGGCTTGCAATGAGTGCCTTTGGCGCTTATTGCGAGCCTCTTGGTTGTTGTATTTTTTTATCAGAGGTGCTTTTGCCGTCATTGTAAGGTCGGCGCTGATCTGCTTTTTGCGCTTATTGCAAGGCTGTCCCCTGGTGTAGTTTGTGTCATATGAGCAGCGTTGGCGCTCGTTGTGAGGTGCCCAGTGAATGGCTTTTTCGTTTATTGCAATAGTGTTGTTGTTTTTTTGTGTATATATATTTTTTTAATGCTAATTAAATAAGTAATAAATTAATAAATTAATATACTTTACCTATTTGGAAGTAATATATGCAGGAAGCAATGTGCTGAAGAGCTGACAATCTGTTTTGATGTTCCTGCAGCATACAATGTAGGTTTGCACTGTTGTGGAGCTGAGGTGTAAGTGTCAGCAATGTGTGCAGTGTAAATAGGCTGCGTGCGCGAGGGGAAGCCTTTAGTGTAACTGGGTACTTCTGCATTCTGTAAGTTAGTGTTGTAAAATGGTGGCAAATATGTATGTGGTAGGCGGGTTTGTATGATGAAGCGTCCTTGCTAATGGTGTATGTTGTAGGCCGTACGGGTTTTTGTAAAAGCCGTATTTGCTTTACGGTATTTTGCGGCTTTAGGGGTCGGGTAGCCACGTTTTCGATTTTTACAGTGGCCATTTTTTCTCTCAGTTAGGGG
The DNA here is from genome assembly GCA_027410445.1 of Discoglossus pictus. NCBI lineage: Eukaryota > Metazoa > Chordata > Amphibia > Anura > Alytidae > Discoglossus > Discoglossus pictus. The sequence goes on along the minus strand of CM050167.1, from coordinate 130,465,550 downwards.
ATTTTCGAGTGTCTAAACTTTGTAAATTTGACAGAAATCGAGGTTTAAGCAGGGTTGCAGAGGTCCTTTGTGTCCCCCCTTGTTGTGGGTAACGTTTTTCTTTTATTTTTGTGTGTATTTTTGTGTTTTTTAATGTTTTCCGCTGTGCGCAGGTTGTCCGTTAAGGTCGTATTTTTGTGAGTCCGTAATTGATTTTTTCTAAGTCCCGCGGCTCGTATTTTTTTGTGTAAGTCCGTAGTTAGTCATTGCGTGTTTATTTTTTTTTAAGTCCCACATGTGTGGTCATTTGTAACGGGTTGGGAGGCACCGTAGAGCTTCCATCTCCGCAAATGCGGCCCCTCGCTTCGCAAGGGTCCGCATTTGCAGTCCAAAAGTCATAGGAGGTCGTAGTCATCTCCACCAGCACAAGGAGCACCTTTGGCTTGCGGCAGGATTGCTACGCAAGCCCGCAAAAGGCGGGCTCGCATGGAGCCCACAAGCATTAGCAACAACCCGTATTGCTGACAACTATATATGTGATACAATTAAAAGAACTCCAACTTCCACTATTCCAGAGACATTAATACAAGGTCAGTCGGTCTTCTAGAGAGGATCACAGAGCTAAGATTTTACAATGTCAACAATCAGATTGTAGGCAAGGAGCAACTAAGAACAGGATGTGCAGCAGATTTCTAGAGAGCCATCAGACCAGTGAGTAAGGTATTTATAAGTTATTGAGCGCACCATCTCTGTTATTGGAGACATGAGAAGCTCTGATACTGAAAAGCTGAATTGAACTTTTCTGACAGGTAAAGCAATAAAATAGTGATTGTGACTATACTGCAAAAATATATAGCTATGGTGTCGCAATTAAATACCGGAATTCTTCTTAATGGATTGTCAGACTATCTGCGTTTGTTACCAGCTATTGATATATAAAGTAGTAGTGTATGTATGTTAAAGATTTTTTAAGCAATTTTACATAGATATTTATATATACTGTATAATCTTTCCTTATCCTACATTTCATGGCATATACATAGTCTGCTTATTATATAATACTTTTTCATCCATTTGGAATAAATATGAACTGGTCCAGGCAATTGGGTCTAATTTGGGAGATACATTGTAAACTTCTCTGAACATATGAATTTTAAGTATTTGAAACTGGGGAAAATCTAGCAAAGTTAGAAAGAGAATCTGAAAATAGGATGAGTTGGAGGTGTGCATGGAAACAAGAGCTGAGAATTGTGCAATGGTTATGAGCGCTTTGTAGAACATATGTAGCTAAGCAGAGAGAGATGGATGAGTCTAGCAAAGTACCTGAGCATAGATTGTAGTTTGGGCAGTCATGTGATGGGAAGGTGAATTATTGAGATAGTTACAGATCAAGGAAGAATAAGTTACTTGAATAAATAAGTGGTTTATTCTAAAGAAACACAGATTTTGATGGCCTATATCATGGGTAGGCAAGTTTGGTCCAGGAGAACCACACAATTGGCCAGGATTTGAGGGTTTACATGTTGCGTACAGTGAGGCTATCGCTTCTTCAGTCATCCATATTGACTCACATGTACACAGAAAGGAAATCCTGAAAACCAGTCATGTGTGTGGCTCTCCAGGACCAAACTTGCCTACCCTAGCATAAATAAATTAGTGGGTTCTCAATACATTCTCACAGCTACCTAAAAGCATTGTAGAAATGAGTCTTCAGAATAGCTTTAAGGTTTGGAAAAAGACTCATAACTCTTTTTTTGACGTGACTTAACATGAGATAGTGAAATGTTATACAAGAAGAGATATTTGATATAGAGTTGATGACTAAAGTTTTTATAGAAAGGGCATAGATCTGAAGAGTGAAATTGGGTATATTAAGAATATAGAGAGCACTAGAACCTAAAGGAACCTATTGGTTTGCTAAGGGGCTCAGTGGATAGAAGATACCAACGTCTGAACCTTGTGGGATACTTAAGCAATCTTGAATAGTAAGAGGTTCTTGTTAGGGAGAAGCTAAATGAGTGAATTGGAGAACTAAGATGGGGACCATGAGCAAAGTTGTGCCAGTGAGACAAGCTGAATAGAGAGTTTGTAAGTAAAGGTGGTGATCACCTAAAGCAGTAGTGGTCAACCTGGTCCCTAACACCCACTAGTGGGCGATTTAAGCTTTCATGGCGAGCGGCATGGTAATCTCTAGGTGGCATCACTGACGAGTGACGTCACACGCCAGAGACCCGCAGCACCACACTTGGTTGGAGGGCTGGTGATAGAGGGATGGTGATAGAGTCTAGGGACAGCAGTCAGGACCTGGTCACTATCTAGTAAGTACAGAGCGATACATACCTAGGGGCAACATTCAGGGCCGGATCACTATCTAGTAAGTACAGGGTGATACATAGCTAGGGGCAGCAGTCAGGACCGGGTCATTATCTAGTAAGTATAGGGCAATACATACCTAGGGGCAACATTCAGGGCCGGATCACTATCTAGTAAGTACAGGGCGATACATAGCTAGGGACAGCAGTCAGGGCCGGATCACTATCTAGTAAGTACAGGGCGATACATAGCTAGGGGCAGCAGTCAGGACCCGGTCACTATCTAGTAAGTACAGGGCGATACATACCTAGGGGCAGCATTCAGGGCCGGATCACTATCTAGTAAGTACAGGGCGATACATAGCTAGGGGCAGCAGTCAGGGCCGGATCACTATTTAGTAAGTACAAGGCGATTTATAGCTAGGGGCAGCAGTCAGGGCCGGATCACTATTTAGTAAGTACAGGGCGATACATAGCTAGGGGCAGCAGTCAGGACGGGTCACTATCTAGTAAGTATAGGGCGATATATAGCTAGGGGCAGCAGTCAGGACCGGGTCACTATCTAGTAAGTACAGGGCGATACATAGCTAGGGGCAGCAGTCAGGACCGGATCACTATCTAGTAAGTACAGGCTGAAACATAGCTAGAGACAGCAGTCAGGACCGGGTCATTATCTAGTAAGTACAGGGCGATACATAGCTAGGGGCAGCAGTCAGGACCGGGTCACTATCTAGTAAGTACAGGGCGATACATAGCTGCAGTCAGGCCCGGGTCACTATCTAGTAAGTACAGGGCGATACATAGCTAAGGGCAGCAGTCAGGACCGGGTCACTATCTAGTAAGTACAGGGCGATACATAGCTAGGGGCAGCAGTCAGGACAGGGTCACTATCTAGTAAGTACAGGGCGATACATACCTAGGGGCAGCAGTCAGGGCTGGATCACTATCTAGTAAGTACAGGTTGATACATAGCTAGGGACAGCAGTCAGGGCCGGGTCACTATCTAGTAAGTACAGGGCGATACATAGCTAGGGGCAGCAGTCAGGACCGGGTCACTATATAGTAAGTACAGGGTGATAAATAGCTAGGGGCAGCAGTCAGGACCGGGTCACTATCTAGTAAGTACAGGTTGATACATAGCTAGGGGCAGCAGTCAGGACTGGGTCACTATCTAGTAAGTATAGGGCGATACATAGCTAGGGGCAGCAGTCAGGACCGATCACTATCTAGTAAGTATAGGGCGATACATAGCTAGGGACAGCGGTCAGGACCGGATCACTATCTAGTAAGTACAGGGCGATACATAGCTAGGGGCAGCAGAGAGGACCGGGTCACTATATAGTAAGTACAGGGTGATACATAGCTAGGGGCAGCAGTCAGGACTGGGTCACTATCTAGTAAGTACAGGTTGATACATAGCTAGGGACAGCGGTCAGGACCGGATCACTATCTAGTAAGTACAGGGCGATACATAGCTAGGGGCAGCAGTCAGGACCGGGTCACTATATAGTAAGTACAGGGTGATACGTAGCTAGGGTCAGCAGTCAGGACCGGGTCACTATCTAGTAAGTACAGGGCGATACATAGCTAGGGGCAGCAGTCAGGGACGGATCACTATCTAGTAAGTACAGGGCGATGCATAGCTAGGGGCAGCAGTCAGGACCGGGTCACTATCTAGTAAGTACAGGGCGATGCAAAGCAGTCAGGACCGGTCACTATCTAGTAAGTACAGGGTGATACATAGCTAGGGACAGCAGTCAGGACCGGGTCACTATCTAGTAAGTACAGGGCGATACATAGCTAGGGGCAGCAGTCAGGACCGGTCACTATCTAGTAAGTACAGGGTGATACATTGCTAGGGGCAGCAGTCAGAGACGGTCACTATCTAGTAAGTACAGGGCGATGCATAGCTAGGGGCAGCAGTCAGGACCGGTCACTATCTAGCAAGTACAGGGCGATACATAGCTAGGGGCAGCAGTCAGGACCGGGTCATTATCTAGTAAGTACAAGGGGATACATAGCTAGGGGCAGCAGTCAGGACCGGGTCACTATCTAGTAAGTACAGGGCGATACATAGCTAGGGGCAGCAGTCAGGGACGGTTTACTATCTAGTAAGTACAGGGCGATACATAGCTAGGGGCAGCAGTCAGGACCAGATCACTATCTAGTAAGTACAGGGCGATACATAGCTAGGGCCATATGATTTATGGAACCAGAGAGAGTAAATTGAGTGGGCGGTAGGTATTAAAAGGTTGACGATCCCTGACCTAGAGAGTAAGTAAGGAAAGCTGCCCTTTGTTTTAGATGAGCATATGTAATTTGTTGCTGTGAGTGCTATTTCAGCAGAGTGCTGAGGATGCAAGCCAAATAATAGGTAATATACTGCACTGCTCTGTGTGTTTGTAAATCTGTCATATATCCATGTTGTCATGATATTGATCTGCTTGGTATCATACCTTTTACATTGATCTGAAGCTGCCTCCTACAGTTCTATGTTGTGTCTCTACCTCTGGCTGTATATTTCAGATTCTAATTTCTCTCTTTTTTCTGCAATTCTATCTGTCCTGTTTGCCTGTCTGTCTAAGCTTTGTCATATTCTATTACCAGTTAGATAGTAACGAGGCAGCACACAGTTAACCAATTAGAGTTCAGATTTTTTTAGGAGGCTAGAATCCTGTGCATTGGTTTATGCATAAATCCTGGTAGCATTGTTTCCATGTACTTTTGTAAATTACATATTAAATCTTCTCTGTGGTCATATATTTAAATATATAGTATTTTGAAGCACTAAGTATAATGTTTATTTTAATATAGAAAATAAAATAATACTTTTTATATGCACTCATATTGCTGTGGGATCTGCTATTTGGGGGTCTGCTGATCAACTTCCTGATGTGGGCTAAGACTTTGAATAGAAAAAAGTCCCTATCTGCATAATGGAAATGTGACATCTGCAACTGCCAGTCTATTTGTTAGGTCTACACCATCCTGAGAACAGGCAGAACTGATAAAAGAGAATTGATCCTTACTGTAGTCAATAATTTGATATAAAAATGTAAATGTAAAGGATGTTTTTTTTTTGTGCTTTTTTAAAACATTTTGTTTGTTTTCAAGTTTAGTTATTAAGGGAACCATACAGAATTTTCTTTCATTTCCAATTTATAACAATATAAGATTGGCAAGAAGGGAGCAAGAGCAATTTGTCAAATTTATAGACCTGTAAACCTCACATCAGCAGTGGGAACTAATGTATTCAGGAATATATCTGTTATAACAAGGTAATAAATGGGAGCCAGCATTGTTTTAGGAGAAATATGTTGTGTTGTTTGTATTTTTGATATATGTGCATTTTTCCACTGAGAAAACAAATAAAGCAAAATCTGTGTTTTATGTCACTGACTGCCCACTGCCAGACCCGCAGCTACAGCTCTGCGTAGTGAGCAAAAGAAAAAAAAAAGTTAACGGTTAATAAATATATCTGTGCATAGCATGGAATTCTGGAATCCCTTAAACCGGTCAATTATGGCATTACAGTTTATAAATATAGGAATCCATTTTGTTGTTGTTACATATCTTCCTCATGAGGATGTGTGTTATGGCCTTCAGGGAAGAAAGGGGTTAGGAATGAAGGGACAGAGAGTCATTGTAATGATAATTGAATAAGATTGAAATAGACACCACACCCATTCTCTCCCACTAGCCAAGAAGCAGACCCCAGGTATCATTCATTTAAATCATAGTTCACCAGAATTGTAAGCATCCCTCTCTTTCACACACCTTCAAGAAATGTGACATGGCTCCCTCCAGGGTCCTGCAAAGGCCTCGTCATTCTTTCTTTTAATTAAAAACTAAATGTATGACTTTTTTTCCTGCTAAATTATGCTCTGAGTCAGACTTAATGTTTTCAAACAAATATTTTTTTCATGTAATCGTCCTTTAATATTTACTTTGTGTGAAAAAACGTTTAAGTCATAATTGTAGGTTCCATGCACAGTGTTGCTAACTTTAGTTTGTCATGATAACTGAGTTCACACAACAATTTTGAAAATGTGAATGGTTGCTTACCATCCTGGTAAATGGCAGCATGATGGGACTAGTGTCATGTGTGTAGTTGTATGGTGTCTATGTGTTGGCTCTTTTTCTGTGATGTTTGGCACTATATACCAGGGTTATTAGAGTGGTTTGAGTGTCGTTACAAAGATCACTATGTTGTAAACATCCATTTGATCTGTTTATGATGATCTGAGTGATGTTGTACCCTTAATACTCCTGAGCAGGGAGGTAGGAGCCAGATCGGTGGACTGGGGAGTGGGAGTGTGAGTGTGGAAATAGAAGAAAATATCTTTCACCCTTACTTTTCTATTCAGCCCCTTGCAAGCATCACACTGTGTGGAAGGCTTCCAAGGGGATTAGAGAAGATGGCAAAAAGAAGTAAGAATAGACTAGAGAAGATATATCCATATATTATTAAAACAATGTTCCACTAATAATGGCAAACACCCTTAGGGATAAGTGTGTCAAAATAAACATAATGTAACAGCGTCCAAGTGTTGCTCATGATTCTCACTGTTCACATTGAATGCCACCTGCCTTGACCCATTTAAGCCCTGAGAGTGCTTTATTAGTAGAACACTGATTTACTATTATTCTGCCAATAACTCTTCTGGCTAAGTACCCATATATATTGTTTGTGTTAATTAGCCATGTTAGTCTAGTGATTTAAAAGTAATATTAAATACTACAATATATAATATTTTAATGGACTAACAATGTATTTTAATAGATAAGCTTCTCCTTTTACCAAGAGCAATGTACACATACGCTCGTATACCTTTTTAAACAGACACTGACTCACTGTCTTTGCACACATGTATCTGCATACATATTTGCAAACACTATGGGCCTCATTCAAATGTGATTTGGCCAATTGAATAGGGCTCTATATAAGCACATAGCATATAAATTTTACAGAAGTTTTTAGTTAGTGAACTTCTATCCAAAAACTAAAAACCTCTGTAAAAAAATATGCTATGTGCTTATATGGAGCCCTATTTAATTGGCCAAATTGCAATTGAATGAGGGCATATATATATATATTGCAAATGTTTGCTCACAGTATGCTGCGCATGCACATAACATACATTACTCTACCACATGCTCACACTATTCTCAATGCCACTCAAATCCTGCAGGAATTAACTCCTTCATTACAACACATTCATCATTATGTTACTTTATTTCTCAGTATGAATGTATATTGTTTTGAATGTTGTATGTTGAATTTCCTCATCCATCTGTCACCAAGGGGCTATTAGGTTACCTGTTGCCCACTCCCCCCCACCACTCACACTACCTACATCTACCGGTTGCACATCTCTGGGCACTGTGCCTGGTATTTAAAGACGGGAAATAGAGAGGGTAGAAAAACGAGGACGTGGGGAGAGACAGCAACGTAGAGAGTGGGGGTAGGGGGAGGGACGTAGTGAATGATTCGGGAGGGAGAGGGTGCCGTCTGTATGCAGCAGAATGGCAGAACGGGCTAGCAGGCAGCGGGCACGGCCTGTGAGTAACAGGAGAGGGGGGGGAGGGGGGAGATACGGTGAAGGGGGGTTATACAGGGTGGGCTGCTTTAAACCTCCCCTCCACAGCCATGGGGGCCCTGAAAGTTTATTTGTGGCGTGGCTGCTAGGCACCTGCTACATTGTGTCCGAGCTGGTTTGAGAAAGTGAGGGGCTCTAGCAGTCTTCAAAACACTGACAATGGCCCCCTCCTTCTTTTAGCTTGTCACTGCCCTGCTCCCCACTGTCCTCCCAGTGACCCTAGATGGCCTAAATCTAACCCAGAATGCAATGACACTGAGACATCACTATGACATCATACTGAATTATAATCTTGTATTTGTTTATATAGTGCTAAACATATTATTACATTTCCTCCTTACAGTTATGCACTAACCACAATATTACTCTTATAAACTGAAGGGTTATGAGTGGTGCGTATGTATGAAAAAGGTGATATGTTAAAAAAGAAAAACATACATATTATTAGCACTTTCATTGCTACATATATAGAAATGGTGAAAATGTTTAAAAAAATGTTTTTTAATTATTTCATCATAAAGCATTTGGGTCCTATCCTCTTATGGTAGCGCAGCACAAGGCAGCAGTAGTGGCGGTGAGCATCTGCTAGATGGCTCTGCCAATATTCCTGTGCCGTATCATAGACTCAAGGCTTAGGGAAAATGTTAGGGTTAGGGTGAGGGTTAGTTTAAGGGTTAGGCTAACCTTATAAGCTTAGAACTTCTCTCACATATCGCCAGCGCTGCAAAATATCATCAGCGCCATCAAGCGATTGGAGGCCGCAGCGGACCTGTCTCGACACCATAACAGGATAGATCCAGCATTGGTTGTTTTCATCTCCTACCAGTACCTTGGATATAGCTGAACTTAACCGAGAGTGATTTTAATTGGCTATTAAGTTTACAGTGCCAGTTGTACTAAGACATAGTCAAAGACATTGGAGATGGTTACAAATAGAGCTATTATCAGATTACAAGGTATCCCAACATTGTGTGTGTGTCGGGGGAGTATCACTAATTGCTAATATAATGTAGCCCCCATTTGTAAAAGCTTACTAAAACTATTTCACACGTAAAATGATTGTCAAAATACATCATGCATTTTTGTGTCGATCTGAAGAATATCCTGTTCAGCTGCCATATATTTGTAACATTTTACAGTCTCTTCAGCCTAATTGTTATGAATATAAGATGTCATTTAGACATCATTTGTTACTGATTAGCAATAAAAATCTTAATACGAGGGGAAACAGTCAGTGTAGCTTTTACAACATACATTTGAAATTAGCATTGTTGCTTCCAGCAAATATCCTTCTTTCCACCCACAGTTAGGTGCCCAGGATCTGCCCAGTACACGGTTCTAAATAGCTTCTGACGGTCTAGGCTTGCCTGTAATAGTCACAACTGGGAAGCAGCCAGATAATAATCGCATATATAGTTGTCGTAAATGTGAATTTTTTGGTAACGCTATGTTAAAAGTTATGGGCTTGCGCATGTGCAATGAGTGCAATGAGTGCCAAAGGCGCTCATCTCGAGGCCCGAGAGTTACGAGTTTGACGCAATCCGCAATCAGCACCAAAGGCCCGTAAAGTAGAGGGGGGGGGGGGGGGGGAGAGGCTTGCAATGAGCACCGAAGGATCACATTGCGAACCCTGTGATGAGCGCCGAAGGTGAGCGCCGTTGGGAGAGCCGTGATGAGCGCCAGAGGACTGCAAGTTGCGGGTTTCCCGAAGGCGCTCATCGCGAGGCCGTAAAGTAGAGGGGAGGGGAGAGCCTCTCAAGTTAGAGGGGGGGAGAGCCTCACATTGTGTGGCAAACAGAATTGATAGGCTTCAAATTTTATTGCCGTCATATTTGACGGGCAAGTGCCTAGTGTTGTAATATTGTCAGAACAGATAATATTGTTGTAATGTTATCAGGACAGTCCCCCTGAGCAGACCCTCACCCACCCCCTGGTTACCTGCTAGGTGTGGTAAGCAGCCCATCTGCTGAAATCTAAAGCACTAAACTTCATGTGTTAATGTTAAAACAATATTTATTTATTTTTTGGATTTTATTTTTTGGGAATACTGATTGATTTTATTGCTTTTCAGAAGCTAAATAAATAAACTAAGCCCCACTGTGTGAACACTGTAGTGGTAATTAAAGCCGGGAAAATATCTAAATCATAAATGGTTGTCCCAGTAGGCATTGTTCTTCAGTACCAGTGGCATAGCAGCATGTGAAAAGCACCAGGGCCCCCAATAGGGTGGGGGCCTCTGATACCTGAAGTAAGGAAGAATTATTTTATAGAAAGGTGATCTGATCATGATAGGGGTAATCTACATGCATTTGGGGCTTTTTATTAACACCTAATGGCACTTATCTTGTATAGAGAATTTACATCTACATCCTTAGCTGGGAATCCAGGTTCCTCAGTATCAAACTAGTGCTGATGCTAGTAATGGACTAGCAAAATTACTACCCATAGAAGCAACTAATCTGTCCATTCAGCACAACATTAGAGCATTTTCACCAATTCTTTGAATATATAGCAGTGAATATTAATTATATGTAAGCTTTTCTTTTAAAATTATACTCTGCAACATGAAGCATATGACATGTGTGTAACAAAAATTAAAGGTGCAATGAGATACCTTTAAATGGTAAAGACCATTCTTTAAATATACATTTTTTTCAAAAATATTTAAAATATTGTACTCACAAAACTGGTATAAATACTCCACAATATGTAATAAAATAAGTTGTTTTTTTTTTGACGAGTCTGAAAACCTACTGAGGTTTGTTTTGGCTGGATTATAAAGAAATGTGCAACACATGGATACTAATTAACTGCTTTGAAGTGCTAATTAGTGACACAATGTTTTTGCAGATACTTAAACAAGCTACACCCAGTGTTGTTATGTAGTTCGGTCCCCTCTCCATCCTTATCAAGCACGCAGAGCTGCAAATTGGCATATTAATGCAGCAAAAAACAAAAAAAAGAAAGAAAGAAAAGGAATTATTTACTATAGAAAAAAATCTTTAGCACAATGTATAGATAGTTTTCAATGCTCTTTAAGAAGACACTAACTTAGGGTGACAGTTTCCCATTAACAATTAGCATTATTTTTGTGTATTATTGACACACATTCAAAGAATGTAACAAATTACAAACACTGGAAAATTTAACACATGACAAAATAAATACAATTAATGTCCTATATACAATGTGATATATTTTATTATAATTCACATACACCAATAAACATACGTTGGATCTATCCTGTTATAGTTAAGGCAGCAGTGGCAGCAGCAGTTGCAATAAGGAGACAATATTTTACAGCGCTGACGATATTTGAGAGAAGTTCTAACCTTAGAATGTTACCCTAACCCTTAAAAAAAACTCTAACCCTCACCCTAACAGTTTACCAAAGCCTAACGCTATGATATCGGCACTGAAATATCGGCAGCGCTATCTAGCGGTTGGTCGCCGCCACTGCTACTGGCACTGCTTGCGGATTGCTGCCGTAACTATAACAGGAAAGGATCTATACATTTTATGATTATTATTGTAAATATATAACAAACATATTCTACAGCTCTTTACCTGTAATGAGTACATAAGACGTGTGGTAATATATTGTTATATGCCCTGCTACCAAAGGATTTGTGATAAAAACCCTGCTCATCAAAGCCTAAAATGATGTCATACATTATGACAATTCCATGCCATACATATACTATACCTTACACACACCACTGTGCTATGATGCAAACTCTGTGCCATCATACATATAGTCTGATACCTTACAAATCTGATTTTTATTGGGAAATATGTATAAAATAGTATCATAACATTACAGTAGAAATATATATATATATATATATATATATATATATATATATATTATTTTATTTTTTTGTTTTATAAAGTTGCTTTAAAAATGTACACTTAAATATTATTTTTGCCAAAACACTGCCCATTAGTTTCTCCTAAAATATCCTACAAGCCTGTTTATTTGTAGTGGCCACTGTAGAAAAATAGGGATGAAAAGACTAGCGTCTCCATGGCAGATCTGCTCTTTCCCTGGATACCTAATAAGGGATGGATAAACACAGTTCTGCTGAAGGTTTGCACTATTATAGTTAAAATGTAAGTTTTGAAAGCTATGTTGTTATTTATATATATTCATATTATCAATAATTAGTTATTCTTTAAACAAGTTAAACTGTTAAACTCCATTGCAGGGGTAGTCAATTATTTTTCGCAAAATTCACTACGATCCAAATGTCTGTAAAAATGAAGTTGAGGTTGGGTGTCCATATAATTTTTACAGATTGGCTAACAAATATTTTTTTACTAGTAACTTGCCTGTCATAAATGACAGTAACATAGAATGTTATTGTGAAATGTCTGTGCTCTCTCTCTCTTTTTGTTCACCCTCTTTCTCTCCTGTCTCTCTCTGTCCTGTGTGTGTCTCTCTCTGTCCTGTGTGTGTGTGTCTCTCTGTCCTGTCTGTCTCTTTCTCTGCCCTGTCTCTCTCTCTGTCCTGTTTCTCTCTCTCTCTGCCCTGTCTCTCTCTCTGTCCTGTCTCTCTCTCTCCCTCTCTGTCATGTCTCTCTCTCTGTCTTGTGTCTCTCTCTCTGTCCTGCGTATCTCTCCCGCTCTCCTGTCTTTCTCTCTCCTGATGCTGTCTCTCTGTCTGTACGCTCTCTCTGTACGCTCTCTCTATTTGAGCGCTGTCTGTGGCTCTCTCTCTGCGCTCTCTGTCTGTATACTCTCTCTCTGTGTGCACTCTTTCTGTGCACTAACTCTCTCTGTGCTCTGTCCGTGTGCACTATCTGTACATTTTCTCTCACTCTCTGTGTGCTCTGTCTGTGTGCACTCTTGCTCTGTACCTCTCTCTCCATCTCTCTCTGTACCCCTCCCTCTCTGTCTCTCTCTCTCTCTCTGCCCTGTCTCTCTCTCTGTCCTGTCTTTCTCTCTCTCTGTCATGTCTCTCTCTCTGTCTTGTGTCTCTGTCTCTGTCCTGTGTATCTCTCTGCTCTCCTGTCTTTCTCTCTCCTGTTTCTCTCGCTCCTGGTGCTGTCTCTCTGTCTATGCGCTTTCTCTGTATGCTCTCTCTCTTTGATCGCTTCTCTGTCTCTCTCTCTCTGCGCTCTCTGTCTGTGTACTCTCTCTCTGTGTGCACTCTTTCTGTGCACTAACTCTCTCTGTGCTCTGTCCGTGTGCACTATCTGTACGTTTTCTCTCACTCTCTGTGTGCTCTGTCTGTGTGCACTCTTGCTCTGTACCTCTCTCTCTATCTCTCTCTGTACCCCTCCCTCTCTGTCTCTCTCTCTGTGCACTATTTCTCTGTGCAATGTCTGTGAATCTCTCTCTCTGTGTGCTCTCTGTCTGTGAGCTCTCTGTCTGTGCACTCTCTTTCTGTTCTCTCTCTGTCTGTGTACTCTCTGTCTGTGCACTCTCTCTCTCTGCACTCTCTCTCTGTGCACTCTGTGCACTCTCTGTGTGCACTGTCTGTGTGCTCTGTGTGTATGCGTGCGCTCTTACTCTGTACCTCTCTCTCTCACTGTGCTCACTCTGTCTGTGCACTCTCTGTCTCTGTGCTCTCTGTCTGTGCACTGTCTCTTGCTCGGTGTGCACTGTCTGTGTGCGCTATCGCTGTGTACGTCTCTCTCTATGTGCGCTCTCTATCTGTGCACCCTCTCAATATATGTACTCTCTGTGTCTGTGTGTGCTCTCACCCTGTACCTCTCTTTCTCTCTGTGTGCTCTCTGTCTGTGCATCCTTTCTCTGTGCACTGTCTGTGTGTGCTTTCTCTGTCTGTGTGCACTCTTTCTCTGTACCTCTCTCTCATTCACTTTGCTATCTGTCTCTCTGTGCTGTGTTTCTCTGTGCTGTCCCTGTTTCTGAACTGCATAGTGGCTGCCGGCTGCTGTCAATTTTGTCTTTTAGGCCCCACCCACGACAAAGTCGCGGTCACGCCCCTCAATGGCATCAGCATTACTCAAACTGCCACTACACTTGCCCTTTAAATGTACTACAATAGCTTGCAGACATTACAGCCTCATGTGTGTGCATAAATATATTGTATTATGCATATTCCTGTAGCACTGTCCATGAGCACAGAGCTTCTCAACAGTAACAGTAAAACAATGGGCACACAGAAACAGACAATTGGTAAAAATACCCTGCAATGCAAAAGTTGCTCTTTATCAATTTGTATGGTGGCCACATAAGGGTAAATATTACATAGTGAGAAATAAGAAGAGGTTCAGTAGCTTTGTACAAGAGAATGATATTATTCAAAGTTAAAGGACCACAAAAGTCACCATAAGTGCTCAGCACCATAAGGGGCAAAAGAGAAAAATGTGGAAAAAGTATTACTATTTACTTAATATATATTTACTAGCGACTTGCCAGTCAAAAATGTTGGCAATAAAATTTGAAGCCATAGCAATGCTGTTGCTCCTCTGTGGACTTTTGCTCCTCTGTGGACCTTTTGCTTCTCTGTGGACCTTTGGGGCTCATTGCGAGCCCCGCACTGAGCGCAAGTGTCCTGGTTTGCAATGATCACCTTTGGCGCTCATCACAAAGACAGGTATATAAGTACAGTGTAAAATTTAAAAAAATGTGAGTACAGTGAATTAATAAATTAATATGAATTAATAAATGAATATACTTTCCCTATTTATATTTAATATGCAGCAATCAATATTCTGAAGAGCTAACCATTTGTATTTTCCTGCATCTGAACATGTACAGTTGGAGTGTTGATCATTTGAGGAAAAAGTGTCAGCAATGTGGCAAGTGTGCAGTGTAAATAGGCTGCGTTCGCAAGGGCAAACCATTTGTTTAGGCGTGTAAAGCGGCATTTTAGAATCCTAATGTTATGAGTTGTAAGTTAGTGTTGTACAATGGCACATTTGTCTATGTGATACTTGGCTCGCAAGCATTTTCCGTCTGTTGTAATAATATATTTTGTATTTGCTCCTGTGTAACTACGTGCCTGGTGGTGATTTTCGCGGCTCTGTCTCCCGTTTTCATTTTTTTTGTCAACTATTTTTAAATTGTGGCTTAGCTGATTTTCAAGTGCCGAAACTTCTTAAATGCTACTTAAATTGGCGTGCAACCTCACTCCCAGACGTCCTGGCTGTCCCCCCGTGCTGTGTGTGATGTTTGTTTTATGTGGTATTTTTTTGTTGTTGTGCTTTTCGTGTTTTTCAATGTGCGTTAACTTCATATTTTTGCAACCTCGTATTATTTTTTTCTAAGTTCCACGGGTCGTAATTGTTGTTTTTAAAAGTCGTACGTGCTTGTCTGTCCTTTGTGCGCTTCGCTGTCGTGTAGTCTCGTTTTCATTTTTTTTTTGGCCGCCATTTTTTTCACGCTTAGCCTATTATTCCAGTGACAAAACTCCTTCAATTGGACTTTTATTTGCATGCAACCTCACTCCCAGACGTCCTGGCTGTTCCCCCGTGCTATGTGTCAGCCGTTAACTTCATATTTTTGTGACCTCATTTTTTTTTTTTTTCTAAGTTCCGCCGGTCCCGATTTCCTCATCCTGCATTGTATTTATTTTTTTTAAGTCCCATAGCTTTTTTTTTCTTCAAAGTTCTGCTTTTCTGAGTAGTTTTTTACTACTTTCCTGTGTTTATTTTCCCCTTTCCCCTCTGTCTCTTTCCCCCTATCCCCTGTGTCTCTTCTGCCCTCCCTCCTGTGTCCCTTTCCCCCTCTGTCTATATTGCATTAAAGTAGCAGGAGATAATAGATCGAGGTTAACAGGGAGGCATATTGAATTCTATTAAGTATTGAAAATGTTAAGTTTAAGGAACCAGAGTGAGTGATTTTCATCTACAATCTATTTTTTAGTTCACCATTAATTAACATTAAAAATAAATGTAAGAAATTATTGGCTGCTGCCCCTCCCCAAATCACTTAGCCCAGAGTACTGCTGAAAACAGAACAAGTATTTATACTGAGAAAACATAAATTGTAGAGGGTGTGTCAATGGGAGCATGCAAACGGATATATGATTGTAATTTTTGCCCCCTTATCCTACAGAGCACTTCAGGTGACCGACCCTGCCTAATAAATGTTTTATCAGTTGAAATGTTTGTTGTCAGTAGTGCTCCGGACAATGAGAGGGGTATAGGAGCAGCCATTATTGAGGTAAACATTATTTTAAAAAGATGATAATTACTGGTTGTTTATACATTTTAATATTAATTAATGGTGAACTAAAACATACATTTAACATAAAAAGCACTTACACTGGTCCGTTAGGATGTTGCAGAATCATCCAGGATACAATCACATTCAAAACATTGACAACTTACTCTCTGCTATACCTTACACATATATTTACATTATGTCACACAGTAAATGCAGCGAGACATAGCATTACTGTGATGTCTTACACATACTCATATCTTGCAGAAAATAGCACATATAGTAATACCTTAATACCATAACTTAGAAGATTGTCATGCCCACCAGATATAACAACCTAATTTAGCAAACTTCAGCCAGAGTTGGTGTACCAAAAAGGAATAATTATAATTTGTACTCAATAATTAAATAATTCTTATTCAAGAAAGACATTCAAAACTGGCACATCTTTGCTATTGATAAGACATAACTTTTAATCAATATAATTACAATAAATAAAATAATGATTAATACCAGAATCAAGATACTTAATGATATATAATTGTAGTATACCTCTTAATATATCCCCTCAGATTTAAATAATTGAATAGGAATACCTAAAATCAGGTAATTTTCATTTTATCCCATTTTAGACACTTGTATATTACAGATAGAGACTAGAAGAGAACGCCCACTGAAACAAGGGACATGCATTTCATAGAGCATGTTTTAGATATTACAAAAAATATATTTTGCATAAAAAAAAATAAAAAAAATGTTTAAACTTCATTGAACTAACATTAAATACACAGATCTCAATGTAGTACATGTCTCATTGACAGACACATATTGCACATACATTTATATTACATATTAGTGACTGACAGTGGCAAGAACCCATAACAGTTAAACATTTGAATCAAATTACTGTACTCTGAGATCATTTGAAAAATTAAAACACTCATTGACTCATTTACAGATTCAACAGAAATAAAAAGTATTCCCGTGTCCCTTTAATATTTTGCATACAGCATATACACTACAACACCTCATAACCCACACAATGTGATAATACTTTGGCATCTTGCACACTCTGGTATCTTATGCTGGTTGGATTCCCAGGTCCCTCAGGATTCTAATGGGTGTAGAAAGTAATGTACTGCTGCTTATTGCAGCTTCCTGTCTACAATTGCAATGCAGAGGTTAGGCATCAATTTCTCTTTCAGTGCCTCTAGCTGTTCTACAGAATGGTAAGTCTATTTATTTATCCATATATATGCAGTATAAGTAGTATAAATTAATGTGTAAATATATATACATATAGTCAGACCCCTCTCCCCATGTAGCTGGTGGTGTGACCGGAGACTACACCCATATTTGCTCTGCTAATAGGGCGATGGGCAAGTAAATTAGCTGAAATGAAGGTGAGGGGGGTGAGTGACATGAAATATGTGTGCACAGGTAGGAGAAAGGGGCAGACTTTGAAAATGTGGGGGAGAGGGTGCCTCCCACAATGCCAGGTAATTTACTTATTATCCCCATGTAGCTGGTGGTATGGCTGGAAGCTACGCCCATTTTTGGTCTGGGCAAGTAAATGAGCTTAAATGAAGCGGGTGACGTGTGAGACGTGTGCATAGGTAGAAGGAAGAAGCAAGCTTTAATGGAGTGGGGAGAGAGTGTTCCTCCCACAACCCTAGGTAATTTGCCCTCTCCCCATGTAGCTGGTGATGTGGTCGGAAGCTACACCGATTTTTGTTCTGATAAGAGGGTCAAACACCTGACTGGGAGATTATGCCTTGACTGAGGCGTTTGAAGGCTTCTCTAATTTCCATTTTGAGATTGGGAATATATCTACTATGACAGTTTGTTTTCCAATGACCCATTGACTTAATTATATGGACTGGGGTTTGGTTTTTGGCTGTGGTTGATGCAGTTCTGATTCTGAAAGTATTGAAAGGGATTGTGTCCTAGTCTGGTGAGTATGAGTCGGAGGTGATGAATGTGGTCATGGATAAGGATTGCCTTGAGATGCGGAGTAAAAGATGCAATTAGATTTTGTCTTGATGTGTCTCGTGTAGTGTTTGAAGAGTGGTTACTGAGCATGTTTTGTCATGTGTGGGGTAATTGTAGAAATAGGAGTGCAACTAGTTTTAGTGGTTTGGAGGTGAAGAGTGCACATGTCGGGCATGAAAGGGATATTTTGCTTTGTGAGGAAGAGTGTTTGTGATTGTGATATAGTGAATTCGCTGGGTCTCAAAAATCCTAAGGAAGCTAATTTAGACGCTGCCATAATAGTAAGTGAAGTTTTGTCACTAAAGGGGTTTTTAGACAGGAAGGAAATCAGCTGTTTTGCATATGTTGCTGCTGATTGGCAGCCTTGATGATCCAGGTGGTTGGGAATGTTTAAATAGGCCTTAAAGGAATCATTTCATGGGTGGTGCTAATATATATGATACGCTGATTTGATCTGACCATGAGAGGTGAAATTAGATCCCAGTCAGATACGTTTTATTAGTGGTAGGATGTAGGTGGAGTCTTGAATGGCAATGATCTGCAAAAGCTAGGAATACAGACAATTTGATGGGAGGTGTGATGTGGTGGTTTTATAAAAACAATTATGTTTGCTCCTCTCCCAATGTAGCTGGTGGTGTGGCCACAACACTCTGTCGTAAGTTTGAAGAGTTGACTGCTAGGCCCTCTAGCATGGTTTGACAGACTTGAAGAAGTAGAGGTTTTAATCTTGTATCTGTGGCAGTTGGGGTTCCGGATGAAGGCTGGCCAGCCTGGAGGGGTAGACAGGAAGTCCTATGGATGAAATGAAGGGGATATTCAATTGTATATAATGATGACGGTGGAAGTTAAGCAAAAGGTAAAGGAGGTCTAGTTTCCTGAGAAGGGACATTGTCATGGGATCGGAAGATTTAAAGCGATGGATTATATCATAAGTGAATTAGTTGGTGGCAATGAAACTAATGGGTGTGTTGCTACATTTTGTTCCCTAAGTGTTGGCAGCAGTCAGATCTGGGGTAACATGTCATGGAGTGGAGTTGATAGCTACTTTGTTAGGCCAGTGTAATGTGATGATCTCTCTATTGAAAATAGCTTTAAGTGGGTGTCTGAATTGAGGATCAAGAGACATGGCTATGTATCAGACAGGTGTGCTGGGAAGAAAGTTCTTCCATCCCATGAACCGAGGAAGGTTGCCCAGAGAGATAAAACTAGGATGAATTGTTTGCTTAGAGTGATCATTGAATGATGGTTTTCGGGGCTTAGTCAATTCTGTCAGTAAATTGCTGATAAATGGTCTTCCTTGGGCGAGTATTTTAGTGACATTCTTTAGGTGGCCTAAGAGACATTGAAGATCTTTGGTGTTCTTAGTATTGACAATGGTGATGTTTTGTATATATAATCAAGTCTGGTCTAATTTATTTTGGACCTTGGAATCCTTTTGCACTGTGTCTAAAATGTTTGTAGTTGGTGTGTAGGGCCTTTGTTTTTGTCCTGTGTGTATGAAATGTTGATTGGAGCATAGAATATTTCTATAAATACTGTTAGTTTACGGGGTCAGTCTGGGGTCTTTGGATATGATTGTGACGTTGTCCTTGGAGATAGTTTTTGGTTTGGTTGTGTCAGTGGATGGTATTAATAGCGATACCAAGTTTATTTATTTTCGCTTGATAATATCCCTCTTCAGGTTGGCTGGGATGAAATGCTCTGGCATTATTATCGGAGGAGATGTCATCAGCTCACTTCATTCTGTTGATGGAGGAAAGGGATTATAGTTGATATTCTCCAAATATGAAATCCTGTTCTTCAAAGAATTGATGGATGTGGCGATATTGGCTATCATTCATTTTAGTTGGGGGAACTGATTGTTGACTTGGCTTGGAGCTAGAATTAGTGCCTTGATCGCTCATTGCAGGCCTTGGCAACCCGCAACTTTCATGCTTCGCAATGATCTCCTTCGGCGCTCATCGCGATGTCCCACATGTCTGGCATTGTTCGGCTTAGTGTTACTGGCATTCGTTAAGTGTTATTGGCTTATGTTAATACTTACTGGCTTCGGTTAACTGTTACTGGCTGTCATTTTTCTTCTCGCTTAGGCGTCTTTCCTTCCCTGAAAAAAGACAAATATGGCTCAAATTAATTTTTTCCAACCTCACTCACAGGCTCCCTGTCTCTTCCCCTGTGGTGTGCACGTTAATTTGAGTCATATTTGTTGTTGGTCTTTCCAGTTCCGTGGTTCAGCCGTTAAATTCGTAATTTAGTGTAGCCCCGCAACTGCGGCCTTCGGTCCTAAGTCTTACGGGCCTTCACCGCTCATTGCAGCCTAAGTAAGTCCCACAAGCCTTGCGATGAGTGCCTTTGGTGCTCATTGCAGCCTAAAAGTTTAAAAGTCCGGCGCTTATCAAGGGCCCTGCAATGAGTGCCTTTGCAGCCTAAGTCCTACGGGCCTCGCTATGAGTGCCTGTGGCGCTCATCACTAGCCCTGCAATGAGCGCCTTCGGCTCTCAATATTCCTGAGCGTTACCAATGGCCCGTAGTACCTATGAGCGTCGCATAGCGAGGCTAGCTGTTAAGGCACTAACATGCACAGCACTTGGCTGATGAGCGCCAAAGGCGCTCATTGCATGAATTATTAAATTGCCATTCTCCCAGTTGAATAGGGCCCTATATAATTACATAGCATCTTTTTTTAAGATACGTTTTTAGTTACTGAAGACCTTGCTTTTGCATAGAAGTTCAATAACTAAATACTTCTGTAAAAAAAATATCCTATGTGATTATATACAGCCATATTCAATTGCACGATTCGCAATTTAATAAGGCTGTTTTGCTGCAAGCAGTTGACGAACACGCAACTCCGAAAAAAATATATTACGAGATGCGGGACTTAGAAAAAAAAAGGTAGGAAAAGATGAAGTTAACGGCCAAACCGCAAAAATCAAAATACACGAAAAACACAAAAATAACCCCAACAAAAACATCACACACAGCACGGGGCAACAGCCAGGACATTTGGAAGTGAGGTGCAACGCAAATTTAAGTTGATTTTCAAGAGTTTCGGCACTCAAAAATCAGCTAAGCAAGAGAAAAAATGGCGGCCAAAAAAAATTAAAACTAGGCTACACGACCCTGGACCGCACAACACACCAACAAGCGTGTACCACTTCCACACAATAACGTACGAGGTACAAAAAACACTACTACAGAGGATGCCAAATACTCGCGAACCGCGTAGCACATACACAAACGATGCTACTTTACACTCCCAACTTGCACATCACAACATTACGCATCTACACAGATAAACCAACGGTTTGCCCTCGTGCACGCAGCCTACTTCTAATGCACAGTTGGGACATTCATAAAACAATCTCCACAGGCCAGCAACAGTCCCACTGGACATTATATGCTGTGGGAAAATGAAAAAAGATTGTTAGCTCTTGCTTAGCTCTATTGATTGATGGATATATTAATTACAATTAGGTAAAGTATATTAATTCATTAAGTAACTAATTAATTGATTATTATTTACAAAAATATAGACATATGTATCTGTCTTTGTGATGAGCGCAGAGACTGCTCAGAGGAGCAAAAGTACACCAGAGGAGAGGCTCGCAATGAGCGCCGAAGGCCCTCAGCACGAGGCTCGCAATGAGCGCCGGAGGTCCTCACAGTACAAAAACCTTCACGTTGTGTGGCAAACTGCACATTTTTTGACGGGCAAGTCGCTAGTTATATATATAATGTGTTTGTGATTATGCTAGAAAGTGTCCGGAACACTAACAGGCAGAATTGTCACTGCATATAGGCATATTTGTGCATTGAACATTATTATATGGCATTGAATTGGCAACTTCAGGCAGTTTGCTGCCCAAGGTCTTGTTGGATTAGACAGAAATATAACACTTATTTTGAAACATATAATGGCTTGTACTTATGGGTTTGTGTGATGCATGTGTATTGTTTCACAATATGTATTATTAAAAATCATCAGTGAATACTTCTATATGCTGTGTCTTAAGAGGCCTTCTGCAACGCAAAATACCCAAATCATCATATAGTACTCAGCAGTTAGCGAAGACAAATATGTGGGCATGCTCATAACCTGCTTAATTTAGGAAAGACTCTGGGATTTAATTTATCTTGATTTTTATGTTGTATATGTATATGACATGTGTACATGTGATACATATGTATTGTGCATGAAGTGCAAGAAAGAATTACTGGGTTATGTTGTACCCTAGTTTCTTGCCGCATTTATCGGCTCTTGTTCTCACTGATTATAAGAATGATGATGCTCTCATTGGATCCTAGAGCTGTGTCTCATCCGTAATGTAGGTGTTATATTATGATTGAACACATACGTCTACACTGACATCTCTTCCGGACAAGACTGGATTTACGGATGTGGGCTCAGTGCCATAATATTGCAAGTGAAATGCTTTGAATAGACGTGTAATGTAGGAAAAAAACTCCCACAGACGATTTTACGTTATAACGCAAATGACGTTGCTGGAATAGAATAGGGCTCCAAGTCCCCAGATTGTCATGTCTGCCATATAATAATATGCACTCATAAATATAAATAGTAAAATTAAATGAAATGCTAATTTTCTGAACTGCGTAAAGAGCAGGTACCTACTTTGCAGGTCAATAAAAGGTGATAAATTTGCATAAGTAAGCAGAAAAACAAAATAAAATTGGAAGCATATAGTTAAAATGAAATATTGTAATGATTAACAATAAAACAATGTTAGATTTTGAGGTTTGTGTATGGAAAAATACATATTTGTTTCGATTAATACTGTTCTTGAAATTATCTCTACAGCAAAAAAAATCAATGCGGGCCTCACGTGGAAGGCTTGGGCACATCTGTTAGATGGCATACAGTTCATGTACCACAGTCATTTATATTTATACTTTGTAGCATCCTCTATAGCAGTATCTCTCAATCCAGTGGCAGAGCTAGAGAATGGAGGGCCCTGTAGCAAAAAAAGTTTTAAGCCCCCCCCCCCACACACACACACACCAAGGGAGGGTTATAAATATTTGTTTGAGCTGGGCTCCCCCAGCAGTACCAATTCACTCCATGTCCCTCCATAACAGCTCCCCTGCCTAAGACTCTTTTCCATTGCTGTCCCCCCAAGACCCCTTTCTATTGAATCTCCCCTTCCCTTACCTCCTGCCTGCAGAAAGCTCTTCTGCTGCAGCACAGTTCCACTTTCTGACAACATCCTCTATGGGGGGGGGGACTACACAACATAAATATATACACAAACAGAGACAAACACACAGACACACAAACATATGTGTATATATTATTAGTATCCTTTATTTGTAACGTGCCAGCATATTCCATAGTGATATATATGAGTACACAATATTACATACAGGGGTAGAGTACACAATAAAAAACAAAATATTAATACATAAAAAGTGAAGTGTCCTATCTTTGAGCTTAAAAACACACATATATATATATATATACACACACAAAATGTATTTATATATACTCTACATACCCAGCTCCTTTTGGCACCCATCCCTATCGCCTTTGTCACATAACCTATTTCCCCTATATCCACAGTGTGCTGAGCTGCTCCACACTCCCACCTCTTTAACTCTTGGAGCTTCATTAGAAATGCCATTTTTTTTAAGAATTAGTTTTATTACAGGCAGATACATGACATAAAGGCTCTTTTTTTAACCAATTATGATGCAATCATAATCTTTTTTTTAAACAGTTATGATGCACCCCCCACCCACACACACCCACACAAGAGGAGGGCTGGTGCACCACTGGTAACTCCGACCCAGTCTCAATCAATTTGATATGAGGACTGGCTGGTTAACTTCCAGTGCTTATGAGGACCACTTTTGAGATTAAGACTATTAAAAAGACATGGAACACATATTTGTAAGCATTTAAAAGAGCACATTTTAAACATTACAAAAGTTGTTGTTTTTGCATGAAAAAAATAATGTAATAAGTAAAACCTGTTTAGTTTTGCAGTGATTTGCACATGGTAACTGCTGATACATTTATCAATAATATGTCTACAAATATGACTAATGATAGTGTTAAGGCTAATGTCTGAGGCTCTCTGCATTCCCCTTTGTTCTTAAGAACCAGTAGAAAAGATTTCAGCAATAGCACCGGCCCCAGGACCAGCTGTTGAGAACCACTGATCTGGAGATGCTCGTACCTTCTCGGCTGTAGTCTGAGCTCTGCATCGCCATCTGCTGGCAAGACAGCAGCAGAGTATTTTTTTTTTATACTAATCCTGAGCTGAACCACAAGAGGAACCTAGGATACATGTAACCCATCCCTTGGGTCAGTTTTGTAATGTCTGATCAATACAACCCCATGACAAATTAGAACTTAGGTTTGCTAGTAGTAGAGGAAATCCTTATATAACAAGGTTAACATGAAGAACTTTAAATATTGATGATCCATCTCAGTTCCTGGGTAATGCAGGATGTATCTAATGACCAATTAATAAAATATCCAACTTGTAAGAAGGAAATAATACTATATTATTACTTATAAATGGAGAATTGGTGCCATTGCAATTATGTGTGAGAGAGACTTCCTTCCAATGATCATTAACCAGGATAATTTAGTATAAGGATATAATCAGAGTTTGCCACAGAAACACCTGGCTTGTTTGCTTTGTCAAGTATGTCCAAAACTAATAATATTAGCAGCTATGTAGGCCATGGACATAAAATATATTTTGAGGAAACATCTGAATTCTTGATGACTCCATTTAGTGTTTCTTACGTGTCTTCTTCAGAACAGGATTGTCGGGCAGGGAGGAGGGGTATGGAAGTAGGGAAGAGAGAGCCTTTGTCAAGATAATTGTATAAGATTTAAACTGACACTTACCCCTTCCCCTTCGCTAGCCCATAAACAGACTCATAGCTTCAGGAAAGGCAACCATGTCTCTCTAGAAATGAAAATGGTCTTGTCAAGATTTGCCTTTTCAGCTGGCTTGAAAAGGGTTAACACTATCCAATCCTACCCACATATAAACAGGGTTCTTCTGATTCCCTTCTTCTCAGGACAAGCAGCAAGATTTAAGGACAAGTTACAGTATCTCTCCATAGAATAATAGAAAAAAGTCCTCCCTCTAAATGAAACACAACATTTATTTGTGCCCCGAAAGAGCATAATACATCACTATATATATATATATATATATATATATATATATATATATATACTAGCGACTTGCCCGTCAAAAATGACATCAATAAAATTTGAAGGCTGGCACTGTTATTTGCCACACAATGCAAGGCTCTCCCCCCTATAACTTGCCGACCGACTTCGGGCCTCGCTAAGAGTGCCTTCGCCTCTCATTGCGAGCCTCTTCCCACTCTCTGACCCCTGTGTCTGTTTCCACCCTTCCACGCGCTCATTTTGAGCCTTTTGCGGGCCTATCGAATAGCGCCAAAGGCCTACCGCCATCGGCGCTCATCGTGTGCCTGGCATTGTGTGCCTTCAGCTCTCATTGCCAGCCTTTTTTAAATTCTTGCGGGACTCGGGATGAGCGCCGAAGGCCGTTGATATATGTACAGTGTCTTGCAAAAGTATTCACCCTTCTTGACTTTTTACCTATTTTGTTACATTACAGCCTTAAGTTCAATGTTTTGTTAATCTGAATTTTATGTGATGGATCAGAACACAATAGTCTAAGTTGGTGAAGTGAAATGAGAAAAATATATACATACAACTATTTTTTAGAAATAGAAAACATAAAATTGGCATGTGCGTATGTATTCACCTCCTTTGTTATGAAGCCCATAAAAAGCTCTGAAGGCATATAATTAGTGAAATGATGTCCACCTGTGTGCAATCTAAGTTTCACATGATCTGTCATTACATATACACACCTTTTTTGAAAGGCCCCAGAGGCTGCAACACCTAAGCAGGAGGCACCACTAACCAAACACTGTCATGAAGACCAAGTAACTCTTCAAACAAGTAAGGGACAATGTTGTTGAGAAGTACAAGTCAGGGTTAGGTTATACAAAAATATCCAAATCTTTGTGGATCCCCAGGAGCACCATTAAATCTATCATAACCAAATGGAAAGAACATGGCACAACAGCAAACCTGCCAAGAGACGGCCGCCCACCAAAACTCATGGACCAGGCAAAGAGGACATAAATCAGAGAGGCAGCAAAGAGACCTAAGGTAACCCTGGAGGAGCTGCAGCGTTCCACAGCAGAGACTGGAGTATCTGTACATAGGACGACAATAAGCCATATGCTCCATAGAGTTGGGCTTTATGGCCAGAAGAAAACCATTACTTTCAGCAAAAAACAAAATGGCACGTTTTGAGTTTGTGAAAAGGCATGTGGGAGACTCCCAAAATGTATGGAGGAAGGTGCTCTGGTATGATGAGACTAAAATTAAACTTTTCGGCCATCAAAGAAAACGCTATGTCTGGCGCAAACCCAACACATCACATCACCCAAAGAACACCATCCCCACAGTTAAACATGGTGGTGGCAGCATCGTGCTGTGGGGATGTTTTTCAGCAGCCGGGACTAGTAAACTGGTTAGAGTTGAGGGAAAGATGGATGGTGCTAAATACAGGGATATTCTTGAGCAAAACCTGTACCACTCTGTGCGTGATTTGAGGCTAGGACGGAGGTTCACCTTCCAGCAGGACAATGACCCATAAAACACACTGCTAAAGCAACACTTGAGTGGTTATAAGGGGAAACATGTACATGTGTTGGAATGGCCTGGTCAAAGCCCAGACCTCAATCCAATAGAAAATCTGTGGTCAGACTTAAAGATTGCTGTTCGCAAGTGCAAACCATCCAACTTGAAGGAGCTGGAGCAGTTTTGCAAGGAGGAATGGGCAAACATCTCAGTGGTAAGATGTGTCAAGCTCATAAAGGCTGTAATTGCCACAAAAGGTGGCTCTACAAAGTATTGACTTTAGGGAGGTGAATAATTATGCACATTGACTTTTTCTGTTATTTTGTCCTATTTGTTGCCTGCTTCACAATAATAATAAAAAAAACACCTTCAAAGTTGTGGGCATGCAAATCCTTAAACAATCCATGTTAATTCCAGGTTGTGAGGCTACAAAACACGAAAAATGCCAAGGGGGTGAATACTTTTGCAAAGCACGGTCTATATAAAAATAGTACATTTGTGTTCATGTCTAAAACAAGTTAAAAAACTTGTTTCCTGCCCATAACTCTTGCAATCCATAACCATAATAAACATGGCTTCCCTTAAGCATATGCCCGTTCTATAAAACAGCTTAGTTATATGTTATGTTTTTAAAATTGACAGATTAAAAAAAAATATGTATTTAAGTGACACCTTGGAGATTCCATAGCATAATTTAAAACTATAGGTAATACAAGTACTTTATCAATTGATTGTTATTTAAAAAATGCATTTTCTTAGAGTAAACTAACACCTGCAGTTTGCCATTTTGAGCTGTCAGTCAGCCTTTCTAATTCACCTACAAAGACAATGAAGGCCCTGAGGCATTGGATATATTGTTTTTCCTTTAGTCACCTGCACAAAAAAGCATGACCAGTGTGAATCAGTACTGTATGAAAACAGTTTTGCATGAAAAATAGCAAAATAAACATTAACAAACGCACCCTGATTTTCACTAAAGCTCTTGAATTTGCAAACAGCAGTTTTTGTGAGATAACATCCCTTAAAATCCTTGCTAAAATTAATATAAAATTCATAAATTGTTTTGGCCAATCACAGGCAGCTATACATTTTAATACAATGTAACAGTCAGAGATGGCCGTTTGTGCAGGAAGGAATCATGGGATGTGTAGTCCCCATGTAGAAGTAAACAGGAAGAGTCAGATACTGATCTGTATATCTCTGCATTGAGCTGCTGCTTGTTTTAAGGCTGGTAAAGAGTTAAAATCCGTATTTAAATGCAGTGTTTCTATTGGTAGGTATCAGGTACATATATAGGCAGCTTTGGGGTGTGGAAACATTTATTTTAAATAAAATACATTTGTATGTATAGAATGACTCAGTGTTATGTGTGTGTCTGATCTACGCAACTTGTGTTAGATTAGAGAAAGAAACAACTGACTCTTAAAAAACATCTACAACACTAAAATGTCATTGCAACTTGTACTGATAGCAATGCTATAAGCCAACCTATTAATTTGGCATGTTTGTTCAGAAGGAATAGTCTGAATGTATTTAATGGGCTCCAAGTCCCAAGCAATGACATGATAGACTAGTTAACAAAACCTGGACTTATAGACAAGTCACCATATGTGTTCTTCACCACCTCATGTAGCTGTGAAATTTCAGTCCTGCGTTTGATTGAATTTCTTTCACTGCTGTGATTATATAAATATAAATATTATTTTTCTTTTCTTTTAAATTATACTGTAAATCACAAAGTTCACATTTTAGTAAGTAGTTCTCTATCTCCGTAGAATTTTGGGGGGCTACAATACCGCAACAAATGAATATTTAATCCTATTAAACTCATTTTGAACGGGATGCAATTCTAATTGATACTAAGTATTTCTAAAATAGTAAGAATTACATTATTTTTTTATAGTTACTGGAATAGACTTGTAATTTATTGAGAAACTCAATACAGAAGGCAATGGACTAGCACACTGTGTTTTTAGATGTTGTCATTTATCTTCCCTTTTAATATAAACAGTTGTTAGATTTTATAAGATAAAATAGAAATATATGTAAACTGTTAATGGGTGATATGAGACAAATTAAGTTGTAATGCTTTTAAAACAGTTATTCAAACTAAATAATAAATATTAATGTAAATAGAAGAAGGTAAGAAGGCTAAAAATGGAGGCTTCTACCCAATACACCACCATGTCATAAAGCTAAAATATGACAGCTACAATCTGAACTTCATTATCTATTATCTAAGTTAATTTTTGGTCAAATTTTAAAATGTAGACAACTTTTACACAAGATTTCCAATTCTCTGTTTGATGGTGTAGACTGAAGACCAAAGATAGGAGATCTTTTGCAAAAATAATTTTGTGATTAAGCATTTAAAAACTGCATTAATGACTAATACATCCATATTTACAGTTGAATTCAAGGGGTGAGGGAATCATCCTTGAGATAATCAGTATTGTTTCATTTTTTTCCTATAAAAGTGAGTAGCTACTTTGACATGTAAACAACAACAAAATTAGAGGTGCTCAATCTGAGAACAGACAATACCTGAAGTAGGTTTGTCCTATAAGTCTGGTTACCTACTCCGAGAGCAACCTCTTTTAGCTCACTTGTGCCCTTCACGGGGAGAAATATCCTTTAGTATATCAGTATGGTCCCACTCAAAAGAGTGACCCAGCCCCAAAATACCAGGCAATTCTACCCTGAACAGGAGAGACAGCAAACCCCAGATGCGTTTCGGCCTCTATGAGCCTCGTCAGTGAGGTGCAGCTTTAATTGCTGCTTTGAAGTGCCTTACAATGTTAGATCTAAATCCAGGCCTGTCTGGTGGTCCTTGAGGAGATGGTTCACAATCACTGTTCCTGTATTGTAATTTTCAGTGGTTTATACACACAATTTGATGCAAATTGAAAATGGAATAAAAATACATGGTGTGTATACAAATAATAATATTAATAATTTATACAGCATTTTTCTCAAATAGCTTAAAAGCAAATGAGAGAGAGAAAGATGACTTATTTGAAAGCCTAAGTGAAGAAAATGTTTTTAGTGGATTTTTTAAAAGACTGAACATAGTAGAGGGTTGTGAAGATTTTTGGAATGGTTAATAGATTTTGCCTGCAGATCGCAGACTTAACTTAAGCAGTGAGAAATTTAAATATTCAAGGAAACTTATTGTGTAATTAAAACTTGTATATGTGCTTTGTGAGAGGGACATGAAATACTTCTTCAGCAAACAAGATCCAAGTGGAATCCTTCAATGCAGTCCTTCAAAGGCCACCTCCAATTAGAAGTTTTTTAAACTCTCCTCTCATCTGTAGTTTGCTTTCGTTAATCCAGCAGAAAACAAAAAATAATCCATGAAACGTGTTTCCAGTTAAGTTCATATTTGAAAAAAATCCTTTCTGACATAAAAACTGCTAACCTGATTTTCCTAGGATAATTTTCCTGTTAATCTAAGACTGTTATACTGTTTTTCTTTACATTGCTGTGACAGTAATGAAAGTGGATGAGTTGGATGTAAAAAGGAGTTGTCATCATGTGTTGGTATCCTGATCTTGTTTATTCACTTCCCCACAGGCGGATGCAGCAACTAGCTTCCTACGAGCGGCCAGAGCTGGAAACTTGGACAAAGCATTGGACCATTTGAGGAATGGAGTGGATATAAACACATGTAACCAGGTGAGGTGACACTTTCCCTCCACAAAACACACCAACACTGAACCCCAACATCAGACTCTCTGTCAGTGACATCCCCCATAGACACTGTCCTTCTCTACACTAAACACACTCCTTCCTTCCCTCCCTCAACCAGCACTGTGATTCTGCACTCTGACACTTCTGAGTCCACTTTTAAAGCAGACTTCTCCACCCATTGATTAGCTACACATCTTTAATATCTGTTCTAACCGTAATTCTCCCACATCAAACCTTGTATACTTCCCTTTGTTTACCTACCAGTACACTAGCACTCTTCACTTGAGAGATGAAATTAACCCACATTCCACAGAACATACTGAATCTTCCTTCTTGCTCCCACCACTGTGACCTCTACTCTTCCAAATGTTCTTATAATGTGTCCCCTCCCACGCAATATTCAAAGAAAGTTCCTCACTCTGGTTCAGCCGGCACCTTTGGGTCCCCTGGAGAATATCGGGCGTGTGGGAAAGGTCCAGCCTCATATGTCCTGTGATCCTGAGGGGGAGATATGTGGTCAGACCTGTCCCACAGGTCGTGTATTCTGCCCTGACCTCACCGTGCCCTCTGACCTTTATGCTCACCCATGGACATCACTATGCCCTCTGATTTCTCATCTCAAGACCAGTGCATGTTATAGCTTCCGACCTTTAACATCAATTTGTGAACAGGGTCATATCTTTCTATATTTACTTTCCTCTTTAAATCCATCCTCCAACAATGATCACATTGTGTGTTTTGAAGTCTCATGTTAAACGATAATGTTGCCATGTCTAGTGAAAAATTGATCAGCCGTTACGTCATTGTACTGCCTAGCCTTTGACTTTGATGTCTGACCTTTCTTACTTTCTTCTTTGATCTAAACTTCTTTCTCCAATCTGAGGTAATTTATACTAACGTACCTCATTTTCCATTTGCACTCCATTTAGTATGAGCCTTGGCTGATCTCTCTGTCAACTATCATTGATCGTGTGCTTGATTTGCTCTTAGTTACAATAAGATTTTTTACTGTGATACATCTGATCATAAAGGGACAATGTGGAGGTCACAGTTATAATAGAATACCTTACAGTTGCAAATAGTCATGCTTTAAGTGGTACCTTATATCATGCCATAATTGGAACCTCTGATGTGGACCTTTAATGCCTGGAGGTGAAAATTATCCACTTTTTGGGGTTATCTCTCAATGTGGATTAATGCAGCCCAAAGGGCCCTCACACTGACCATTTTTCCCTCTCTATTACTTTGATGATCTCACAGGTTTCTAATTATTCAACTGTCATCTCTTGATCATATGTTTCCACCATACACATTCTCACAGGCTAAAGAAGCTCAGTACATTGCAGGGCTTTCATGGAGTGGTTTAGTGGGATGCATCTTGCCACTCTTAGTACGTTATAACTTGAATACATGAGTGGTGACGGCACAATGCACCACCCTTATTTTAGAATTTACCCTTGGAATTTACATAATTGCTTTAAAGTAGTTAGGTGGTTGTCCTTCTAACACTCAGTTATCACCCGCTCTCAAAACCACATAAATGCATGAACATAAATATAAATAGCTGATAAAATTAGCCATACCACATGTGATGTAGTAAATGATTTAGCTGCAATCCAATATGTCATTCTCTCTCTCTCTCTCTCTCTCTCTCTCTCTCTCTCTCTCTCTCTCTCTCTCTCTCTCTCTCTCTCTCTCAATAAGTGATAATTATGACCTAGTGCTCTTGATTATTGTTTTCCATCTGAAGCAAAATGAAATATACAGGATTGAGGGTGTCCAGAGAGTGACTAGGCAGATTAAATTACATACTCCTTAGAGTCTGCACATGCTCAGTTGTATCAGGTTAATTGGACTGCAAAGAATACAGCTAAACCTCACTGGTATAATTAGAATTACTGGCAAGAATTGAGCCAGATTCAATTTGAAGCCTGCATCTCGCTGTACATAACCCGTATGTCTGCGGCCCTGCTGCGGGCTCGCAGTCTGCTACAATTCCGGGGCTATTCAATTGAACGAGCCCTGAGCCGAAAACGTAAACCATGCACTTGTCCGTAGCAGTTCAGGGTCGGAATATGATCAATTAAGCAAGACGGTAACCACCCATTTCGAAACAGCCAATAGAAAATAAGACC
Organism: Discoglossus pictus; assembly: GCA_027410445.1. Taxonomy (NCBI): domain Eukaryota; kingdom Metazoa; phylum Chordata; class Amphibia; order Anura; family Alytidae; genus Discoglossus; species Discoglossus pictus. Next base: position 130,433,032 of record CM050167.1, on the reverse strand, counting down.
GTCATCATGATGCCAGTAAAACATGGAGGGTACGTGTCAATCAATTAGCGTTTGGGGTCCAATATGCGATCGGACTTGCAAAACCGCAAAATGCAACTTAATAACAATGAATGCCAATACTGTTCTAGTCCATGTGGGTGGCCCGATATGTATTAACTCATTGATTCATGAGATCGATATAGCCCCGAAAAGACACATAATAAAATTAATTTATCATTGCCGATTTGCGAGCTTGAGACTGTTGTGCAATTAATTCTATTGTATTTCATCGCTTTCCCCATCATTTACATGATTTTATATTTGCATTTACCGTGCTACGGACATGGGGTTAAACCCCCTTGCGGGTCCTCTCTAGCACTCGTAGGAATTTCTCCTACATTTGCCATTTACATGTGTGAAAACATTTGCAGGCTTGGGGAATTGTAGCAATTGAATAGCGATTTGCGTCTTTAGCACTGGTAATATTTACAGGCTTGAAACATCAAAGGAGGAGATAGGACGGAGTTACGTTTTTGACAACCGCAGTCATTTTTAGCCTGTAACTCGCAAATGTATTGCGATTAGCAAAATGTAGCCAATTAAATATATGTAACTTTTATGGGCTCCATTACGTGCTTCTGTAATTTTCGATTTGGACAATTGAATAGGAGTCTTTGTGATAAAAGACAAAAATGGTAGGGACTTAACAGAAGAAGATCAGATAAAGAAGAGGTGGCATGAATACACTGAAGATCTATACAGGAAGGATCTTAACAGCAGTGATGACCTCGATAATTTGTCCAATGAGTTGGAGCCAGACATCTTGGAGAGTGAAGTGAGATGGACCCTAGGATGTCTTGCTAATAATAAGGCTGCAGGAGGTGATGGAATCCCAACTGAACTGTTCAAAATTCTACAGGACGATGCTGTGAAAGTGTTGCTTGCCTTATGCCAACACATTTGGAAAACTCAACAATGGCCAATAGACTGGAAAAGGTCAGTCTACATCCCAATCCCCAAAAAAGGCAGTGCCAAAGAGTGCTCCAATTATCGAACAACTACACTCATTTCACATGCCAGCAAGGTGATGCTTAAGATTCTACAAGCTCGACTCCAACAATATATGGACCAGGAACTACCAGATGTGCAAGCCCGGTTCCGCAGAGGAAGAGGCACAAGAGATCAAATTGCCAATGTCCACTGGATAAAAAAAAAAATTTACTTCTGCTTCATAGACTATTCTAAAACCTTTGACTGTGTGGATTACAACAAAATGTGGCATGTCCTCAAAGAGATGAGAGTACCAGATCATCTCATCCTCCTCCTAAAGAATCTGTATGTGGACCAAGAAGCCACGGTCAGAACCAAACATGGGACAACAGAATGGTTCAAGTTCGTAAAAGGAGTGCGACAAGGTTGTATATTGTCACCTTATTTATTCAACTTATATGCAGAATACATCATGTGTAAGGCTGGACTGGATGAATCCCAAGCCGGAATCCTTATTGCTGGAAGGAATATCAACAACCTCAGATACGCAGATGATACTACTCTGATGGCTGAAAGTGAGGAGGGACTAAAGGACTTATTGATGAGGGTAAAAGAAGAGAGTGCAAAATTTGTCCTGCTGTTCAATGTTAAAAAGACGAAGATCATGGCAAACGGCAATCTAAATTCCTGGCAAATAAGCAGGGAAGAAGTGGAGGTAGTGACAGATTTTATTTCTTTTGGATCCAAGACCTCTGCAGATGGTGACTGTAGTCATAACATTAAAAGACGTTTGCTTCTAGGGAGGGAAGCTATGTCGAGCTTGAACAAGCTTGTAAAAAGTTAAGATATTAAACTATCAACAAAGGTCTGCATAGTTCAAACTATGGAATTCCCAGTAGTAACATACGGATGTGAGATATGGACCATAAAGAAATCTGAGCGCCGTAGAATTGACGTCTTTGAATTTTGGTGTTGGAGAAAACTGCTTAGAGTCCCCTAGACTGCAAGAAGATACAATAAATCAATACTTCAGGTAATCAAGACAAACTGTTCACTAGAAGGTATGATCATGAGGCTGTAGCTCAAATATTTTGGCCATATTATGAGACGGCAGGATTCCCTAGAAAAGTCTCTCATGCTGGGAAAGATTGAAGGCACAAGAAGAAGGGGATGACAGAGGCGGAGATGGATAGATGAGGTCACTGAAGCAATGAACATGATGGAGCTCAGAGGGGCAGTGACTGAGAGATGCACCTGTGGTCCATGGAGCCACAGAGAGTCGGACGCGACTGAACGACTAAACAACAGCAACAATGCTTGGTGGTTGCTTAAAAAGGCTGATAGACAGGTAAAAGTTATAAACTTTACAGTTTACAGTTAAGGTACTTACCTATAGTTTTAAACTAAACCATATTTGGAACCTTCACTATCTGCATTTAAAATATACATTCTGGAAAAAAAAGTTTTTTTTAAATGTTTGTAAAATGTTTATATCTAGTCAAAATTACTCCATTTTCTCCACTGTCAAAAGACTTAATATAACAGATAAATAAAAACAGAGGCTGTTGACAAAAGTGTTTATCTCAATGTGTGCAGCATGAAAATCTTTTAAATGGTTCTTTCCAGGAAATGTATTATTGAACAATAATTTTATAGCCTGAGATTAACCTCTCTCTCATAAATGCTATAAACATATGTGCTGAGTAATGGCTAACAGTGTTTTCTCTCCAAGATATAATGCAAGAATAGAAAGAATTATCCCAGTGGGGCCATGCCTTAAGAAGGCAAGTGATTAGTTATTTGATCAGTGGCCATTGTAAATGCTTTTGCATCTTTGATTTTAGGGACATAAACATATGGGCTAGTGGTTATCCAGTAGAATTTATTTGTTCCTCTGAATGTTTTGTTTATAGAGATATAATTCAGATCATTTTCATGATGAGAGAGTTAAGAAGTTTGCTTTTTGTAATGAGAAGTGGAATCTAACATATTATTTCTATTATGACTCATGGGGATTTAATGTGCTTAATGCCCTTTACAGTAGATTCCATCTGCTCTTATAACTTATATGTCCACCTATATCGTAGATGTATTGGCCACTTACAGATTGTAACTCACAAAATGCTGGCGAGATGTACAGGCTTATTAAATTGCGATTCGGCCAATTGAAAAGGGCTCTATATAAGCACACAGCATATTTTTTTTTACAGAAGTTTTTAGTTAGTGAACTTAGTTAGTGAACTTCTATCACTAACTAAAAACTTCTGTAAAATATATAGAGCCCTATTCAGGCTTTTTAAATTGGCCGAATCACAATTTAATAAGCCTGATAATCTGTAAGTAATTATCTTCACACAGCCGTATGTCTGTTTGTTAGAAATTGTAGCAGTTACAGATTAATTTAATTGACTCAAGCCCACAAGTACAGGCTCAAAGGCACCACTTGCAAACCATGACCCCATATGTAGCATTTTAGGGCATGATCATGATCGATTAAACAATCCCTTAAGTTACAATTTAGACAGATCCAATAGTAAATGAGACTGTCATCATGATATCAGTTAAACATGGAGTTTACACTACAATCAATTACTGTTTAGAAGTCCGATCTGCAATCCGACTCGCAATCTAGAAATGTAGAAATCAATAAAAATCAATAAATCAACTGTTCTAGTCCATGCAGGTTCCATGATATGTATTATCTCCTTGATTCCCAGGATCAATATAACACAGAAATAAAATGCATAATGTATAAAAAAAATTTGCAGATTTGTGAGATTGAGACTGTTGTGCAATTCTATTGTCTTTCATTGCTTTTCCTGTATTTTAAAGTACAGTAGTTTGCTTTTGTTTGCTTTTACAGTGTTACAAACAGGTGTTTATCTAGTACTCATATACATTTATTATACATTTGCTATTAACAGGGTTGAAGGCAATTGCAGGCTTGTTGAATTGTGATTAAACATCCACTGGTCAACACAATTTTACTTTTTTTTTGTCTCAGAAGTCAAAATAGGTGTAGTATAGTATTTGTTGTGCTGAATACAAATATATTTTTAGAATTGCTCTATCACATAATTATTTTTGAGAGACAGTGATTTTAATTTTACAGTATTACATATATTTACAATACATACATATCAAAGGACTAACTCCCGTAAAAGGTAGAAGTATAGGATTTTCTCCTGTATTTTTTCTCAGAAACATCCCTCTTAAGGGTCCAACAGTAATCAGCAAGCATTACTGGACTCCACTTGCCGTGGTACCGCCTTTCCATTTTGTAAATATCCTGGTGGAATCGTTTACCATGTTCATCGCTGACTTCCCCAAGATTTGGAAGGAATCCAGGTGCAAATCCAAGAAATGGATTTTCAATAAATGTTACATCCTATGGTCTTGTAAGATTGCAAAAGATCACCCACTATTTCTTTGAGGTTCTGGCAAATACTCTTGAAAGATTTACATACAGCCTTGTCAGCCTGGTTCAACCGACTATCAAAGTTCTCATCTTTAATCAGTTGTCTTATTTGAGATCCTACAAAGATCCCCTCTTTAATCTTTGCATTACTGATCCTTGGGAATTTTTTTCTTAAAAATGCAAATTCAGGTTTACTTCGATCCTTCGCTTTGACAATGTTCTTCATAAGACCAAGCTCTATATGGAGTTGAGGTAGATACGCTTTTTCTGGATCAATGGTGTATTGACAACATTCTTCTGTCCTGGAGTTAATGATTTTCATTTAGGCCATTGTTTCTGAGTGTAATGATTTCTTCGGTCTCTGCTGTCCCACTCACAAAGAAAACAGCTGTACTGTTGAAGTCCAAGCAAAAGAGCGACTACTTTCAAGTTACCACAAATATTCCATTTGTATTCTTCATATTTGATTTTTTCAAGCACGAGTTTCATGCTCTCATAAGTTTCTTTGATATTGGCAGCATGAACTAGTGGCACTGATGGAAACTTATTTCCTTTGTGGAGAAGCACAGCTTTAAAGCTAACTTTAGTTCATCTTCAAGGGAAAATAATTCCTTAAAGTCACTATGCCTATCTCTAAAAAAACAAACTTTCGTTTCCTTATGGAGAAGATACCAGCCTTTCAACATGGAGCCTAAAAGTTCTGCTTGCGTTTTCGATAGGTTCAAGTCTTGGACACGGTCATTGAGATCTCGTTGGGTATGGAAATGTGGTTGTAACGATGAACAGGAATCCTCAAAAGTTTAATCAAGTGATGTTCATCATCACTAAGAATTACTTCTTTTGAAGGCGTTGGCAAAGACAATTCTTCACTATGCAGCACTGGTCTGATGGCAGATGGTAAATTTGGATATGTCACAGTGTGCTATGATTAAGAACTGATGCCTGAAATGTTTGTAAGACAAAAGTAACAATCTGTAGAGTGATCTTTTTGTTCTCGCCAAATCATTGGAACAGCAAAATTCATGTGCTGAGAACCTGTTGACCAACTTGTGAGAAGTCTGACACATGTACAAAAAACGAAAATGAGGTACCCAACTTTTATCTTGGTCACCGACTTTACATCCAAAGTAAAGCTCATAACACTTCTTAATAAGTGGAGTAAAACAATGTTTATGCTTTTTAAATATCACCTCACCGCAAATGTAGCAAAATGAGTCCAGGGGATTAATACAATGTCTTGGCATTGTTCAACTTCATATTATGAACATAAAATGTACATAGAACTACACAAGTAACAGATACTCACATATTTCAAGAATTAACTCTTTCCACCAACTGGCCAGCAAACATGTTACTCATCATGCCTCAAGAGCATCACGTGACAGAATATGACTTAACTGTTTATTACTCTGGGCCCTTTTTACATTGACTAATCAGTAGAATTGACAACAATTAAAAATAATACTAGGATTTTACTGATAAAAACTAACAAATATTAATGCTTTATGAATGTGCTATATAGCACAATGTATAATATTAAAGAGGACGTAACTTTAATACTATGGGTGATAGAACATTTCTGACCATTTTCGAAATCAGTGGGATAAATTACATATAGCATAACCCTCATTTGCTCGGAGACAGAATCTTTGTTGACCAGTGATATGGATTTTGCGTCTTTAGCACTGGTAACATTTACAGGCTTGAAACCTCAAAGGAGGAGATGGGACGGAGTTACGTCTTTGACAACCGCAGTGCATTTGATCCTGTAACTCGAAAATGGATTGCAAATAGCAAAATGTAGCCAATTAAATATCTTAACTTTTACGGACAATTGAATAGGGGCCATTGTATGCATAGGCTCTGGGGGCAGACCTTTGCATGGACTGTTTGGAAAGTTTAGATAAATTAAAACTAAGCTTTTAAGCACTTTATTTAGTTTATTTTAATGTTAAAACAGGGAAACTTCCATTTATCTTTAATGAAAAAACTAAATGAAGAAAACCCTATTTAAAATTAAAAAATAAAAAGCAATGCCTCTCTGTACAGAGAGTACTTGAGACTTTAGATCCAGCTGGCAGATAAAGTACTATTCCTACATATTGGATGATAGGTACAAACCCACAAGGACGTTTATAAATTCTCCTCCATGACCTTCATTTGCATGAAACAAACACACTGTAAAACAAGCAAATACCCTGTTTCAGAGGCCACTCTATTGTCCTTTATTCATACTGCATCACTTAATAGGGCAGCGTATAAATAAAAATGAATGGATATCTTATCTGCACACAAGGTTCCACAAAGATCGTAGAAAAAATGCCCTGCCTCCACAACAGACTGTTTTTTTTTTTTTTATTCTTTTCTTTCTAGATATATTGTATTTATTATCCAATTGTCCACTCATGCTTTTCAAAAGAGCAGTCTGTATAAATGGACTTTGGTGACCCGTTAAATTACCTCAGTGGTCAAATATTCAAAATGCATTATTTTGAGCAACTAAACTTGAAAATGGGGAAAATGTTTTTAAAATGGAAATTGAAAGGTGATATATTACATGTTGCATTGTATTATGTGCATATATAGTCCTGTGGAACCTACAATTTTGGTTTCTGTTATCACCTTCCTGAGGAGGGAGGAGACTTTGATTGCACAGGAAGTATCTATCTACACAATGGGATCTGGCATCTAGAAGTGTAAGAGCATTCATTCTGTATAATGAAGAGCTCATTAGTTTACAATGACATACCATCCTTAGAACATAAAAGACAGAAAAAGCTGAAAATGAATGTCTGCATTAAAGAATAATTGCGTATAAAATGTAAAACTGCATAGGTTGTGTTTATGTTTTTAATTTCTAAAAATAATTTTTCCATTATGAAGTTATTCAAAAGAACACAGTGGTCTCTCTAAAGGTTTACTGACAGCTATTTTAGTGTGCAAATAGTATGAGTACCCCTTGTTAATAAGTGCTTATACAGTGCTCATATGCTGTCAGGGCACATACTAAAATAATATAGAAATGTGAATTTCACTGAAATGCATGATTTTTTATATTAAAAAATAATTTGAGTGAGACTTGCTGGTCCTTCATAATTTACTTAATTTAAAATATAGGACCTCGGTTTCCCTGGACCATCTTTCTAACACTATTCTACAATGTAGTTTATAGCAACTGTATGTCACTTGCAGCCATCTAATATAACCTATGGCAGAAACATGGCATTTAGGGAATTAAGATGAGTCAAGCACAAGATATTGATTGTGTTGTAACCAACACTTACACTGATAAGATAGATTAACACTTGCAGCGAGCAAAGCATCAATCAAGCAGACTCCCTAAAATAGTCTAAGCCTCTACATATTCATATTAAAGGGTCACAGTAAAGGTTCCAGTTATTAGAGAATTGAGAAGTATATATACAAATAAATATAATTGTAATGAGTAACTATTAACATTTTGAGTGGAAGTGGACGTATGGAAGAGCGTATGTTGTTGGTTAAACAGTGTGTTAAATGAATGGTTTCACTTAAAGGGACTCTGTCAGCACAACAGCCAAAGAGGAAGTTGATTTTAAAGAGCCTTAAAAATTGGCTATACAGTGTACCAACATTTTTTTGTCTATAGTAAATCCCCTCTGAAATATCTAGAATTGATTGTGATGTTCCTTTATGTCAATGTGTGACTCAGTATGCTAATTTGCAGCTCAAAGGGTGGAAGATGGGTCTAACATTGGGGAGAGATAGGCAAGCAAACTGCAATCCAAATTAGCACACCAAGGGCCTCATTCAATTGCTACGTTTTAGAGATCCCTGCTCGTAAATGCCTATCGCAAGCTATGTTGCTATTCAATTGTCTTCCTTTTGCGTGCTTAGATTGGGTTACGTGCTGTGAGCTATTTTCCATTGCGATTCTGCTAATCGCAAGTTACTTCCCTCAAAGCCTTTGATCTTTCAGGGCCGCAAGAGTTGCGGCCGCAAAAAAAAAACTACTCGCTATTCAATTGCTCTGATCCACCTTTCTGTCAAGCCCGTAAATGGCTAAACGCAAACCACATGTTACTTGTACCAAGGAGGTGACGCAAAGGGCTTACTTACAAATCATAGCACTTATTAATCAAATAAACAAGCAATCCTGTACTTTTGTTAAAGATGAAAGTGATTTTAGGTCTTAGAATTAATAGCACAACATTCCCCAACTCTCAAAACAACATAAATAAATAGTTTATTAAATGTTCAATTTTTGTCCTAAAGTCCTACAGGCTTCAACCTCCAAGCCCGTAGGACTTTAATATCCAACCTCCATAACGAATTACTGGCTTGGAGGTCATTCAAGCCCGTAGGACTTTGGACGGAAATTAAACATGAAATAAAGTATTTGATTTTGGCGATGTGCGAACATTCTCAAGAATGTTGTGCTTTTAATCCTAATGTCACCCATTGTGTTCCCCGTCATTTACAGTGCTGGTTCAAATTTATATTTGCATTTGTAGTTCTCCAAGTTTGCAGGTTTGAACCACGAGTTACGGGCTTGCGGCCGCGATCATGATCATGCTTACTGACGATAGCATGGTTTGCGATTAGCGGAAAGGGGGACTTACTTGCTCGTCCAACTAATTAAATAGCAGGATAAAAGTAGGCCAACGCGAGGAAGTAACCCGATCACAGCAAATTAGCGATTTGCGAGCAAGTTACGTCCCACAATTGAATGAGGCCCCAAAACAGCTTTTTAATATCGGTGTGTCTTTTCTTTGCATATAAATGGAACAACATGGAATTTCTTAGGATTGATTTAATGGATAAAACAACATATAGCCAGTTATCATGAACTTTAAGAATAATCTAAAAAACAACTTGATGTTGGGGTCTCCTTAAGAGAGATTTGCCCTGATATTTTTATCTATTCAGGAATGGTTTCCTGCCCCCTCATACAATAAACATGACATATATCTGTCATCTCAGCTGCTATACACAAGTAGAATTTGCTAAAGAAATCTACATGGATTACACAGCTAATAATTGGCCCTATTCTATTGCCTAAATTGTAAATGTATACACACTAAAAAACACTCTTAATATTGTCACATATTCTATTAGCTACTCTCAATCCGATTACGAGTTCCTCGCCCACAATCACTACGGGCTAGGCAAAGACACAACTTCGGCCTCAGAACTCCATTGGTTTTATCACAGCTCAATCCTTACAGGCATTAAAAAATTAAAGTTACACAAAATCTATATTCTATTAGACCCGTAGGTCTAGCTAGCAAATAAAGTCTGACCCGCAACTGTAATACATTTTTTGTCAAAATATTGAGAGTACTAAATAGGACTCACAAAGGCTTTTTCAAACACCTATTAGAGCTGAAACAGCAATTACACACAATACTGTACTTTAAAAGCAGGACAAGGCATGGAAGTACATTAGAATTACTTGCACAACAGTCTCAAACCCACAAATATGGAATTACAAATTATTATTTTTAAATGTTATTTCTGAGTAATATTGATCCCAGGATATGAACCCAAAGAGGTTAATACATATCGTGAGACCCACATGGACTAAAACAGATGATCTAATGCATTTTATAGATTGCTAGATTGCAAGCCTGATTGGCACTAATTCATTCTTAGCCTCCGATTACAGATTACATGTAACTTCCATGTTTTACTGATGTCATGATGACGGTGTCATTTACTTTTGGCTGTGTCTAAGAAGTAAATTACGGGCTTGATTAAATATTGTCACATCATATGATCACGCCCCTTGAAATCCCACTTAAAAAGGCAGGGTTTACGTGTGGAGGCTGTAAGACATATATCGAGTCAATAGAATACATCTAAATATTTAGAGAAAAACACCTGCAGCCAAAATCACCGGTTAGAGTCACTTGCGGGATTCTGATCCCATACATGCCATGTTTTTACTAACCTAAAGGGGTAGTTTAAGGCACAGTGATCTTAAGAGTACCTTTTCTGCTGCTTGTTCAACATAAGGAAACTGTAAAGGACTTATGCCAAGAGCTTTAAGCAAATTTTCCTATACCCAAGCCAATCTGTACTATACCCCAATATCATCTGTGTTAAAGGGTCGTTGTGGTCAATTTTCTTTTCAATATTGTTTTTGATAGCTGAACATTTTTTTAGAAAGAATAATCAAATACAGTCTTAATATTTTGTATCTTTTATTTGCAATTACTCATTACTTTGTTGCTTTTCTCCCTGACTCTGCCTGTTACTTTCTCAAGTTGGTGTGTTCTTTTAAACTAAATAGCTTCTCTTTAGTGCTACTGAAAGTACTAAATTCTCATAATGCATATTTGAATATAAAGGATAATAAATTAGAGGCTGTTTTATTTTTAACATTCTAAAACCAAGTAGCATATTGCTGAGTGTAGTTCTTCAAAATAGAAAAAATAAAAAATATGACTGCAGTGGTCCTTTAAACATGTAGGTAATCAAAGACTGAGATCAGGATGCTTCATGCATCCATTAATAATGCAGAACAATGTAAAAGGGTGTCTCCTAGGACCTAATAGTGTTTTCAAAATAAGTAATTTTTGTTCTGCAGTTATTCCAGAAAATCCTATACTGGTGATTAACATTTCACCGGGTAATGTTAGGAACCATTTTTGAATGGTGCTTTTTGCTGAAAAACAGAATTAGTGGAGAGTGATTTAACAACAACCACACCAATGCAACAGCAATTATTATTTTATTATATTTTTTGTATGTTATTGTACCTGATGAACACATAACAATGAAAGGACCAAATGTAGAAAGTAAAAAAACTTAGCCTTTACATGTTTAACTTTTATTTTGATTCAAATGCATTATTCTTTACTGCAGGCTTCCATTTTCTTTATCAGGATTATTTTTTTAAAGGATCACAAAGGTCACCACATGTACACTGCACCATCAGTTAGATGGTTGCAATTTTTTTGGGAAGAATTGACTTAGATATTGTCATTTTTGTTTAGCCTTTGAAGCCCTCTTGCAAGTATCTGCATAAAAAATAACTGTAACTGTTACAAAATCTTTTATAGATTTACATAAAAAAACTAGTTCAGATAATTATACAGAATAGCATAAAGGACATATTATTGATTTTTAAATAGTAAAGAAAAAAATAATTTCTATGGGATTTGAACCCACCGCAGACTCCAGCTTTATCTACTGTGCTGTCTGTTCTGTTCCTACACTAGCTGCTATAATATAATCAAGTGGTTACAAGTCACTTTAGCTACTGCCTGATTAAAAGCCTTTATACCTGATTCTAATTAATATTAATTACATCACATGTGGTACAGATCTCATTACTCATTTAGGCAGAGGCAATACATTGAAATAGCCCAACTTTGATTGATCATTTTCATTGATCCTTGAATTCATCATCAATTGTATTAAGGAAAACACTTTTCCCAGCACCCTCTTATTGTGCAGAGCAAATATGGTGACTTTTGTGGTCCTTTAAGCTGCTGTCTCAGGAGGGTGTGTCCTTCTAAACTAATGTAATTTGAATTAGTTCTAAAGGAAGCACTGGCGGTTGTAGTTGCCCCATTCCTATAGTCTAAGTATTGCATATACATGTAAAAAACAACCATCAAAGAGGCCAGGGCCCTAAAAAATTTGTAAAACAGAAACTAATGTTAGAGGGGAAGGATCTGGTCAACTGTAGCTCCAGAATTACCTTTAATATTATAAAATATCAACCCATGGCAATTACATTGTCTTTTTATTGGGAAATGCGGAATACAAAATTGTTACTAAAGCGATTAAATATACATATTAGTTAAAAGAATCATTGGATCCAAGTTTGAATACATAATTTGACTTAATCTTAAAGATTAGCATATTCATATTAAAAGCACACATACTGTATCTTCTATTTATATCTAATTCCTGTTAGGATGACACTTTTCAATTTTTTTTGCTAGGCAACAGTTGGCTGGGAAGTATATCTGAGCTATTCATTTATCACAGACTTTACTGATATGGAATCACCAGCCACCCTAACAAGACCTACTGAAGCCTATTTGCAGCCTTATTAAATTGCGATTTGGCCAATTGACTAGTGCTCTCTATAAGCACAGAGCATTTTTTTTTTTTGCAGAAGTTTTTAGTTAGTGAAGACCTTGCTTTTGGATAGAAGTTCACTAACTAAAAACTTCTGTAAAAAAGATATGCTATAATACTGGCAACCAACCCAGTCAAATATACTGGGTTGGTTGCCAGTATTTCTCCAGTGGACTACGATTCGTTTGACCTCTCGGCTCGGACCTGCCCATCTTTGGTGACCCTACATAGTATAGCTCACAACTTCACTGAAGTATACAAGCCCCTTCACCACGACAAGGTAGCAATCCAGAAGAGGATGTATGTTATGCAGTATACAGGTTACTATATTAGAATTATGTAAGAATTATTACTTTTACTTTTTATTGATGGAAGAGTGTTATGTGCTATACAATAGTATGTATTACACATCATGTGTATAATGAAGTGCTCCTTTCCTGATACACAAATGAATCTGTATGTATAGTGGTCCCCTTGCCATGCTTTAAGTGTACCCTGTTCAGCTTTGTGGATGGCTCCACATCATTTAGCATATGCTGTTGTAAGCACCAGCCACAACATTTTGAGAAGGATATCAGAGATAACATGCTTCCCCTATACTGAGCAATATGAATGCCAAAATAAAACAGGTCAGCCAAAAATATTTCATATATTTCACTAAAAAGTTTATTAAGAGATAGATAAAAGAGATTAATTTTTACTCAATTTAATAAAAATTCCATTGGTCTTTTTTAACGAACATTGACAGGTTTTTACATTAACTTATGTATTACATATGCATGAAAATCTCTAAAATGCATTTTATTTTAAGATTCAATAAATAACTTCAGAGTACCAGCACTACAGCTTTAGTCTACAGTGTTCCAAGAATCTGTTTTCATATTCAGTTTCTTTAAACCCCAACTTCCTACTTAAGCATCTGCAGTAACATGAAATATTTTAATCAACTGACACAATCCATTACCTGTCATAGAAACCTCATGGATCCAGAAGTGAAGTGCGGTGGTGTTGCAGGTTGCCATAGCAACAGTGATAGTTGATAAGGAACATTAGCTATCTGCATTAGACTAAGTTCTGTTTGAGCTCAGAGGAATGGGAACCCGTTGCAAAGGAGAGGATCTAACTTGTTGAATCCATCAATTTGCCGGTCCCGCTGGTCCCTCTTGACAAACTGGTGGAAGAGGCTAGGTTCATGCTATCAAGGGGGCAAGCCAAGCAACAGAGGCTGGAGAAGCAGCGGTAAAGATGACCCAATATGATGCGCTCAGCATTATCGAACTAAGAGATCTGATCTGCAGCAGGGGTATGTCTGTGCCAGCCCACTAGACCCAGAATGTCATTGTGACAGAGCTTCACTACCTGGATGCAGCAAGGAAGCCCCAAGGCCTCTGGGAATGACCCCAGGGAAGAACCTAGTTAGGAGGCTTCCCTGTCCTGTGCTAAGGTGGCCTAGAGGTACCGCCACACGATTGCCCCACTGGGAAAAGGGGTGTCCACTTATCACAAAATGGAGGTGATGAGGTCACCGGGGAGCAAACCAGACAGTCACCATGTCACAGCCAGATCTCCACTGATTCTGACCCATCACCTAGAAATCTGTCTGCAGCTTTTTGCAGGAAGCAGGAAAATACAAGAAGAACCAGCTCAGGCTGCAGTAAACCAGTTGCCAATTGTAAAGGGTATGACCATGGGCAGACCTGACTGAGTTTAAGTGATAGGGGGGTTAGGGCTAGAGAAGCAGGGGGTTAGGGCTAGGGCACTGACTGGGAGACAGTACCTGAGCAGGAAAGCTATGCTTTAGAGTGCAACCTGTTGTACATTTAACTGGCCTGGATTATCATGAGATGCCATTAGTTTTTGTGCCTCGTGTGTTACTTGTCAATGCTTTGGTGGCCATGGACAAGTGCCCTGGGCTCCCTTGCAGCCAATGTCTGTTATAAAAATTCCCTTTCATTGTGGGGCTGTAGAAATCATTGGCTCCCTTGCCAGGCCTAGTAAGTGGGCAAGAGATACAACCTCACTGTGATGAGTTTATGCGGCTCTTGGCCGCATTATGGCAGCGACTGTGGCTGATGCCTTGGTAGACATTTTCACCAGGGTTGGGTACTTGAGTGAAATTTTGTAAGATCAGGTAGAAGTGTGGAGTGGCATAAGTTGCTTCCCTCCCTCCTCTTTGCCTAAAGAGAGGTCCTTTAAGAGATCATGGGGTCTTCTCCCTTTGAACTCTTGTATGGATGTAAATGAGGGGGCCTTTGGACCTGTTGTGGGAGTTTTGGTAAGGGGAGCACTAGGGGGAGGAACTCCCCATATAGCCATATTTGTGGCTCAGAGATAGCCTGGAGATACTGACTGGGCAAGCAAAGCAGCATCGGCAGATTCATAAGGCGAACCACGTGAATATGATAAAGCCATATTAGAGTCTGGATCCCCAAATAATGGCCATATGCCTAGTAGAAGGGGAAGATTCTGAGGATAGGGTACTACCAGCATCCTTGCCACTGCTGACCTGCTCCCTGTTTCTCTTATCCCGAACAACTTCTCACCTGACCAGGGACAGCAGCTTGAGGGGGTGCTGAGTCACCAACTAGGCTATTCTTCCACAATGCCCTTACCACTCTTATAGGCTCCTTGAGATTGTGAAGGGGAATATAAGAAGGGGGCTAGATGAGATGTTAGAACAATCTTATAGTAATTTGGTGACCCCTGTGTCCTAAGAAGGGTGAACTGCTAGATAAGCTGGAACGGGCAAACTACATGACCGCTCTGAACTTGTCTAAGGGCTGCTGGCAGATCCCATTTGCTGAAATCACTAGGGAAAAGTCAGCATTCATCACCCCATTTGGGCTATATCAGTTTACAACCTTTTGGAAGGAAGAATGCTTCTTCCATGATCCAATGACTTATTGACCTACTATATGGGTGCAAGGGGTTCATCCATGCATACCTGTATGGCATTGCCATAATCAGCCAGCTATATTGGCAGGGAAATGTGGACCACCTAGCCACTGTCCTGGGTCAGATCCAGTGAGCAGCATTGAACATTAGCTCTGACAGTTTGATACGGTGGAGGTGCAGTACCTAGGTCACAGAGTAGTGAGTAGGATGATCTGTCCAAAGCTGTCCAAGGTAGTCTTGATAGTGCACTGTCCACTCCAGTGAGCCCACCCTGTAGGCAGCTCTAATGTCCCACTCTGACTTAGTGGCCCTGGATTACCCTTGCCCTTTCTTGGTCCTGACAGATGCCTCCACCTACGACATTAAGGCTGTTTTGACAGAGGTAGGTGCAAGCTGTTACCCCAAGAGGTTAATTATGCAGCTATTGAGAAGGGGTGCTTGGCAGTCGTCTGGGCCCCAAATAAACTACAGCCCCACCATTTTGGGTGAGTTTCTGTGGTTTTATATAGGGTGTTCTAAAACAATAGTATCCAATATAGGCAGGGTACACCTCAGCTCTCCAGTCACCCATGACCCGTTTGGGGATTTGAATAGCCTGGTGACTGGAAGGGTGGAGTGATTTTGATGACAGCCTTGAGAACACTGAAGTGAAGTGCTGTGGTGTTGCCAGGTTGCCATGACAACAGTGACAGTTGCAAAAGGAAGTTTAGCTGTCTGCATAAGACCAGGTGATGTTTGAGCTCAGAGAAATGGGAATCCCTAGCACCAATATACAAAAACTTGCAGAGGAGAGAGCATAATTAGTTGGATCCATCCATTGGTCCAACTGGTCCCTCCTCTTGATAAAGTAGAATAAAAATGAAAATATATGTTATGTCAAACTCATGTTAACAATATTGGATTGCTCTATTTCAAACTGAGACAGCAGCACAAACACAGTAATGCACCGCCAAGCTGTTTTACTCTCTTAAAGTTGATGTTTCATCATTAGTTTAATACAAAGTATGTAAAGCTTTTAAATATTTACCTATTTTTGAGACTTGTTCAGTTGATGTCAATAAATACATTTAAGAACAAAAAGATAATGGTGTGTTATTACATGTATTAGTATTAAAAGCATGCACTTTATACTGGGATTTTGACATGTCAGGTGTTTTTAGAGTTTTAGCTATAATGTTTATTGATTTTTTTTCAATGGAAAAATATCACAAAGTGATATTCAACAGATTGCATTTGAGTAGATTGGATTTGCATGTTGTGTGCTTGTTTTCTCTTTGAACACTTGGTCGGCCATTAAATAAAATTAGTTCTTAACTGAATTTTAATGGTAAGGGTCACTGTAGTTCCTGCTTTCACCTCAACTTGTGTGCTGGTTCCTGCCTTTAGCTCTCAGTTTCCAGTTTCTGCTGCTGTATAGCTGTCTGCACCGTTGACAGTCTGCTTTCAGCGCTTGACTGTGATTCTGCTATTGTTTCTGCACATGGACTGATGCAATACTTTTGACTTAAAGGGATACTTACCAATCTGTGTATATTCTATTTTTTTGTTAATTAAATTATTTTTGCAACCAACCCCCCCCACCCCCCCCCCCCCCAAGGGTCGGAATTCCTAGTACCCTGTTCCTGACATCCTAACTATTTTTGTGATAAAAAATATATATTTAAATATCCCAGGAAGCAGTCAGTGTGAGCTCACCTACAGCTGGAAGTCGTTCCCAGAAAGCAATCAGTGTGAGCTAACCTACAGCTGGGAGTCACGCCCTGCAAGCAATCAGTGTGAGCTCACCTACAGCTGGGAGTCACTCCCTGTAAGCAAACAGTGTGAGCTCACATAACGCTGGGAGTCACACCCTGCAAGCAAACAGTGTGAGCTCACCTACCGCTGGGAGTCAGGACCAGCAAGCAATCAGTGTGAGCTCACCTGCAGCTGGGAGTCAGGCTCTGCAAACAATCAGTGTGAGCTCACCTACAGCTGGGTGTCAGGCTCTGCAAGCAATCAGTGTGAGTTCACCTACAGCTGAGAGTAAGGCTCTGCAAGCAGTCAGTGTGAGCTCACCTACAGCTGGGTGTCAGGCTCTACAAGCAATCAGTGTGAGCTCACCTTCAGCTGGGAGTAAGGCTCTGCAAGCAATCAGTGTGAGCTCACCTACAGCTGGGAGTCAGGCTCTGCAAACAATCAGTGTGAGCTCACCTACAGCTCACCTACAGCTGGGTGTCAGGCTCTACAAGCAATCAGTGTGAGCTCACCTTCAGCTGGGAGTAAGGCTCTGCAAGCAATCAGTGTGAGCTCACCTACAGCTGGGAGTCAGGCTCTGCAAACAATCAGTGTGAGCTCACCTACAGCTGGGTGTCAGGCTCTACAAGCAATCAGTGTGAGCTCACCTTCAGCTGGGAGTAAGGCTCTGCAAACAATCAGTGTGAGCTCACCTACAGCTCACCTACAGCTGGGTGTCAGGCTCTACAAGCAATCAGTGTGAGCTCACCTTCAGCTGGGAGTAAGGCTCTGCAAGCAATCAGTGTGAGCTCACCTACAGCTGGGAGTCAGGCTCTGCAAACAATCAGTGTGAGCTCACCTACAGCTGGGTGTCAGGCTCTACAAGCAATCAGTGTGAGCTCACCTTCAGCTGGGAGTAAGGCTCTGCAAACAATCAGTGTGAGCTCACCTACAGCTGGGTGTCAGGCTCTGCAAGCAATCAGTGTGAGCTCACCTACAGCTAGGAGTACAGACCAGCAAGCCATGCAGGAAGGAGAAGGGAACAGTCTGAATGCAGCTGGTGTACCTGAAAGTGTGGAGCAAACTCAAGGCCTGCCTGAGGTGGAAATGGCTGAGGTTGCAGAGAATGCCAAAGCTTTGGAGGCATATGAAGCAGAAAATTACCCTGACATTGGAGAGACTCCCCCCAACCGTGAACTTTCAGGTGGATCAGATGAACCATCCCAGCCTCAGCAGTCAGCAGGGAGTTCCAGGCACAAAGGTACAGCTTTTAATACTTTGTTTGCTGATACTAGGCAGCGCAGAAATGTGGTGAGACTCCATTATTGTGGGCAGGAGGACATAGCAGACAGAGCTGTTGTAGGGAAACACTTGCTGAAAGTATCTCTTGTTTCCAGCCTAAAGAGGTGTATGCTCTGTTACAGGCTCCTAACAGCAGGAATTATGAAATAAGTTTTAAAACCCCAGAAGGACTGGAGAAATTCTGATATTGATATCAGGAAGTCAACCAAAACCCAAAATGGAAAAATGTCAGAGCTATTCAGGTGTCTCACCCCAGAACTGTTGAAGTCTTTATCAGCTTTGACATAGAAACCGTGACTCAGGAGGATATATATTACTGGCTACAGAGGCAGTGTGCTGTAAAGAGCGGCCCAGAGAGATGTATAGATTCAAATTAAATCTGTGGTAGAGCAATAATGAGGCCTGTCACCTTCCAAACTCATTGGGAGAGATTGTGGGAGATTTTTTTTCTGGGGACAACCAAAAAAGTGATATCACCAGGCAGCTTAGTTCTGCATTTGATAAAATCTGTTGTTCCCAGTGTGGTAATATAGGACATCAAATCTCTGAATGTGATAAGGAAATTGTATGCAATCGCTGCTATGAAGGTGGGCATTCTTGTAAGGACTGCCCTGGAGCCGAGCACAATTGGAGAAAATTTTCAAATGAGCAATGATCTAGTCGAGGACTCTGATAGCCAGATCTCCCAGCAAGAAGGGACTACTTCAGAGAAAAATGTTGGAAGTTGATAAGACTGAACTGTCCAATAAAAGGGCTCATATATCCACAAAATCCCACAGAACTCTCCAAAAGGGAAAAGGAAGAGTAAAAAGAAACGCTGAAAACGCTGAATGTGTAGAACAAACACCATCCCTGAGTGTCCTTCACTGCTTAGTGTTGTTACAATAAATGTGAACAGTATAAAGACTAGGAAGACAAGGACTGAGGCTTTTACATTAACCATAATGGAAATGTACGATAATGCTGGTATATGGTGGGAAGACCCAAAACAAGAAATTAAGGATTTATTTGAGAGAGGCAGGTAGATCTCACAGTGCTAAAAATAAAAAATACAGTATATGTCATGTAGGGATCCAACTGTGTCAGGCTTTATCTGCACTTCAGAGAGGTCATGAGGTAAAGAAAGAATATAAAAAAACAAATTAAAAGGAGCATGAGAGAATTACAGTATGACAAGATCTCTTCTCTAACTCATGAGAGTGAATGTGCAGTCTTTAAAAATGTTTTACCTAGGTAGGATATTTATCATTATATGTCATACCGGCAGTAAAAAATAAGCAGTACATTTCAAAACACAAAAAGGGAAATTGAACAATTATCAAGAAATCAAGTTTATAAATTAGCATTGGACAGAGCATCACCCAAACTAGACCTGTCCTGAGTCTAATCATAGTCAAGTCTTACAGCAGCTAAACGACACCAGATTACCCCCAAAGATAAAGGATATATCTTGGTTATTATTCCATGGGAAAATATATGCAAGACAGAACTTAAGATATAGAAACATCGATGACAGGAGTTGTCCGAGAGACACCTGTAATGACATAGAGACAATGGAGCATTTACTATTAGATTGCCCAAGTTCTGTAGCCTTTGGAGATATTTTAAAAGTTCCAGATTCAATGTTATTCTCAAATAGCGTATGGATTGTGTTCAGAAAATATAAATGCCTTTTATCACAAAACACTATGGCTAATAAACATATTGTGTGTTTATCATTTATGAAATGCCAGATGTGCCGTATCTATTACGAGACATAATACCTATAAATATAATAGCTGGAAATGTTATAGAGGATATAAAGAGCATTTATAAGAGAAAAGCTAATTGAATGACTGGGAAGAAATATAAGTCTACATTTTAAAGATTTCCTAGAGCAGTTACATTTATGAATATATTTTTTGTGCTCATTGACCTTTATTTGAAAAAGGAAAACGCTTTTTATTGTGACCTCATTGAGCCTTTTCACTCAATAATAGCTGCTATTTTTAAGCAATGGCTTTGAGCCCAGTAAATTGTCTGTATGTTGTAAATTCTTGAAACCCTGTGCTTTGTCTCCTAAAGTTTAAATCCAATTTATAGTGCTTGTATCACTAAAGTTATTCAGGGACAACAAAAGCAGGTGAATAAATGTGCATAGTATGATCCAGATAAATTTGCAGATACCAAGTATTCAAATTAAATTTCTATAGGCAAGAACACATTGTGATTTAAAAGCATATTTATGTGCAATGTACCATACATGTTTTTGTTTTTTAAAGTACAGTCAGGTCCATAAATATTGGGACATCGACACAATTCTAAACTTTTTGGCTCTATACACCACCACAATGGATTTGAAATTAAACGAACAAGATGTGCTTTACCTGCACACTTTCAGCTTTAATTTGAGGGTATTTACATGCAAATCAGGTGAACGGTGTAGGAATTACAACAGTTTGTATATGTGCCTGTGGTGGTGTATAGAGCCAAAAAGTTTAGAATTGTGTCGATGTCCCAATATTTATGGACCTGACTGTATACTGAATATTTTAACGATAGTAAAATTAGTTGAATTGTCAAAGGACACAATCATATTTGTTCTCTAATATAAACTCTTATTTCTGCCTGGAACAAAACACATTTCCCTATTCCATCTTGTCATAGCACAACCCCTCCCCAGCTTCCTGGTGGCCGTCAATCGCCATGAGATAGGATCCTCTCACCGTACTCACATAAGGGGTGTCCACACATGGACCTTTCAGTAGTAGCAGGTCAGCCTCAGGATCAATTGTAGATGGCAGCTAAATCAGGTAGCTTGCTCCCCTGTCACGGACCCCAGCCAACTGTTCCAGCAACGCTCTGGAACCCCCACTGGTTAGGCTGTGGTTCTGGATCTGTAAGGGGGCATGTAGCATTCAACCTCCTGGATGATGCTGGACAGGAACAGTGGAGTCAGCTAGTTGAGCGGGAAGGAATCCCTTTGTATTTCCAGGGATGAGATACATCTCTCAGGTATATAGTTTTCCCAGCAGGACCTTATTATAAAGTCCATTTTCTTCCATTGGATCCCCAGAAATACAGCTCATTCACTTATATTCTGTCCCAAGAGGGACAGCATATTTTAACTTTATTTTCAACAGAACATTTCTAAGCAAACAGAACAATGCATTCTTGGTTCAGCCCACAAATATAATTAGTTTACCTGCCATTAACCTGTTAACTTAATCAGCCCTCTGCACTACCTCATTTGCCAATGTGCTAGTAAATCCCATCACAGGGTGAGTTGGTAACTACCTCACAAACGTAAACAAATTAAAGGTTCCCTTCTAAACTAGTTAACTCACTTATACTATTTGAATTCAGCTGGATAATCCACAGCTAGATAATCTCATCAGGCAGGTTGTTCAAGAAACCATTGTTCAAATATGTGATGGAATCAACAGGGACAGGAAAGGTGATCTGGGGAGAAGACTAGCAAGTGGCTAAGGTCCCATTTATGAAGAGGGAAGGGAGGGAAGTTAGGGCCTCCAGATGAGCCTACCTCCCAATGTAAAATCAATGGGGTAAATGGAAAGGGCATATGTCTTACAGAGAGTGGTTTTTCAGTGGCCATAGACAGGCTCCAAGCTGGTCGTCACACATCTGCTTGTCCAATGTATTTAAAGATGCCTTAAATCAATCTTCAGCCAAGAAAATCACATGTATTTTGAGTACATTATCAAATTATCATAAACTTAAATTGTGTACCCAGCCCCTGTTATGTATAGACTAGGGAATTGCCCGTCAAAAAATGACGGCAATAGAATTGTAAGTCAAGGAATGGTGTTTGGCACTGACATTATATTTTGTGGTGGTCTGAGATCTCGGTGGTCATTGCGAGCCTCTTGGTTGTTGTATTTTTTGTTATCAGAGGCGCTTTTGCTGTCATTGTAAGGTTGGCGCTGATCTGCTTTTTGCGCTTATTGCAAGGCTGTCCCCTGGTGTAGTTTGTGTGCTATAAGCAGCGTTGGCGCTTGTTGTGAGGCGCGCAGTGAATGTCTTTTGCGTTTATTGGGATATATATATATTTTTTTTGTGTATATGTTTTTTGTGATGCTAATGAAATAAGTAGTAAATTAATAAATTAATATACTTTACCTATTTGTAAGTAATACATGCAGGAAGCATTGTGCTGAAGAGCTGACAATCTGTTTTCATGTTCCTGCAGCATACAATGTAGGTTTGCAGTGTTGTGGAGCTGAGGTGTGTCAGCAATGTGTGTAGTGTAAATATGGTGTGTGCGCGAGGGGAATCCGTATGTGTAGCTGAGTACTTCTGCATTCCGTAAGTTAGTCTTGTAAAATGGTGGCGAATGTGTATGTGGTAGGCGGGTTTGTATGAGGAAGCGTCCTTGCTAATGGTGTATGTTGTAGGTCGTATGGGTTTTTGTAAAAGCCATATTTACTTTGTGGAATTTAGCGGCTTTAGGGGTAGTGTAGCCTCGTTTTTATTTTTTTCGGCGGCCATTAGGAGATTTTTGAGTGGCTATACTTTGTAAATTTGACAGAATTCGAGGTTTAAGCTGTGTTACAGAGGTCATGGGTGTCCCCCCTTGGTGTGGGTAAGGTTTTTATTTTATTTTTGTGTGTATTTTTGTGTTTTTTAATGTTTGGCGCTGTGCACGGGTTGTCAGTTAACGTCGTATTTTTGCAAGTCTGTAATGGGTTGTAATTGTTTTTGTGTAAGTCCGCAATTTATTTTGTTCTAAGTCCCGCTTCTGGTCTATTTTTGTGTAAGTCCGTAGTTAGTTATTGCGTGTTTATGTTTATGCTTTTTTTTTCCCAAGTCCTGCTTGTGTGGTGGTTTGTAACCGGTTGTGAGACGCTGTAGACGGTGCTCATCTCCACCAGCGCAAGGAGCACCTTTGGTGCTCCTTGCCAGGAACTGCGGCCCTCACTGCAGCCCGCAAGCGTTAACAACAACCCGCTTGCTGACAACTATATATGTGATAATACTTGCTGCCATAACCAAGACCTGAACTATTTACAGATGGCTTCTAACACGCAACATTTTCTAGATTAGTATCCGGCATGGTAAAAAATGTAAATACAAAATAAAACATATTCATTTTTATGTATAAAAAAAACTGACCTGTTGAATAGAGTATGCATCTATAAAAATAAAATGACATACAGAAGAAGATAACTGAAAAGCAGGAAATCAACTTGATAATCATAGATGGCCTACAAACGCTATTACATATATGTGCTTCTGTTTCTCTGGAAACTGAAGATGATGCATCAGGAACTTCAGAGACTGGCAGCTGATTACACTTTTTGTATTCTGCTTCCCATATGTATGGAGAGAGGGTAACAAACACGTGGCTGTTAATAGGTCTTGCCTATGGCTTACCGTAATTATACAATATGTAACTTTGTTGATTTAAAATATCAGCATTTAATTAAATATCAGCATTTAATTTAACATATCCAAACTTTAAAAGCCCCATCCTACATAATACAGTATACTTTTTCTGTGCTTTCTCCAGTAGAATTATTTGCTTAGCTACATTGTAATGTATGGTTTTATAATTTATAAAGTAAAACAAAATTAAATGTATGTTGTGCCCTACATTTAGATTAAGTCCAGTTTGGTACTTGGAACATCAGAAGTCAATAAGTGACCAAGGTACGAAAGTGGACTTTCAGTCTGTTTCTTTTGGACCTCTATATTGCTTATATTTATTTTGCAAACCCTCCAAATCCTTAAATAACCTATCGTGAAATCTGTGTATTTAGTGAAGTATCATTCACTATGTATAAACCTTTCCTATTCCCTTATGAACATTCTTATTCTGTACCTTGACTTAATTTTTGCAATTTTTAAAGGGTCACTGTACAATGAAAAAGTATATGTCTGTAAGCTTTGAGTCTGACTATGAGCACAATGAAACATGAAAAATATAACAAATAGTTTTTAATTAAAAATAAAACAAAAATGTATAGAATAACCCATGATATGTTGATTATGTGTAAGAGATAATTTGTGTGGAGAGTTGTGGATGAATCTATTGAGGAAACTTCCTTCTCCTTGGCCACTGAGAGGGAAAGAGTGTGGTGTCAATTTTGAATGCTATCCAGTTATCTAGCATGGACTCTGGATTGTCGGCACTGGGGAGCTACAGTTCGTTAAGGTAACCATGAATTCTAACATGTACTGTGACATACTGAAGCAGAGCATGATCCCCTCCCTTTGGAGACTGGGTCGCAGGGCAGTATTCCAACATGATAACGACCCCAAACACATCTCCAAGACGACCACAGCATTGCTAAAGAAGTTGAAGGTAAAGGTGATGGACTGGCCAAGCCTGTCACCAGACATAAACCCTATTGAGCATCTGTGGGGCATCCTCAAATGGAAGGTGGGGGAGTGCAAGGTCTCTAACATCCACCAGCTGATGTCATCATGGAGCAGTGGAAGAGGACTTTAGTGGCAACCTGTTAAGCTCTGGTGAACTTAAGGCAGTGCTGGAAAACAATGGTGGCTACACAAAATATTGACACTTTGGGCCCAATTTGGACATTTCCACTTAGGGGTGTACTCACTTTTTTTTCCAACGGTTTAGACATTAATGGCTGTGTGTTGAGTTATTATGAGGGGACAGCAAATTTACACCATTATACAGACTGTACACTTACCACTTTACATTGTAGCAGACGGTCATTTCTTCAGTGTTGTCACATGAAAATATATAATAAAATATTTACAAATATGTGAGGGGTCTACTCACTTTTGTGAGATACTGTACTTGTGAAACAAGTGTCTCTTTTCTTGAACTACATTAGTCCTTTGAAGGCAGACACCTTGAGAGGAGCATTTTAATAAAATATATATTTCTAACCATGTAACAGAGACTACTAAATGCAAGACAATTTACTTTGTATATATATATATTACAAGATTTATATTTACATATTTAGAGCACTAGTTATTACACCCCAGTTCAAGAATTTTACAACCATTAAAAACCTACATTAACAATTATTTCCTTATAGACAAATCAGCCAGATAAATTACAGAAATATGGACATTATCTTCAGGAAAGCTTTACCTGATATTCTGTCAATACAGTTGTTCTTGAACTAGTAAATTAATTAATTCATCAAAAGTTGTATTTAACAGTATTTGAAATGGCTGATCTATACTGTAAATACTCAGCCACTTAAAAGCTGATTTGTACATTCCTTTCATGGCTTTGATAAAAGCATATAATCAGTACCAGGCCCCATGGATAAACAGGGAAACAATCACCCTGACTCCACCAACCTACCATCTCATCCATTTCTTTTAGTCTCCCTGTCAGGGACAAAATTATCTATACCACCTGTGCATAAAACAAATAAGATGATATTATGGGATTGTTAAATTACTGTTATTATGAGCATGTAGTATCATATTGTGGTCAGTTTCCTGGAAGTAGTGCTCAGTTCCATTCCTGTATTAACAACTGATAAATTAAGGTAATTCAAATGTTCACTATTCATATTAGCTGTAGATCTTATTCGTTGTAGATAAGAATTTCCCATTGTGCCTAAAGAAAATTCCTGTGCATTAAAAGTCTCCTCCCTCTGGGAAAAGCAGCAACCGAAAACAAAATAGCAGATTACTCTGCAGCATAATTGCATATAAAATATATATATAGAAACATCTTGGTTTTTTACCTATTAGTTTCTTTGTAATGTACATGACATCTGACTTATATTGTCTTCAGACCTTATAACTGAGTGTAACCATATATGTATGTATCACATTGTTTTCTGACTGTATTGTGGTGCATGGACCATAATTAAGTTTCCCTTCTCACTGCTAGTAATGATTTTTCTACAATTTTAAGCTTATTTGAACCTTTGATAGTTTAAACCTGTTTGACCTATATTCTCTCCACCCTAAATCCTCCAAAGTGTCTTTGTGCAAATTTAACCATATCCTTCCCACAGAATGGGCTGAATGCTTTGCACCTCTCCAGTAAGGAGGGCCATCTCAAAATGGTGAGCGAGCTGCTGCATAAGGAGATTGTACTAGAGACAACAACCAAGGTAAGAAGTACAATGGACACAGTTGTTATGATGCTTAGGTCATACGTTCCATATCTTCCTCTTACAAGGATGCTAGACAGGTTGTGGGAACAGCATGTTTGTCTTCAGAAAGTGCTAAATAATACTTATGCAGAACTTGTTGCGTTTTAAAAGTGAAGCAATTAAGCTATTTTCAAAGGATGTGCTCAAGGGCATATTTAGGTTTTATGCTGCAATAGGCACCTTCAGAATTGGGCAACCCAACTCCACAATAACAACTCCTTCTTTGCCATTGCTATTCCAAGTTATAAGTGTATGTGTGTTTTGTGTGCACATATTATGTTAGAAAATGTTAGGTCATTTACAAATAGTAATGTCACTGCATGTAGCCATTATTGGGCATATGCATCCACTATTTAATGGCACTGCATGGCAATTTCAGGAAGATTGCTACCCTTTGAAAATGTGCTATGCTAGGCCTTGGTCTTGTGGGCCTAGGCAGATACAAACCATGTGATGTGATCCTCCCCCTCAAGCTGTGCTTCTAGCCAAGTGATCCCAAACCTCTTCTCGAGACTCACCAGTAAGATTATGATTTCTATTTAGCATATTGTGAATACAGGTGAGGCAATTAGTATTATAAAGGCCATGGGGACACAAATTCACACACTATTAAACCTAAATCATGGCATATCTAGTGGGTCTTGAGGAGAGGGTTGAAACCGCTGCTCTAAACTTAAGATAGTATTATCATTTGTGAGATAATGGTAAGTTAATGTATTGTTCAAGTACCTTTCCACCTGTTTAAAAAATGTATTCCTGGGAAGAATAGTAACACAACCCTCCTCCTGTTTCTTGGTGGCTTAGCACACTCTTTAAAATATTTTAGTGAGTACACTTTCAGTAAGTTTTTTTGTATTGTTGTTTCATTCTTCCAAGAACAATGTGTATTCTAAATTTATTATTTAATACTTTCTGAACTTAGATATACTATTTTGTCCTTGTTCCGTGTTCCCCTGATCTCTGTTCTATAGTGAGCTGCAACCTTTTCTTTTTCCCCTTGTTTCATTTTCTACTTCTTATTTAATTTCCAAATGTATTTCTCATCTGTTTTTGTCATTCTCTTCATTCCCATATTTTACTTATTAATTTTCTTCCCTTCATTCTTTTTCTTCCTCCCTCAATTACTGGCAACTGGTGAACTCTCCTCTTGTATTTTGTTTTCTCTTGCTCTTTCAAGTTGGATCTCCATTTCAATCCTTTCTCATATTTTTACCTATAATATTTTCCTTCACTGAATATTCTGAATCTCTTCTCAATTGTCTTCTGTCTGTAATCAAAGAGTGCTAGTACATTTGAGACTGTGTCAACTTCTCTCCTCTTTACTCTTGATATTTGACAGAAGGGCAACACTGCTCTACACATTGCTGCTCTGGCTGGTCAGGAAGATGTGGTACGAGAGCTTGTTAATTATGGGGCCAATGTCAACAGCCAGTCACAGGTAAAGTCCATTCACATTTGTGAGCCACAACTCTCCATTTAACTAATACTAATTATCCATTTTTATGGAGAAGGTTTAAACTGGCTGAAGTGTATACTTTATGCAGGGTGTTTGTATGGGTTTGGTGGAGGACAT
This sequence comes from Discoglossus pictus, assembly GCA_027410445.1. Classification (NCBI taxonomy): domain Eukaryota; kingdom Metazoa; phylum Chordata; class Amphibia; order Anura; family Alytidae; genus Discoglossus; species Discoglossus pictus. The sequence continues at coordinate 130,404,987 of CM050167.1, read as the reverse complement.
TACATGACTAATTGTTTGTAATTTGAAACCTGACTTTGTTGTTCTTGAAACACAGAAAGGCTTCACTCCTTTGTATATGGCGGCTCAGGAGAACCATCTTCCTGTAGTTAAGTTCCTGTTGGAGAGTGGAGCCAATCAGAATCTGGCAACAGAGGTTAGTGATGTGATATTCCTTATCTGTACTCCCATGCCGTCTTCTTCCTGCCCTCTCCTTTTTATAACCTCATGCTTTTTCCTACTTCTCACACAAAGTGTTTTCATTCCTTTGACTATACAGCCCATAATCAAATATTATTTCTACCCATAGTTTCAATATTTCTTATTTTATAAATGACAGGTGTTGGTGTAAGTAGATTAAAGGTCCACCGTCATCCAAAACTTTCTGTCATGGATTTAAAAGAGCATGTTTTATAAAGTAGGAAAGTTGTATTCCCCTTGAAAAATAAATTGTATTACTTGAAGAAAATGAACAATAAAATAACAGACAGGCAGCTAAAAAGGACAATATGATTGGTCCGTCTTTATCATCAGTTCAGACATCCTTAAGACTGACTGTAACTCTGTTTCCTGTAATTTACACGGACAGAGGAGGGAAAACAATCCCACCATACCTATATTTAATGTAATATTTGTACACTGTAGATCATTTTTTCTCATACAAAAAAGTGTTGGAATATTTTTTTTAAATGATCTTTTTAATGCATGCTACACATTTTTGGACTACAGTTGCTCTCTAAAAACTCTCTGCTCCCTAACACTGAATCATTATCCTATACAAGTTTAATTAGGTACCTTAAGAGAAAAATCCCTATTTCACATTGTACCAAAATATTTTTTACTGTCCTATCTGAATTCCTAGGAATCCTTTCCGATAAACAAATGTAATTAATTGTATATCACCTGTCCCTCTCAATGACATACCGAAAAAGCCCAGAGTATTCCTAAACAGCACTATGTTTATTGTAATACCAATATGATATTTAGATAGACATATGATAGAATGCATGTGACATACTATTGAAAGTTAAAATGTAACTTTTATTATTTTTTTGAAAAAGAAAGTTGGTTGTGGGTGTTCTGCAGGAATAAAAATACAAATAAAAAAAGCGTTTTGCCATATAAAAAGAGGATTTGTAATCTGGGATAAAAGTTCCACCAGAAGCTGTACAGGATGTGTGTGGATACAGTAGAAATTAAGATATTGTGATAAATAAAGGTCAGACAATTAAAAAATTACACTTTAATCTAAAGAGATATTTTCCGAAAAAACAATGGATAGAGGGTGTACTCTGGTTTAAAGGAGTATGACTGCAAAAGTAGATAGATCATATATATAGTTGTGGATCTTGCGATGTTGGTGACGTTTGCGATGTTGGTAACGCAGTTGCGTCCCTCGCAAAGCGAGGGCACACCCACGAGCTTTGCGAAGCAAGGCGAGCCAGCGCTGCCATCACACATGCAAGCACGCAGAACTTAGGCTGCAAAGGCACTCATTGCACTGCGAGCCTTGCAAAAAGAGGCGAGCAGTTGAAGCACATAGCGCGTAACTCGAAAAATACGAAAAACAACTAAAATAATCCAAAATAAATAAAAACATACTCACACACAGCACAGTGAGGTTGCAAGAGATTTTGAGCCATATTTGCCGTTTTCCATCACACGAAGATCGAGTAAGCAAGAAAAAAAAAAGGCTGATAAAAAACGTAAATATTCTGAAACGGGATGAAAACGAGGCTCTGCAACGCCAGGCACTCAGAACTTAATACATTAAGTTATTATTAAATACTAAGTGCTTTGTGAACAGGTACAATGAAATACTTTTCATATAATAGATATTAAATCATTTATATCTAAAATCTTTTAAAGATTAAAGAACAACCTGTTTCTCAAAAAGTTCTCAATGCAAACAATTCTATTTAGAGTAAAATATAAACTACTACCATAAACCAAAGATCATTTTGAAAGCAGTTTATACAAAATAAACTGAATTACATTTTATCATCATAGTGCCAAGAATTGGAGTGCTTAGTAGAAAGGTGGCTCTACAGATTGAACTTTGAAAAAAAAGTGATTCAATGAACCAGATGTGGCATGGGACAACTCTTCCAATGGCAAGGAAATATATCATGTTTCACCTAGGCTTCTTGTTCTTGTTCTGTATATAAATTCTCATCACTCTAACCGATTGTAAAAACGTAATCAGATTTAATGCTTAATCAGGGTGCATCCTCTGAGCAGGGTTTCTTTACCTTATAAAATCAATGCTGACTTGTCACTGTCAAGTATATAGCTTTATGAATTTGTCTAACTATATGTTTAGAAATATATATTGTGCTATGGTGAAGGCCACATAATTGATGTTAAAAATAGCAGATCTGTATTGTCTTGAATTGTCGCCATGTTGTTTTCAATTGGCATTGTGTGGAAGAAAATGCAAGAATAATCTATAAACAGTAATGCAAAGGTTAGATAAAATGGTGCTTTAGGATGAGGAAGATGGGGGATGTCATTGATGAATACTGTGTATGTGTATTATTCTTAAAGTGACAGGAAAAAGGTAAATTTACTGCAGAAATGAATAGTGAATATATATGTGTATATATATATATATATATATATATATATATAAATATAAATAAATAAACATAATTCCAACTGGTAGTTATAAAAAAAATAGGGTATTAGGTAATTGAGCTTAAAGGTTGGTATTTTAAATTTAGATTACATGAAAAGATCACCCGGCTCTCCTAATCACTTTATCTTAATTAATCATATCCCTCAGTGAGAGTGATATGCACTAGAGTATTCCCAGCTGGATAAATACAAATAATCACAGAGATGTTTTCATGTTAGGGTATTATCATTATTCTAATATACTAGCGACTTGCCCTCCTCTAACTTTGCAATGGCCTTCTGCACTCATTGCTAGCCTCCCCCCCCCCTACTTTACAGGCCTTGCGATGAGTGCCTTTGGCGCTCAATGCTGGCCATTGCTAGGCCCCCCCCCCCCCCCCCCTCTACTTTACAGTCCTTGCGTATTGTTTGCCAACTCAGATCGCATATCTACCAATATTGTATCCAAAGAGAGATCGCACAGTTCACTCCTATAGGTTCTCTCCACTTGATTGTTTTAGGAGATATACTCATATTCTGGCTGTGATAGCACATTCACCTGGTGAGATTTCTCTGTGTCTCCAAGAACTTTCTCTTACCTCACCCTTTGTGATTTCTCTCCCTGCCCAGGATGGCTTCACTCCTTTAGCAGTGGCTCTGCAGCAGGGCCATGAGAACGTGGTTGCCCATCTGATCAGCTATGGGATGAAGGGAAAGGTGCGACTACCAGCTCTGCACATCGCAGCCCGTAATGATGACACACGCACGGCCGCTGTCCTTCTGCAGAATGACCCCAACGCAGATGTGCTGTCAAAGGTCAGCACCATTTTGGCATTATTGTGTGTGAAACTTTGACTGGCTTTTTATTTGTTATCGCTCAAATCTTTAAATACCTTATAAGTGTTATATCTTGTTGTAACTTTGTGATTATATTAATATTATTATTATTATTATCGTTTATTTGTAAAGTGCCAACATATTCCGTAGCGCTATACATAAGTTAAGTAACAGGCAATGGCAAGTTCAAGATTCACACATTGCAATGAATGGAGGGCCCTGTCTTTGAGCTTGGAATCTGGTGTCCATAGCGCTTTCCTAAAGCACCTTGCAGGAATGAAACTCGCAGACTTACAATCTAGAATATTTTCATTTTGTCCCTGTATAAAGTATTATATTTATAGTATACTCTTTTGAAGAGATTAAAGGGCCATTTATCTCACTGTAAGTGCTCTTCATGGAGTGAAAGACACAAGATTGTATGTTAAAATCTATTTTTTTTAATTACACTAATAAGAGCTAAAAAACATACAGATTGATCGGTTGAGGGCTAACTCTGTTTTCCCTTTTGCTCACTATGCGGAGCAGAAGCTGGGCAGTCAGTGACTTGTGTAAACATGGATTTTCCTTTATTGAATTCTCAGGGGGAATAATTGAAGTATTTCAGCATGCTTTTAGGAGATCTTTACTGTGATGTGGTTCAAATTGTGCAGAATTAAGTGGCTCTTTAACTTGATAATAGGCCAAATAGCTTTGGGAAGTTCTACAAAAAAAAACAGTGATTTGATTTTATTCTGTTATATTCAATTTTGCTTTATTGTAGGGATACATTTGCTTTTATTTCTAAGAGGATTAATTATCAGAGGCGTTTTATATACAGATAAGATCTTAGTACTTAAAGACTGCCTCAAGCTTGAGACAGTTAACAAAATAATTTAATGAAACTGAATCTCATAATAGGATAACCCCCTAGCTACAACTATAAGACATACAGAAGAGATAAGTGGGGTAAAAATAGGAAAGTAAAACTATAAAATGATGCTCTTCGCAGGTGACATTATACTAACAATGACCAATCCTAAAACGTTGTGTGCAATTTTACATAATATTTTATCTGAATTTGGAAAACTTATCATATTTTAAGATCAATTTTTCCAAAACAGATGCTTTATTCAGAGGAATAAATATGGAATTAAAGCAGTTTCTACAACAGAAATATTTATACAATTGGAATTCGAAAGGATTAGTACATTAGGGGATAACATTTTCCTTCAAAAATTAAAATTTTGTTCAAAGACAATTTAAAGGAGCTGTTAAAACAAATTAGAATAACAACTAATGATTGGAAAATACTACATTTATCTTGGTCAGGTGATGGCGGCCATTAACATGTCGATTATCCCCAAAATAACTTACCTATTACCTATTAACTTACCTATTTAGATGTAGCCCAGAAAAAATACCAAATTGTTCCTTTTAGGTAATTACATCTATTTGGGAAAAAAAGTAAGAATAAAAAAAGTAGTTGCAAGTAGAAATTGTAAACAAAGAGGTATTGGATCTGCCTCAATAAAATTAATTAATTATAATATCATAATTTCTCACATGGTTAGCTGGAATTTCCAGCATAAAAACTCTGTTTGGAAAAGGATAGAAGAAGATCTAGTGGCGACTTTACCTATCCAAACTATAGTTTGGTTCCCAAATATAGAGCAACTACCAATAAAAAACTTTCCGGGTGGAATAAGATCCATAATGAAATTCTGGTACAAAAATAGAATTAAATTGCATTTAATACAAATCCCTTCTTTAGCATCTCCTATAGAAATTCTACTAAATAAAGAAAAACATCTAGAACTATCTACTTGGGGGAAAAAAGGGGATGAAATACATAAATGACTTATATTCCGAAGGTACATTATTGGACCAAAGAGAGGCTCAGAATAAGTTTGATTTAAATAACTTTTCTTGGCTGAAATATGAGACCCTAAAAAAACGTTTATGCCACTGGGGATTCAATAAAACTAATATGAATAATTTGACAGAAATGGAAAAAAATTTGATCAAAGAGCTCGATTCACATATTATTTCCAAATGTAACAAAGTAATTATAGAGAACAAAATGTTTGAGAAATCCAGGGCATAAAAGCATGGGAACCAGATCTACGAATAGTGTTTAAGCTAGCTACTTGGACTGAAGCCCTTCAATTGGTTAAAAAAATCTGTATATCAATTAATATTATGTATATGAAAATGTTTTTTTAAATTAAGTTAGAGATGGTATTTGGTCCTCCAGGATATGGAAAAAAATAGACCAACATTTAGGAAATCTCTGCTGGAAGGGCTGTGGACTGCTGGGATCAGTAATGCATGAATAGTGGGACTGTATTAAAGTAAAATCCCTATGGCTAAAAAGCTTTAGGGAGATATCAAGGTTGGTGGGGAAACAATTCCCCTGTACTCCTCAAACAGCCTTACTACACATGTACATAAACCGGTTAGCTCCTAAAGAAAAATTCCTAATTTCCCATATCCTTCTAGTGGTGAAATGGTTGTTAATTTAACATTGGAAAAACCCTTTAATTCCTTCTTGGAAAGAAGCAATAAATACAATTAACAACAATTGAAGCACGATGAAGGAAGGGTCTTTTAACAACTTCTGCAAGCAATCCAACATGCTAGACTCAAATGTGCTAAGATCTGCTGGTGATCTGTGTTGTGTTACTTTCTATTCAGTGTTTAGTTATTCTATAGTTCAGTCTTGTCATGGTGTGTCATTGTGTTATATTTATAGTCACACTATGGTTGTGTTACAGACAGGATTCACACCCCTGCACATTGCAGCTCACTATGAAAATCTCAACGTAGCACAACTTCTGTTGAATCGAGGCGCAAATGTTAACTTCACCCCTCAGGTAAGTAGCCCAATTGTAATATTGATGTCCTACCGCCAGTAACATTAATAATTTTCATAAAAATAATAATAATATTAATATCATAATTCTGCATTTCTTTTTTTGTAGAATGGTATCAGTGCTCTGCACATTGCATCTCGCCGTGGTAATGTAATAATGGTACGGCTTTTGTTGGATCGCGGGGCTCAGATAGATGCACGCACCAAGGTAATGGAATTCAAAGGATACACCTATATGTATGTGTGCTATTGTGTCTTATGCATGGACTGGGTAGTTCCAGTTTATGTGCAGAAAATGCTGGCATGCTGAGATTAGAGGGTGTTGTCATCATATGTTTAGACTGTGCATATCATGTCTATAGTTAGGGGGTGATATTCTGTTCACTAATTTGAGGTGTTGATGGTCTAGTGAGCATGTATTTGTGAGCACATTGGAAGTGCTGCTCACCTTGTGTATGCACTGCTAACAGGTGTGTGTATTTGTGCTGTATGTGGGAAGAGTGCTTTTCTGGATCTAGTGTGTATGTGAACAGAAGGTGTTGATATGGTATTGTACAGTGTGCATGGAATAGTATTGTACAGTTGTACAATTGTATGGTATTGTACAGTGTGCATGGAATAGTCTATTCCAATGGATATGACATGCTGTCTTGTTGCAAACAGGATGAACTAACCCCACTTCACTGTGCTGTGAGGAATGGACATGTCCGAATCTCGGAGATTCTACTTGATCATGGGGCTCCCATTCAAGCCAAGACCAAGGTACATAAGGGGACATAGAGAAATCAGTGGAATGAAGCAGCTTGGGCAAACAACTTACTCAGGGCTTGGAGTATGGTTATGTTATTCGGCAATCCTCCTTGTTTTTACACTTATTGATCACCTGTAAATGGTACTTGGGTGTCATGTTCCTCTGGAGTCTGGCTATGTAAACTGACACTCTTCACTTAACTAACTACTAGGGGTTGAGATATGTTTTCTCTACTTACCTCTGCAGAACTGTGTTTCTTCTAGAGCATTTAGACGTTTGAGGAGAAGCCCTGTGTAATATTGGCTCTGCTCCTACAAAGCGATTTCTCTCACATGCATAAATAAAATGAAACTGCTTAGAAAAAATATAATTCTGCTATGTAACATCATGTTTATTCCCCTGCAGAATGGCCTCTCTCCCATTCACATGGCCTCTCAAGGAGATCATCTGGATTGTGTGCGGCTACTGTTACAGTATCAGGCACAGATTGATGACATTACATTGGATCACCTAACCCCTCTGCATGTGGCTGCTCATTGTGGTCATCACCGTGTGGCCAAAATACTGCTGGACAAAGGAGCTAAACCCAACTCCCGAGCTCTGGTGAGAAACCAATGGATGATGGCAGGTGTTGTGGATAGTTTTTTTCTTAGGGATCTTTAGTACCCACAGCAGATCTGAAATCCTGGTTCTAATGCACATTCAAAATAGTATCTGTCTCTTATCTGATACTGTCCATCCTTTTTCCTACTATCGCTGCTTCTTTGCTTTCCAACTTCCCCATACTTTTCATTCTGCTTTTTTCTACACTTTTTTCACTTTTGTTTCACCCTATATATCCATAATTTCCCAAATTTTATTTCACCAATCATCATTTTCTCTCTCTCTAAATCTTCTAAATCTTTCTTTAATCCCTCCCGTATTGTTATCTTCTCCCATTTTCACATATGTCTATCCTCTCCTTCTATTCCCTCTTTCTCATCTTCTCCTTCTGACTTCTTACCCCCTCTATGTTACTTGTTCTTGTCATCTTTCTCTTTTATATGTGTGTCTCGCCTTCTGCCCATCTTCTCCAATCTCTTTTCCTTATAGAATGGCTTCACACCCCTACACATCGCTTGTAAGAAGAGTCATGTACGAGTCATGGAACTTCTCCTGAAATCTGGAGCCTCCATTGATGCTGTAACAGAGGTCTTTGCTTAGCTAATATATTTTGGGCTTGATATAACTTGTGTCCTTCCATTCTTTCTCTCTTTGTTCTTTTTCTCCTTTTTTGTAACGTTGTTTATATGCATTCTATCTGTAATTTGTTGTGTATGTTTTTGTTTGTTTTTCTCTCTCTAATGTAGCTGTGCTCTCTCTTTGCTGTTGTTTACTGTTACTATTCTTTTGCCTCTATTTTTATGACATTTCTCTTAAATTATGTTTTTGTTTATGGTCAATTCACTGCTCTATTTCTTGTCTCACAACCATGTCTAGCAGTTTGTTTTTTAAAAGGGACACTGGGAAGGCTTTTTTTTCTTTGCAGACATCGAAAGAAAAGGTAGATAAATAATTAGTTGTATATACTTGAACAAAATGCTTGCAAAAGCTTGGTAACTTACTTTTTAGTAGTCTTACACTGTCTTGTGGTTCTCCTGCTTTTTCCATCCCTAGCAAATGGTCTTTGTCTCATCTGTGATGGACTGAACAAGTTATGAGATTAGGTAGGAAGTTTCCCATCCTGGAGACAGACCGCAGCATTGTAGGAAAAAACATCCTGGGAATTACCTTCATTGGCTGACTAGTAAACCATCAGTTCTATTAAATTAGAAGCTTGTGGTGGCATCGGGAAGCCCGCAAGGGCTGCGGGCTGGAAATTCGGCTGTGTTACATAGCAATTAAATTAGAACATGCCGCCAGATAGAGGCTTGAGATGCAAACCCGGTAAAACCATTTTTCGAACGTTGGATGCTCGGCCGTGAACATGATCAATTAGTCAAACCCTTAGTTACGGATTTAGATGGAGCCAATGGAAACAGAGATCATCATAATTACGTCACAGAAAAATTAAGGTTGGATTACAAAGTCTTACGGGGTTCAATTACGATCGGACCCACTTTCCAGAAATAATGCAATATTGATAAAGCCATAAATATGATATTCTATTACATGCGAGAGCCATTATATGTATTAACACATTGATTGCCAAGATCGATATAACACGGAAATTAAACATAAAAAATATTATTTGATATTGCCGATTTGCGAGCTTCAGAATGTTGCGCTATTTATTTCAATACCTAACATCACTTTCCCTTTCAATATAAGTACAGTATTGTGTGTATATTTGCATTTACAGTGCTACGGATAGGACTTTACCCCCATTGCGGGTCCTCTCTGGTTCCTGTTGGCTTCCTGTCTTTATTTCTTGGCCCCATTTGAGGGTTACAGGCTTGAACACCAGTGAATTCATTGTAATTTAATAGTATGATTGGAAACATAACAGTTAAGGACTTGGGGGCGCGCAGTTCAACTTTCCATGTCCCATAGCCTTTTCTCGCCCTTACCCTGCAAGTCATTGACGGGTTGCTTTACGGGTCTAATTTAATAGCTGTAAGTCTTGTGGGCTGCGTTACGGGCTACAGTTTTACACGTTGAGCTAATTTAATAGGGCTGCATGTGACTAGTGGTGAAAATAAGGAATAGGTGGATAAGGGGAAAGCAGGGTATCCATGTAAGACAACTGTATAGTAAGTTATTGTTTTTTTTCCTAATAAATGCAGTCATTTTTAGATATTATTTTAGGATGACCATAAAGAAAATAAATCATTGCGGTATACCTTTTATCTCCCTCATTTTTCACGTGTTTTGTCCTTTGCCTCTATAATGTTTATGATTTGTATTCATGTCTGCCTCTTGTCACCTGGTGTATCTTGTTTCTGGAATTTCTTTCTTTACATGGGTATCTGTTTCTCACTTCCTGCCTTGTCTCATACCTCTCATGCTGCTCTTTTCTGCAGTCTGGTCTCACCCCACTCCATGTTGCCTCCTTTATGGGACATCTACCCATCGTGAAAGCACTCCTGCAGAAAGGGGCATCTCCCAATGTTTTCAGTGTGGTAAGAAAATAACTATTCAATTATACACTTCACAACCATAACATAATAGTGCATTACACAGTGACAGAGTTGCTTCTGAATTCTCCCACTGCATCAATAATTTTACATAGGGACATCATACAGCTATCATATCAAAATAGTGGAATATTAATACAAATAAACAGCATATAATAAAAATAAACTATATATTTATGCTAAGTAACAGTATCCTAAAATAGTCACATTGATAAATTGTAAACATATAATACAGATCACTAACTGTGTCTATATGGGAGAGAATTTTTTTTCAAACATTGTCAACACTGCCATTTGACAATAAAATAACCATTCCAACTGGAAACATATGAATATATAACACCATTTAATAGTTAGAAAAAAGCACACTTCCAGCTATAAACTACAAGTTATAACTGAATTAACTATTAAAAATATATCCACTTTAAACTGAATATAGAAATAGGAAATTGGCCACTGATTTATTGCTTATCATTGCGTCACTGGAAGTAATAAATATATCCCAACTATATAAACTGCCTAAAAAATCAATGGGTTTATGGGAAGCATACCAGATTTATGGCCTGTTAAAAAGTCCATCTGCATACTGACCAGGGAGGATCACATTAAAAGCTACATAACAGCATTGGTGATGCAAGACAAGCCATGCTGAATAGTGATATGACATAAAAAGGCAATTTACAAATCAGAATATATAGAGAAATTGACTATTCAACAGTGCATTGTTGATTGTTAGGAAAATTAGTTAATTAAAACTCAACCTTTATTCTCAGTGATATAAAAAGTGATCATTTTCAGATATAAGGACGGCGCAAAAATAAAATCATCTTTGATTAGATTATAGAATTGACTAATTGAAATACACTTACAATACTCAATATTTCCTCACAACCCTATAAGTACACCACCTTGCGTCATAGGTGCGTTGTAGTCCAAACAAACTCAAATATTGTTTTTTAAATTAATATAAAAAATCTGCAAAGTGATTAGGCACATGTTCACCTAAGATACGTAAAGTACTTTCGGTAATATTCAAATACTGATACAAATACAAACCCAATAGAGATTGTTCATAGTTCCTACTTGTTAAGTAGTTGTAACCTGCAAGATTGTTACCGAGTATGTTTCACACATAGACTTTATAACATTATGTAAACAACTATGAAATATGTTTAGGTGATTTAGGGCATTGTAGTTATGTGCCAGGCATAAGGTAAATGTTTCCCTCTTATAGATAAAATAATAATATTTCAGTGCATGACTGACATGTGAAAAACAGTTGATGTGGGGCTGTTTAGTATTGGATGCTTCAAAAGTGAAATTCAGATATGTCAAATATCTTGGATATCTGTTAGTGTTTTTTTCGCAAGGGTTTCCCACATGCATGGCCGGATTGCCCATTAGGCTATGCAGCCACCCAGGGGCGCTTCCATGTGAGGGGCGCCATTTCTTTAAAAAAATGGTTCCTGGCTTAAATAAATTGAAATGTTGCAGTTCATAGACTGGCTACTAGGGGGTAACCACCTAGAACAAGACAGTTACAACAAGAAAGGAAAAAATGGGTCTGTGCATACCATGCATACTCACTAGCAGGGGGTCCTACACTTCACTGCCTAGGGACTCCAACAAGGTAGATACAACCTGCCCACATGTCATTCATGTACTGAAATACTAAATGCTATTATTTTATAGTATGTATATTTGTCTTAAATTTTAAGAACATCATAAAAATATATTAAAATCTTATAACGGCATTGTAAATAATCATTGAAGTTTTCTGATCATCACTCCATTGCATCATTGTCAAAAGTCTCCCTATGTTAACGGCAATATTTAACATTCTATAACAATCATGGATGATCTAGATATTTTGGAAGAAATGTATATAACTCTGCTCTAGTGCAGATGTATGCCATTGAATTGTCTGTTTTCAGTAATTAGTATTTGCATTCTTCATCTTGTTTTTTATATTTTTTGGTACAAATAAAAGTTACATTTTTTTCTTGGTCTAAAAGACACACTTTTCATAGGAGAAAAGTAATAGAAATATACAGCATCATATGTGCTAGTTGTTGCTAATAAACCAAGCTTGAAACCGCAAGCCTGTGCACTGGAACAAATGCAGAGTAACTAGACAGTACTGATGTCCAATCCTGTAATGCTCCCACTCCCTTATCTCTCTTTCATTACTGATCAGTCAATTAGTTAGCTCATGGCTAGTTCCAATTTCTCTTCCCAGCTACTGCCTACATAGCAAATCAGCCCCCTTGTAACAGATCAATATGGGTACAGTAAGCTTTAGGATATTGGAGAGCAGCATTGATAAAGCTGCTGAGTGAGCAATTTGCTACAAGAATCTGTAGGTCTCCTCCTTGTAATCATTTTTTTACACAAGAGAAGATGTTAGTGTGGGTCTGTTTATACTGATTGATTCTCACGTAATTCAGACAGTAAGCCACAGATTTTATTCTGCAAACTATACCCCTTACTAATACATTTTTCACCGATACATTTAACATAAACATGTTCTTATTAAAACAATGCAGTTAACATTTGAATGAATTATGAAATATCTTACCAACCTTGTAGCTATTTTACATACCAATCAGAAACTGTAAACAGGTCAGAACTACAGGTTTTTTTATGATATTCCTGAACATTTGTTTAACTAAATTTCATGAGAATTAGTGAGTGTAAAAATATCAGCACACAGGGAATGTGAACTTTTAGAGTAATACAGTGATAATACATTCCGATTTAGTACCAGCTATACCAGCCAAGTCTAGAATCCTTCTATCCAGATACACACCATCTGTGATCAATATATGTTTTAAAGCTAAAGACAAATCCATTTGGATCTTAATGATTTTAATTCTTTGAATAGCTTTTCATTTACACAATTTAAACAAACATAATTGTTATCCACAATGACAGCATTTACCAGGTAAGTAGCTTCATTTTTCTGTGGATGGACAGAAATACACCACACATTTATATAATCTTCCTACTAAGCCTGTTTATTTTTGTTTTGTGTTTCCAGCATGGGTAGACTTTACTTATTCTTTTTAACAGCAACAGGAAGTTTTTCTTGGTCTATGGACTAGTTTGACCCATGTTCCCCATTTTGGTGGTGTCTCTAGCAGGCAAGAGATTTATAGGAGTCCAAGAATCTGTCAGTCTGGTAGATAAGAGTTGCATATTAACAGCCTCATTAAATTAGCTCTCATAGTTCCCTCGGTCCTCACAAAATATTTTTTTTTGCTGTTTGCGAGGACCGATTCCACAATATGTCCCTCGCAGCCTGCTTTGGGAGAAGACACCCAAAAACATCAGAGAAAAGGCTCCGGGAGAGCTACGTAGTAACACGCAGCCATAAATCTATGGTTTGAACCTCACACCTCGGAAGAATCTCTACGGGCACAAAAAAGTACCGGCGAGGCATCCTGAAGCCTATACGCGCTGCATCAGAGCAGCCCGACACTGCCGTCTGATGCTCCCCCCTGCTCCTTAAGCACATCCCCATGCTGCAGGAGTCCCTATACAGAGCCCCATGAGCCCTTAATTAACTCTATAACTCATGGGGCTCTATACAGAGCCCCACAAGCCCTTAATTAACCCTATAACTCACAAGGCTCTATGCAGAGCCCAATGAGACTAAAATCAACCCCCTCAGTCCCATAGGGGTCTATATAGAACACTATAGTACACTATTAACCCCTAGGTTAACCCTACAAGTGCCAAGATGGGCTTCTTAAATGTGTGGTTGGTGTATTTCTCATCCATCCATAGGCTTGTTGAACTGCTTCATCTGATGAATATTGCCATCTTTTGGGTAAGAAATGATTGCAAATAAGAGTATTTTAATTTAATGGCAGGTATATATGTATTCATTGTGGGTTATATTAAAAGACCACTGTGGTTCAAGAAAAAAGACACTTGTTTTTCAAGTACAGTTGTGCTCAAAAGTGTGCATGCCCTGGCAGAAATTATGAAATTTTGGCATTTATTTTGAAAATATGACTGACCATGCAAAAAAAAAAAAAATATTTATTGAAGGATAGTGATCATATGAAGCCATTTATTATCACATAGTTGGTTGGCTCCTTTTTAAATCATAATGATAATAGAAATCACCCAAATGGCCCGATCAAAAGTTTACACACCGTTGAATGTTTGGCCTTGTTACAGACACACAAGGTGACACACACAGATTAAAATGTCAATTAAAGGTTAATTTCCCACACCTGTGGCTTTTTAAATTGCAATTAGTGTGAATTAGTTTGTTAGCTCTCACATGGATGCACTGAGCAGACTAGATACTGAGCCATGGGGAGCAAAAAAGAACTGCCAAAAGATATATGTAACAAGGTAATAGAACCTCATAGAGATGGAAAAGGATATAAAAAAATATCCAGAGACTTGAAAATGCCAGTCAGTACTGTTTAATCACTTATTAAGAAGTGGAAAATTAGGGGATCTCTTGATACCAAGCCAAGGTCGGGTAGACCAAGAAAGATTTCAGCCACAACTGCCAGATGAATTGATCGGAATACAAAGAAAAACCCAAAGGTAACCTCAGGAGAAATACAGGTTGGTGTGGTTGTTTCAAGGAGCACAATACGACGATACTAAAATGAGCTGCATGGTCGAGTTGCCAGAAAGAAGCCTTTACTACGCCAATGACACAAAAAAAAGCCGGGTTACAATATGCCAGACAACACCTTGACACGCCTCACAGCTTCTGACACACAGTAATATGGAGTGGCAAGACCAAAATAGAGCTTTTTGGTCACAACCATAAGCGCTATGTTTGGAAAAGGGGTCAACAAGGCCTATAGTAAAAAGAATACCAGCCTCACTGTGAAGCATGATGGTGGCTCACTGATGTTTGGGGGGGAAGGGCTGAATGCAGCATGTTATCAGAAAATACTGGCAGACAATTTGCATTCTTCTTCATGACTTAGACTTTTCAGCATGACAATGACCCTAAGCACAAGACCAAGTGGACCCTCCAGTGGTTACAGCAGAAAAGGGTGAAGGTTGTGAGTGGCCATCACAGTCTCCTGACCTTAATATCATCAAGCCACTCTGGGGAGATCTCAATCGTGCGGTTCATGCAAGATGACCAAATACTTTGCATGACCTGGAGGCATTTTGCCAAGACAAATGGACAGCTACACCACCTGCAAGAATTAGGGGCCTCATAGACAACTATTACAAAAGACTGCATGCTGTCATTGATGCTAGAGGGGGCAATACACAGTATTAAGAACTATGGGTATACAAACTTTTGAACAGGGTAATTAAAAAAAAATTCTTGGTTGCCATGTTTTGTTTTATAATTGTGCCATTCTGTTATAACCTACAGTTGAATATGAATCCCATAAGAAATACAAGAAATGTGTTTTGCCTGCTGACTCATGTTTTCTTTAAAAAAGGTACATATATTACCAATTCGCCAAGGGTGCAGACTTTTGAGCACAACTGTAATTAACTAACTACAAAAAGGGACTCAAAGACACAAAATATAATGAGAGCACCTTTTTGGTTTTCTCATCACTATTGTTTTCAAATCACTATCACATGCACTATGACAGCATTCTCTCCATTATTTTTTACAGAAGGTGGAGAACACCCTTGCACATGGGCGGGCGTCGGGCGGCTCATACAGACGTGGCAGAATTTTTAACTACTAAACAAAGCAAAGGATCACGCTCGAGCTAAGGGTAAGTCTAGATTGCATATATTAGTAAAGTGCTGTGGCTTGGAACGTGAGATGCTATGTATTTAAGTAGTGGCTTTTGATGATATGGAGGTCTCTCACATTCAGTGGAACACTATGTAGCTTTATGTATTGTTAGATTTAATGTAAGAATAGAATGTAAGCTCTTTATGTAACACTAGAGACTTGCCCGTCGGCAATAAAATTTGAAGTCTGGCAATGCTGTTTGCCACACAATGCGAGACTCTCCCCCCCCCGCCACGCTACTTGCCGGGCCTTGCGATGAGCGCCTTTGGCGCCTATTGCGATGTCTGGCCCCCGTTCTTACTTTAGGGGATGCGCCGCTCATTGCAGCCCTCGGCAGGCGTTCAACGCGAGCCCCGCAATGAGCAGCCTCGTCAAAACCGCAACTTGCTGTCCTCGCAATGAGCACCTTTGGCACTCATTGCAACCCCCGCAATGAGCGCCTTCGGCCCTGGTTGCAATTCTCTCCTCCCCTCTACTTTACAGGCCTCACGATGATCGCCTTCCCTCTCCCTTCCCCCTGTGTCTTTCTCCCCCCTTTCCCTCCTCTGTGCTCCTTTTTCCATTTACAGGTGTGAAACCATTTGTCGGCTTGGGAAATTGATCTATTCCGGTTTACGGGCTTGGAAAAAAAATGATGGCTTTATGACCGCCATTTTTTTTCCCGCATAGCCGTTCTGAGACAGCCAAAAAACACTTAATTGAATATCAACTTAGCTTTCAACCTCACTTACAGGCTCCTTGCCTCTCCCCCTGTGCTGTGTGTGAGATTGTAAGCTAATTTTGTAATCAATTAGTGTCTTTTGGAGGCCTCTGAATGGCTTCCATGTTACGGGCTTGAAAAAAATGGCCGTTTATAGCCTCTCCCCCCTCTCCACTGCGGGCCTCGGGATGAGCTCCTTCGGCAATCATTGCGAGCCTCTCCCCCTTCTAACTTCCTGGCCACGAGCACATTGCGCATGCGCAACCCGTAACTTTTAACATAGCGTTACTGGCAAACTCGCAATTATGACAATTATTACAGTTGATTGAAGGTGCAAGTTCTTATTCAAAGCAACTCTATCACCCCAAAAACAAGCTGGTGTCATGTTAAAAAGCATAACATATGTCTATACATTGGACTGGCACAACCGTAAATAATTATTGATATGTTCAACATTGCTTGTGTGACTGTTTATGCTAATTAGCTGTCCAGAGTGCCTTATAAGAGTGTGGGGGGACTAAACAGCATGATAACACTAGTGACAATTGTTTTTGTCATCACAGCAACAAACAAGCAGATCACACCAAAGCAGCTAATTAGTATTTGTGAGCTGTTAATTTGTATAATAATGATGCACAAACAATGCTAAGCACCTGAGGAATTATTTACTTTAAAATAATATGGCACAATGTATAGCCTGTATTTCATGCATAAAAAACTAAATGATAAGCTTAACAAATATTGATATAGAGCAGAAAGATACAGAATTGCAGGATAGTTAGTGGTGTGTGCTCTGAATGGAGATTTTCTTATTGACTTACAGCCTTATTAAATTGCGATTCAGCCAATTGAATAGGGCTCTATATAAGCACAGAGCATATTTTTTTACAGAATTTTTTAGTTAGTGAAGACCTTGTTTTTAGATAGTTCACTAACTAAAAACTTCTGTAAAATAAATATGCTCTGTGCTTATATAGAGCCCTATTCAATTGGCTGAATCGCAATTTAATAAGTCTGATCATCTGCATTTACTAACAGAGCAAATTAAGTTGCTGGATGTGCTTACTGGTACAATTATCTTAATATTTTAATAGAGTATAGAAGTATACATGTATGATATTTAATTTACTTAATACAGGCATTAGTGTTACTAGAATATTAGCAACTGATATATTGACCATCTACAGATAAAGAATGCCCTTTTCTAAAATGCACATTAATGTACTTTAGAGGTGTCTAAGGAAGAGTGTGGCAAGGCTTACTGTTTTCTCCATGATCCCCTAATCTGCATAAGGTCTGGATCTCTCCACCCCTTGAATACAGTATTGTGGTTAGGATGAACCTGCCTAGAAGAAAGTTCCAAATTGAAAGACACTCCCTGAAACAAACATTAGGAGCAAGGAGAAATGTAACCTGAGTTTCTAGTCATGAGCATGTACACTCTCTAGTCACCATCATACTGCAGTTGTGGTGTGCCAATTGGGAATATCTGGAGTTTATATACCCTGAGGGTATGATAGAAAAAAAGTAATTAATTGTTTAAATGCATAGTTTAATAAGGGTTTTTTTTCTTATCAAGCTCTACCTAAGTACTCTTTAAAAAGACCTTTATAGGACCACTTAAGGAGTCCATTTTGGATGTTCCAGGCCATACTATTTTGTATGTAAAATATATTTCTAATTTGGCTATAAAAATCATGATTTATGAAACAAAATGGAAAGATTATCCACTAGGATTTTTGTTTAAAATGAGATTCAGAAAAAAATATCCTTTTTTGGAATTTATTGAATGGTCTGGATAAGAACATTTGCAGAGAATTATTTCATGAGCTTAATGTAAGAAATTAATGTATAAATTCTACAAATAACTTTTTTTTTTTTTTGAGCTGCTATTCTGCGTTGTTTTCTCTGCA
Organism: Discoglossus pictus; assembly: GCA_027410445.1. Taxonomy (NCBI): domain Eukaryota; kingdom Metazoa; phylum Chordata; class Amphibia; order Anura; family Alytidae; genus Discoglossus; species Discoglossus pictus. Next base: position 130,386,454 of record CM050167.1, on the reverse strand, counting down.
ACAGTGTTTACATCCTGAGGACAAACACCTTTGTTACCTCCAAGTGCTTCATATTAAGGGATCAATAGATCTCCCTGTATGTTAATATTATGGCAGATGCAAGAATGTTAGTTTGTTACTTTTCCCAATAATTCAGCTCTTTTATTGCGTTAGAACGAGGAGGTGATTAATCAATATATTAAATACACCATTTCAGTAATTAATTACTAACAGTAGAGATTTATACAATAACACTTATATTCATAAAATACACTTATTAAGATCATAAGCTTTACAGATTACCTCCCTATAAGCCATATTTTACATTAATATGCATAACTTGGAGGAGAGGTGGTGACATGATTGTCACAGGAAAGCCACACCTGCTGTATTCAAATACATATTTTATTACTAATCCATTGATAAAGAAACAAATAAAGCCCATTGTATGAGGTGGTCCTTTATGGCAGTCCTTTTACGGTAGATCAAATGACTAGATGCTTTGTATGTGCCATCAAAATTAGTATATTGTCTAAATACATTTCTATTGGGTAGCTTTAAATCTTTCACAATTTTTAAGTAAATTACTCTCTAAAATACTGAATTACGCCAATTCCCTATCAAGGTGTATACATTTTCCATCTAGGATGATATACTTGTGATTATTAGATAATTTGAGTAATTAACTTAAATTTGTGAGCCACTAATTTGCGCTCAGCGTTTAATTTTTTGTTACAGTATTACATTTATTCTTGGCATTGCTGCGTATTGAATTTTAAACATGCTGAGTATGCTGTTTTTATAACCAGCTTCTGCAATACAGCATTCATCGCAGGCAGTATTTGTAACCCCCAGAAAGTAGATATATACATTTTTTGAATAGTTACATACTGTGACCCTAAAGGTTTAATCACTTGACTGACTAAATAATGCTGAAGGCAGTGAAAGAGGGACCAAGCAACAGGCCTGGGATGGTGGATGGAAAACTAGTGATCAGTGATTATGGTTAGAATTTGTATAAAACTCAGTGTGACAACCCCAGATTTGGGGAACAACGAGCACCCCAATTTCCAATCTTTGGTTCATGACTTTTTGTGTTCAAGATCTTAGTGCCCAGCAGACAATTCGGATCAGAGCATTATTTCTGAAGAAGCAGGCATCATCAGGATCTAAAAAGCACACAACATGTACCTTTGAGTAGTACAAACAGACTGGCCTTTATTTTTTTTCTTCAGATACATTTTACAGATATCACAAAAGATCATACTCCAGTTCTATAACCAAATCCCCATCTCTAGTTGCTAGATCTTATTTTGTTGAGAGACAAAAACTAACTTCCCCCTTTATGACTGAGGCCAGGGAGGATGCACGCCTGGCCTCATCCATATAAATTCCTTTAGAAACTTAACACTTTGTCCCATACGGGACTGAATTAACTTTATATTATATAACCATATTCTAGGGTCTACTTCTAGCACTAATACATTATTTATTGTATACAATGACCCCAAACCCCCTTATTACACAAAAGGGGAAAAAATACACATAACTGAAAGTTAAATTGACACAATCATTAAAACAAATCCCATGCCCATTTGATAGCCTTTGATATCAAACAGATGTTGATAGCAAACAGATGTGATAGAGTCCCACAGTAACAGTGTTACTTGTGGGGGTGCCTGGGGAGCCCCAGAAAGGAAATAATGACAATCAGTACTTGATCTTGGATCTGGAGGAGTCCTGGATCATCATTTGAGTATGGCCCATAAGAGGGAAAAAAGCTGTGGTTCTAGACCAAAGTCTCTAGCGTGAATAGAGACTATGAGATGATTATGGCTAATGGCCAAGACAAGGCATGGCAGGCAGTGATCAGTGGCATAGTCAAGGCACTGGGGAAAATAGTTTTGTAGCAAAAATCCAAGCGATAAGCAGATATGAAATAACAAATACCAGACAATCAGTAGGCAATTATAGGTGTCATTATATATGTCATGGTTAAACAAGAATAATTAAATATGGAGAAAATACAGGTAAAATCAACTTGTAAAGGACCACTGAGCTCTGGATAAAATCTTAACACTGAATCACAATTAATCTATTCTATTCTTTTTTATAAATAATTTAGTAGAAAGGATGAAATATTTTGGCTTTACTTTGTTACTTCTATTGCTCAGTATAGGGTGCAGTCATTTTGGTCCTCACATTCTCATTCACAGAGATCTTCCTCCAGCTTGTGTAGCTAGTGTTTTCTACAGTATATAAACAGATGATGTCACTGTTCGAGGGGGAGCCAACAACACAGCGGGGAAGAGTCCACTTACATAATGTCAATGGGAGATGTAATAGCAGTGAGTGGCTTCAACCCCGACAGCGACATCATCTTTGCATATTCTATTGCAAGCACCAGCTAAAAAAGGTAGTATGTAAAGAGAAAAATGACTAACTATAATTAGCAATATGACCCTCAAAATAAAGCAAGTAAGCCAAAAATGTTTCATATGTTTATATATAGTATGTGTTCAGTCATGTCCAACTCTGTGACCCTATGGACCACATCACGCCAGACACATCTTGTGTCTTTGTGCTCACCCATAAGATTTTTATGGGAAAGATACTGGAGTGGGTTGCCAGCTCCTTCTCCAGTGGATCGAGATTTGTCTGACCTCTCTGCTATGGCCTGCCCATCTTGGGTGACCCTACATAGTATAGCTCACAGCTTCATGGGGGTACACAATCCCCTTCAACATGACATGGTAGCGGTCCAGAAGGGGTTATAAAGTATAGAAAAGATTAATTTTGATACTATTTAAAAAGTATCCAGAGTTCAGCGTCCTTTAAAAATTCCATTTTTTAAGGTTTCAATTTGATTTTCTCAACTGAGAATGGAATCTGTACTGTCCTAAAAATAGTATTTTGGGATTGGCTAAACCTCCATAAAGTGGGTTAAACAAAAGGTGAAAGTCAATAATGTTCAGATGCGATCAAATCACCTTTCTATGAAAATGATCTGCCCTCTCCATAATAAGTGAAGAGTTATTATTATCTATTATTTGTAATGCGCCAACATATTCCGTAGCGCTATACATGGGTTATGATGAAGGCAAAGCAATAGCAATATTAAGACGTTGCAAAGGATGGAGGGCCCTGTCTTTGAACTTAGAATCCAGTGTTCATGGTGCTTTCTCCAAAGCTCGATGCAAGATTGATAACTTGAAAACTTACAATCTAAAGGGGGTAAAGTTCCCCTTTACCCCAGACAGCTGCTAGTATCAGTGAGTTACAGTGCTTTGCACCTCCTGCACCAGTAGCTGTTCTGCCATTGGATATAACTTTATAAAACATTCAGGTATCTAGCATCCTTCATACTAATAATCCGAGGTTAGATTTTGATATCATTATCGACAGTAGAATTAGTTACCTCACCCAGGTATTCCTTGATCTAAAACAGTTCTTCATTTGTAGCTTATATATTCTCAGACACAAGAAGAACAGCCAGGCAAATAGCATAATAAACCTAAAACTGTTATGATATGATATATGACCTTATACCTTGAGAGACTACATGACCTCAGCCTTTTTCCTCCTACCTATACTTGTGCGTGACTGGTTTATAGGACTGGATGCAGCATATACATGTATACTGCTGGCTTTGCTAGGCCAAGCCAAGTCTTCCAGTGTGTCTTCTGTGCAGACTTTGAATACTTAATGAGTGTTTCTCTCTTAAAGAGCTTTGTGTGAGATATATATGGTAAATGATTAAACAGCCTTTCCCTATTAATCTTTTATCATCGCCAATGCTTTATACATAAACAAAAATTGTTAAACAGTGTAATCTGTATTAATTTTAATTTAGATAATAATTGAATTGATCATTTTGTGTTGTGATATCTTCTGCTATCTGTATTTGTATTCTTAGTAGAATTCAGTATAATCATATGTGAAAATAATGTTAAACAATAAAGAAAGCTCTCATTAGTGACTCTTTATCACAACAGATGAATACAACTAGTTAACCAGATTACTAAAGATTATACTAAATAAGTTAGAAAAACACTACTCTATGGTAAAAAAAACCTGCAATCTCCAACTCTCAACATATGGGCAAGTATATAAATTGTTCTTATACAGAGTTAAGTTTAGGGTTCAATACATGGAGGGCAAACATGCATACATTTGCCAATGAGGTGTTTAGCAAAGCAAAAGGCTCTCGGTCATATCATTGTACAATTTGTTTTCTTAATTTCCTCAAGTTCACCTCTACATGGCTGCAATGTTAGCCCCCTCCCATGCATCCTATCCTCCAAGTGTGTGATTATGTGGGGTGGGCAAGCTCCATGTACAGATAATAGAGCAGGATTCAGCACCATACGGACAAATAGGAAGCTGCTAACCTTGCTGTGTGCACTTGAAGTTGCAGTATGGAGATTCACATCTTGCTACCTACCCGACTCAAATATCCTCTGAGAGATAGGAGGAGGAAGAGTGGCCATGATGGCCACCTCCTAGAGCCAGCAGAGGAAAATGTATAAATGCAATTTTTATTATTGGGATACTAGGACATTAATTATGCAAGACACACTTTATATTATTAAAGCACCTTGTCTTGCCATAAAATCATTATAGTTTTTTAAATACTTTTTTTGTAAATGACCTTAATTTTTCTACATATGTTCGTTATCCATTATACCTCTATGTGCAGTGTTTCATATTTATTTTGTCTTTGACCTGATATTTAACATGTATTTCTTAACCCAAGCACCCCTGTGCACTGTGCAAATCTACTTCCTTCACTCCCCATATCTTTTTGTTTAATGTATGTTTCTTCACATTTTCTAGTTTCATAAAACTTCAGCTATTTCTGCCTTCCTAGGATGACCAAACTCCTTTGCACTGTGCTGCACGTTCTGGCCACCTGGACATGGTGCGTCTGCTTCTGTCCCAAGGAGCTAACCCGGACCCTCCCACAACTGCAGGTCACACACCGCTGCACCTTGCTGCACGCAGTGGACACACACAAACTGCAGAGCTTCTGTTAGATAGCCAGGCTGCCCACACTTCCATGACTAAGGTAATACAGAACTGACCACCTCCACTCTCAAAGTGTCTTGGCACCACTAAGAACAAATAATTTTTTAATACACCAGCTCCCAACTTATGCTTTTCCTGTCTTTCCTCAGAAAGGTTTCACTCCGCTCCATGTGGCTGCAAAATACGGGAAGATCCAGATTGCTGAGCTTCTGCTGGAGAGAGGTGCTCACCCAAACAGTGCTGGAAAGGTAATCTCTCTATTCACGTGTGGACTCCTCTGCCACTCTGTGTCCTGTTAGTGCATATGTACTCTGTAAGGGCATACATCCTTGCATCCTTGCAAAGGGTATCTTCTTTTCATAGTTTATGTCACCACTTTCAAGAATAAGTTACACCTAAACTTAAGTTTCTTTTATATTAAAGATCACTAATAGAGAAGATTAACTGTCTAAGTAACAGTTATGAAACTTGCCTAATTTGCCAATTATGCCTTCAATTTTGTGGAGAGCGGAAGTTGCCATTTTAAGTTTATTTTTTGTCACTGACACCTAGAAAGCTGAGATGATTGGGTCAAACTGCTGCCGAGTTCTAAGCCGTGACAGCTGCATTCAAAGAGCCACATTCAATTCCAAGCCCGCAACTTGATCGCAGTGGCCGAATGTCTGCGGGTGTGTTGCGGGCTCCCGTTCGTCTCTGATTACGATGTTAGTCAATTGCTCAAGCCTGCTAGTTACTGTCTTAAAGCCGAAACTGTAAACCATGCACTGGTTCGTAGCATGGTGCATGAGCACGCAAAAGTACGCCAATTGAATAGCAAATGAACTTGCAACCTCACTTACGAGCTACCAGATCGCCTGAAACCTCAATTGAATATGGCCCAAATTCTTTGTTCTTCAACAGCTCACATCACTTAAAATGCAGAGTACTTTTAGCAATAAAAGGCAAGTGTATAAACATTAACACATTTCAGGACTTACAGCCCTATTAAATTCCACTAACCTGTAAAACCCTAGCGCGTAACATAGCCCGCAAGACTTGCGGCTATTAAATTGGCCCTGTAAAACAGGCCGCTGCTGATCTGCGGGTTTGGAGTGAAAAAAGCCTACAGGACGTGGAACATGGAACGTTGTGGCTGCTAATCCTTTGTTCTGTCAAGCCCGTAACTGCTACGTTGCAATTTAGCTATTAAATTGCAACAAATCCACTGGCATTCAACCCCATAATCCTCAAATGGAACCAAGAAGTGGGTACTAGAGAGGGTTCGCAATGGGGGTAAAGTCCGTAGCACTGTAAATGCAAATATACACACACTACTGTACTTATAATAAAATGGAAAGTTATGTTAGGCATTAGAATTAATAGCACAACATTCTCAAGCTCGCAAATCTGCAAAATAAAATACTTTATTTTCACTTTAATTTCTGTGTTATATTGATCCTGGCAATAAATGTGTTAATACATATAATGGAACTTGCATGGACTAGAATATCATATTTACGGTTTTATCAATATTGCATTATTTCTAGACTGTGGGTCCGATCGTAACTCGTAATTGAAACCCGTAAGACTTTGAAATCCCACCTCCATTTTTCAGTGACGTAATTATGACGATCTCTGTTGCCATTTGCTCCATCTAAACCCATAACTACGGGTTTGACTAATTGATCACGTTCACGGCCGCGCATCCAGCGTTCAACAAATGGTTTACGGGTTTGCGGCTCAAGCCCGTAACTCACACCCTGCTCGAATTTAACAGCTCTGTAACTCTGCTAAATTTCAAGCACGCAGCCGTTGTGGGTCTCACATTGCACTTACGGGCTTCAAATTTAATAGGGCTGGGAGTGTTTTGTATGTGTGCCCGCTTCAAGTGCAGTACATGTTTACACTATCGATATACATATTACTTCTGACAATGGGTACTTCCTATATTAGCTCATGCCCCTTCTCTCAGATTCTTGTTTTATTTTAGAACTAATTTTTTTTTTTTTCATGACAATTGTTATATACAATTTAAAAAGGTAATCAGACATATTTTAATGCAACAATTAAGCAAATCTATTGAATAAAATAAAATAAAGTTTAATTACAGTTTAATTTTTATTACATATCACCATGGCAGAACAATCCAAGTTAAATTGTTTTGCTGTAATTGCCTTATACACTTTTATATTTCATTTTCTGTATTTTAATATCCACAAATCCCATGTCTTTAAATATTTGTCTACTTCATCAACCAAGCTACTTTTCAAATACTTCATCTCCGAAATGTAGTTTACCATACGTATTACTATTTCCAGATTTGGCATTTTGTTTTCTGAGTGACGCCAGCATCATGAAGCTCATCTAGATGCATTAACTATTACTATTAACTGTAATATTACGCTTTTGCAATACTTACCTAAAGGTAACTTGGTATAGTATAGTAATATCCATATTCGGTCTGTGACAAATTTAACTCCTATTAATTTTGAGATCATCTTATAAATCTTATTCCAATATTTATTCATATGTGGACATTCCAACTACATATGCCTATTGAACCACATCAGCTCCAGCATAAAGGACTTGTTTTATACATTTTCGCCAATGTTGATGGTTTTAAATACCATCTGTATATAACTGTATATGAATTTTCTTTCATCCTGCTGCACATTGTTGATTTCATTGTCTTTTTCCAATTGTTAAAACAAGTTTCTGTAAATATTGTATATCTAGATCTTTTTTACCACTCATTATTATTGTGTGTGAATTCAGAATAGTTGGCTATATCAAGGAATAGTTAAGCCAGAGTTTTTTATGAAGATCAAATTTGTAGACAAGATGGTTTGTATCTTCCATCAAAATCAATGTTTGTAATGGTTTGTATCTTATATCAAAATCAATGTCCAGTCAGCGAGTTTTGCATTTGTACTTTATCACTCTTTTTGGTTTTGCCTCATAGACTGGTTTGACCCCACTTCACGTAGCTGTTTATCATAATCACCTCAACATTGTGCGACTTATGCTGAATAAGGGAGCATCACCCCACTGCACTGCGCGGGTGAGTTTATAGCCCAATCCTGGGTTTCAAACGTTTGGTAAGAAACAGACAGTGATTATCAGAAACTGATGTGTTTATATAGAAAAGTTCAATGCAGCAAAATAAAATCCAGCTTTGCACACCCACAGGAAGCTTACATAACAAAGTACACTGAAGAAAGTGGCCAGGTACAGAGTTTTATCTTTCTGGTAGAGATCACAGGAAGTAACTGCTGCTGGATTGAATCACATGGTTGGGTGGGGTCTGAGCTCACAACTGAATCAGAGCACAAGGATAGAGAGAGACAGACTACATATCACAGGCTGCTTTACAACAAAGGAACCCCAGAGTATGATACAAATATATCTGCTAGCCTCTGCTTTCTCTTCATAATTCCAAAACAAATTATGAATTTATGCTAATCTTAGCAGGGATTTTCAGGGGTGTCAACTAACAAAAGCTACAGCTTGCAAACTGGAAATATTTAGAAAACATCAAGATTTATTTTGGTATTTTTTCATGCACAAAAATATTTGCATGCACTACTGACTCTCCTCTATCAGATGCATTCATAATCCATGAAATGTAGGTATGCCTTTAAATATTGCTGTGTAGATATTGTATAATAGTGTTACAAAGTAAGACACAAGATTATTCCATTGGTGCAGCTACTAATGATAATGTGGCACTATTGCATTAGTTAACACAAATAAATTACACTGACGTATTGTAGCCTTGCTTATGCACTTTGTGTGCCGTTCTGCTACATACAGTAAGTATGCTAGTAAATAAATATTTTTAATACATATATTTAGTTAATATGGCAGAACAGACAGTTGTGCGAAAAGGTAACCCCAATGCACTGTGATTCTAGATATGTAAATAAATATGGATAACAAACCCTTCAAATATGTGATCTCTTTACTGCAGCTTTGGGCCTGTAGATAACCCAGCAGTAATTCAGCATAAAAAAAACATCTGATTGCCTAGAGATTTCTTTATTACAGAATGGGTACACTCCCCTGCATATGGCAGTGAAGCAGCGCTCGGTGGACACAGCCCGCGCTCTGCTACAGTTTGGTGCAACTTGTAACACCCAATCTCTGCAAGGTGTCACCCCTTTGCATCTTGCAGCACAGGAAGGGCATGGAGACATGGTGACACTGCTGCTCAGCAAGCAGGGCAACGTACACCTGGTGAACAAGGTGATTACATCACATCATTGGCATGATATCATACTCCATAATAACTAAATACAGATACATCTCTGCAGTCTCCTAGGCCATTTACTTTTCTTTGTGACTTCTCTCTTGGATCACTTAGCTGTTGAGTTGGTTTCTTCTTAGTGATATTCACAGGTAATACAACTTTATGTGCCCCTTGTGCCCTAAGACACTGCATTATTCTGGCATCTTAATATATATTTATGCTACTTAACTCTTATTTTTCTCCTCAAATGTAATGTTTGCCTTTGGTCAGTCATCTTCCTTTTATATTTCTTTGCATATAAATGCATTGGCCCTTTTCACAACTCTAGTATATAATTTCTATAAGGCACAACGCTGTATAGTTACACTAGTCTCATCTATACAATGTTCCTGTATTGTCACTCTTCACAATGTGACATTTTAACTATTATTTGGCTATGCTCCTTATCTTGCTTATAACCTTGTCCGGTGTCCACATGTAGACACTTATCTTTAAAGGTACCCAAGACATCTTTGACTGTACTATACATGGCATATTACACGTGTTCATAAAGTATATTTACCTCTCTTCCTACCACCTCTACAGAGCTTCCTCACTCCCCTCCACCTGGCTTGTCAAGAAGGGCACCTGAACGTGGCCGAAATATTGGTGTCACATGATGCGGCTGTGGGAGCAGAGACACGGGTAACAATGAGAATGAGGAGAATGTTATTTGAAGTGTATTGTCAGATTTGAGGTTTTAGAGGTATTGCATTTTAGGTTGCTGTTTTAGTTTTTTGTAATATGAGGGTGTGTATGGTATGTTCATTGGATTGTACACCGTAACATAACGCCAGTCCCAATCTCAGTCCCAATTTGAGTTTCTATCAGTTCATGTTTTGAAGTGCATTGTGTTTGGGGACTGCTCATAGCATATTTATATAGGACTATATATATGTTTTGTGTAGCATTTATTTGGGAGTGTCATATATGTTCAATGAAGTAACCTTTATTCTTGGGCTCCATGTTATGGATTTCAAAATTGGCATTAGGATGCAAATATGATGTGACTCTCACATGATTTTGTGCAATATATTGTGGTTTAGTAACAATTTTAAAGAGTCTATATAATGTTATTTTTCTGGTCTACCATTGAAACATTCATCAAATGAGATAACATCATAGTTTTAACTTTATAGTCAGAGATAACGAATGTCAATATTGAAGCCTCCTCCTTTCCTTTCATTTTTTTTCTTTCTGTATACAGTATATAAGCATTCATTTTCTTTTGTTCTTGGAATTGAGTTATTATTTTGAGATATAGTGTATTTAGTCTCAGAGTTTATTTGTAATTTTACTTTGTTTATTTATTTATTTATTTTGGGTTAATTGTCATATGGACCATGTGTATAAGACCTATTCATGAAATGTAACTTTTTGTTTGTTTGGGCTCCTTTCATTATTGTGCAGACAAGAGTTTTAGTGTGTGTGTGGAAAGCCTTATTTTAAGTCCAGTGGGGGGAACAACATATCATTGTCGATTTCTAGAAGTTTGTATGGTTGGACTAGACCATCATAGAGCCATATCATTTTCTGTATTGTCTCTAGTAGTTTGTATGATGGGACTAACCCATTATGTAAAAATGTAAATGGCGTCACATGTTATTCTCTGTCGATAGTAGTTTATATGGTTGAAATGACCCCTTATCTGCTCCCACAGATGGGGTTCACTCCTCTGCATGTTGCATGTCACTATGGGAACATTAAGCTGGTGAAGTTTCTTCTGCAGCATCATGCTGATGTCAACGCCACCACCAAGGTGAGAGTCTTGTCATTCTCAGTCTCAAGAAGATAGTTGCTAAAGTTCACTGGCTGCTTCTCCTGCTACTGGATATGGAAAAAAGGGTTAGCTTTAGTTATCTGAAAAACTTTTTTTTCAAGTAAGGGCAATATCCAGGAGCTCATACAAAGAAGCAGCAAGGGATTGCAGTAGAGATTACTGTATTCAGTAGTTTTCAAGCTTTTTAACCCTTTTCTATGTCACAAAAACAGCTGATATGATGGCCACAAGAGGATTTATATATTACTAATTCTGCAAAGTTTTTGTGAGGGTAGTAATGCCATTGACAAACTGTGAAAGACCCATGTATTATTGTAGTGAATGTTTAAATCACATCATTCAGGGTAATGTTAATGTGCTTATGTTGAGTTTTTTTGTGATACTTTATTTTCTATGCAGTTGGGTTTCACCTCGCTCCACCAGGCTGCACAGCAGGGACACACAGACATTGTCACTCTTCTTCTGAAGAATGGAGCTTGTCCCAACCAGGCTAGCTTGGTGAGAGCAGCCTGTCATCCTTTAATCTAGTCTATAATTTTGACTTGTCACTCTGTCCTACCATCTTTGTTCCGTTTCTGTCATGATGATCTGTTGTTGCCTCTGTCATTCAGTCTTGTTTACCTTTCTTGTCACTTGTCTTGCCATTCTGTCAGTTTGCTTTGTCACTCATCCCCTCATTTTATCACCTGTCCGTCTCTCATGCTCTCATGCCCACTCTTTTCCCTATTGCCCCATTGCCCCCCTCCCCGCACACTCCTCCCGCAGAATGGAATCACGCCCTTGGCCATAGCAAAGCGTCTAGGATACATCTCTGTGACAGATGTTCTGAGTCTCGTGACTGATGGACCACAGATTCAGGTGAGTGACAAATGGGAACAATTCAGGGAGCATGTAAAAAATAGGAAGAGTTAAGACAAGAAACTTGCAGTAGGAGATAATTGGCTAGTGGATGGATATATAAGGACACATGACATACAAAAATAGAGTAGTATTGAGTCAGGTAAGTAACAGGTATGTGGAGTTACAGTTAGAAACATGTTTATATGTGAAAGTACTTAAGAAATTTGTAAGTGACAAGTTAGTGGGCTCATGAGGCAGTTTTTTTGTGTGAACGCTGATTATAAAATATTAAGATGTATTTATGGTCATTGAATGGCCAGTGAGAGAAGTTGCAGCTAAAGAAGAATACAATCTAGGTTAAATTACTTTTAGGGCATTTGAATTAGTGGGAGGAAATTATTTCAGTGGCTGGTGATTGGTTTGTGGCAGGCATTTCAGGGCACCAGGACTAACTAGGAAGAGGAGCCCATGGATTTATAGGTTAGTTTTGTTTTACAAAACAGGGGTCCAAAATCAGTTGATAAACATTATAGGGACATATGGAAGTGTTATGTCAGTGACAGGTGAAATATGTTATACTAGAGATTAGATTAAAGTATTACAGAGCCAGTTGGTAGTAGCCATCTGGGTCTGTAGTGAAGGGTCAGTGTGTGACTTTGTTTCCCCCACAGCTAGCCAATGAAAGACACAGAATGAGCTTCCCGGAGACAGTCGATGAGTTACTGGATGTGTCTGAAGATGAAGGTGAGACATATTACTGCCCAATACACATTTGCCTCCCTTATTACCCATCCTTCCTTCTCAAGCCTTTCTGCTTCCCCCATATCCTGTGCATGTCTGTGTTTCTGTGTATTTTGTCTTCCTTCTTCCCCACTCCTTCAGGAGCTTGACCCTATCTTCCCCAGATAATTAACCTGACAGGCATTCTCCCTCGATAAACCTATGACTTTTCTTATTTCTAGGAACCCCCCACCTGCCTCTACATGGTAGGATACTGACACCGTTTTACCCCAATAACCTCATTATATTCACATACATTATTCTGAGTCTACATTTCATTGCCAGCGTCATAACCAATATTGTATTGTCATTTCTTGCTACACATGTAGACCTAAACAACCCATATCTAATTCATTTTCATTAATGTTGTACTACAATATCTGAATTTCATTAACAACTCCATCTGTACTTAACAAATAATTATCAAATTTGCATGTAACTAGAAGTTTATTATCACCTGCTCCTATTAGTAACACATTATTAACAGTACACCTTTTTAAAAGTAATTGCAGCTCATTTTCAGATTCTGAATTACACATCCACATGTTTTAAACCTCTCATTAACATTGTTGCAGCAAAATAAAGGTACACAAACATATGATATTGTGATTAATCAAACTCTTCTCAAGGGTTATTTACAATGTTTGCTCATATCATAACAGCGTCTCCAAAGGTTGGAGGTTTGTTTTACGACACCAACTTTAGATGTAGGGCCAGTAGTCAATGGGGATATGTTCATGTTGAGGCAGCTTGCAGACACAGGTGGACTGCATGAGTGGTCACAGGGCAAGTTTAGGATCACCGGCAGGGAATAAAGTCCACTAACAATGCATAGACCTGCAGCTAAAGTCAGATTTCAATTAACAAAAAGCAGACCCTTCAGTGGGAAAGTAACTGTCTCTGTTAAACAACAGAACTAGAGACGGAGGCAAGAGCTATGCATATTCACTGGTGAGCTGCTGAAGAACACAAAAGAATGAACATAAATCTCAATTTAGAACTGCTGGTGCAGTTTCATTAACTCTGGAATTGGGTCTTAAACCTTTGATGTGGCTGATTGTGTCATGGGGATTCCATCTTAGACTGCTAGTCTGTCTGTAGCTTGAAGGGAGAAGTATTCTTTGGGGGCCTACCCTACCACTGAGTTCTTTTGTGAAGTGTGCTATTTAGATCTTATCTGAACTTAAAGTTCTGCTACACCCAAATATCTAATTCTTTAAGGAACAAAGACAAAATAACTGTCATTACAGGATATAATTATTTCTCATAAATTGTATAAAAACATTTTGCAAATTATCAAGTCAGATTCTCTCAAAAGCGCAGACTATAAATAAAACACTTTAGTTGCCCTTTAATTTTAGGTGGAAATTGCCATTTTATGGTGATTGGGCAAATATGGTCATCACACACACAATCCTGACATATGCTGACATAATGCTGCATTATTTCCTTGAAATTTGTGTGTTCTGAGCTTAAAAAATTGGCATTTGTCTGCCAAACTGAGGGCTAATATATATACTTACATCTAGATATACATATATGAATATATATAAATGGAACTACATATCTCATATCTATTTTATATTGTTTTATGTCAATATATCTATGTACATATGTATACCCCTTTCCATTCATGATCATTTATTTATGGTACTATTTGATCGACCATAATATTTTAATGTTTCTTCCATTTCTTTATTTCATTTGTTTACGACTTGCTGTTTGAAATCCTTACCCTTTGACCAATATTGGGCTAAAATAAAAATCCTCATGATTCTCAAAAATGATTTCAACATGCTTTTGCAACAGCTTTCTCATAGTGATGGTCTTTAATACTGTTATTCGTGTAATGTTACATCAAAACTGTTAAAATGGATAATTTTTATTTTTTTATACAACTAACCTGTACTTGTACTCTGGTTAAATTCCTTAATTATTGTTTAACAATTTAGCATTTTGTTAGTATCTAATTTAACATTGTATAAGCTTACCAATGAATCTCATTAAAATCTAATAGTAGTATCATGTAACTATAGAAAACTAGTAACAAAATATAGTTAGCAATACTGGACTGGACCAATATGATTTTCACAATTCTAAAAACACATTTAATTAAAGGCAGCTACATAAGAATGGCATTTTTCTAGTTCTCCTAGTTTCTTACACCTGTATTTCTATTTCTAGTCTGTACAGGGACTGATCGATCTTTGACATTTTATATACAGGTCACCAAGGAGAATGATCATGATGAGTAGGGTGAGAAAGCAGCATGAGTAGAGGCGGGCAGACAATTAAAGTGTCATATTTATAGTATTCTCTTTTGAAGAACGTGGCTCGATACATTTTACATTTTTATTTTCTTTTTTTTGTACATGAGATGGTGCAGTTGAAGGTCAGTTTTTATATAGAGTTTTGAATAACTAAACTTTTTTTTCAATTTTAAAAATAAACACCCTTCTCCAGGCCAACAAGCAGTGCTCTATTATCTCCATTATGGAAGCCCTTAGGCATAAGCAAAGTCTGATTAAATTAAGATAATTATTTAGACATATGCAAAACTACTGTATATGAACATTTGGCACCCCACTCATACATCACCCATGAATTAATGATAGAGCCAGGCCACTGTAAGTTGGAAAAACATCATATTTGTGAAGTATGTAACTAACAACATTAGCAGCGGTGTAAAGATTTGTTAAAATAATCTTAATTTTATCAGAGTCTTCTTCCCTTTGCTTCAGAAAATCATAGTAGCTATGACTTCAAAAGCCAGAAGAAGCATCAAAATCATTATTTTTTCATTAAAATCTTGTTTTATTACCTAGATATACATTCTTTGTTTTTGTTAGACTCTTTTTCTTTTCAAATATATATATATATATTTATATATATTTATTCATCATACAGTAGAAAATGTTGCTTCTTCCATGTTTTTACTAGCCACCATGCTATTCACTTGATAATCTATAGTAATAAAATCCCTGCATAATCACATTTGTCTTTAACCTAAATTTGCACCCCTATCGCACTAGCCTATCAAACCCTTGTTTAGCTAGTTCATGTTGGTAGCATATTTATACTACCAACCTTTCCAATGAAGTCAGTGGAGATGGCATGGTGATGAAAAATGGTCAATGAGCTTTAGCACATGTCTATACATGAATCAGTGGCACTGACTTTATATCAGTAGTGTCATAACACCCTACTTGGTTGGGCTTGAAAGGATCACTAGGCGGATTCTACCCGGCAGGTTGTATTGTATAGCAGTTCCTGGGAAAGTTACAGGAATCAAGTTACAGGAATTGTAACCTGGGTACTAGCAGCAGGGTCAGCAAGGAATGTCCCCAAATAATTTCAAGGTTTTCTTCCAGAGGGATAGACACATTGTTTATCTGAAGTCCAACAGAGCACACTTTATTTGCACAAAACAGCATATTTATGCATTACAGTAACCAATTCTGTGGAGCTCCAGCATTAGGCAAATAAAATACTGACCACTCACAGTAGTGTATTACCTGTCCCGTGTGGGGTCACATAAGTATGATGATGGCACTTTATTAATTACTACCTCTAGGCTAGGAGCCAGGGTGTCTAATAGAATCGTCCCTTTGGTTCTACCTCCTGCCCTCTATAACTCTGTAGTGGGTAATTGTTCCTTTAAACTAGGTACAAAATACTTAGGGTCCACTGGTTACTATATTCCAATAATCGGTATCAGGGAGACCTAGCGGACATAAGCAGGAACCGTACTATGCTTGGGGTGCCCCTCAGGCAGCTGTCATGTGAAGGCAGCTCCCTGTGGATCTTCAGACAATGGAGGGGGTCAGATTACTCTGAGTATTCATAGCTGTACCGACTCTCCCTTGGATATTTGTTCAGAGGTCAGTGGGGACCCGGCTAGTATTCAATGGACAGGACCGGGGGGGGGGGGGGGGATTTACTCTTGGGGACCGACATAGTTTTAGACATTTGTGTTCCTATTGAATTCAATGGGGGTTATGAACAATGAATAGAGTCAAGTATTCCTCCGTTGGTGGTAAACCACAAAACAAAGGATCAATGGGGTATCAGTTACAAGTACTTGATCCCACTTAACCTCTGTTTGTCTAAACAAATGTTTCAAGGGCTATGTTGACAGGCTGGCTAATTATACTTGACATCTCAATTAATGCTCACCAGTCCCCGTTGAAGTCTATGACACCACTAGTTACTGTGATTGCGAGTTTGATTCCAGCCAGCGCCTAACTCACAGTTGGCTATTAGAAGGCCTTCCTGGTCACCCTTAAAGTGGTACTAACCCCAAAAAATTATTACGCCTCCAGTGATATCATCTTTCCCCACAACATCATGTTGACTAATAAGAAGTCTCAGCTAGAGCCTGTGAGTCCCTGATATATGATGGTCGGGCTCTGGAGCCCTGTTATTACCGGAATAGGGCCTATAAACCACATTTTGTTGTATACATCACATCAACCATATTATAACAGTGCAGCAATAACAGTAACTACATTTCCACCAAGCAACCATGACAGATCATTGATACCCACAATGTCCAACAGTCAAGGAAGTTGTGACAAATTGCATAAACACATTTCAGTGATTACCTCCTTATATCATTAGTAGCCTCAAACATCTGTAACCCTTTACATTTTATTAGTATAATTACATTTCAGTAACACATTTTCATTTCTTTAGTATCATTTCATATCTGTAATACCTTCCCAACAACAACACTTCCGCTTAGCAGTAACATACTCACAGATCCATTACTTATTTCAATGGCAACAATTACATATCAGTAGCACATCCCCATTACATTAGCAGAATTACATTTTAGTAGGGCTTCCCCATTTCATTAGCATATTTAAATATTAGTAGGACCTCACCATTTCATTAGCTGAATTACATATTAGTAGGACCTAGCAATATCATTAGTGTAATCACATTATATTGGCCAGTCCCTATAATCACATCTCATTAGCATAATCACATATCAGTGACCCCTCCCAATATTAATAACATAATAATATTTCTGAATATCATCATCTTAATTTCATTGTGATGACACCTCCCATGTCATTAGTTTAATAGCAGTGACACCTACCTATCCATTAGCCTAATCACATCCAACATATCATTTCAGAGACATTTAACTATAATATTCAGATAATAAGATGTGTCATTATACCCTCTTTATATCATTTCATCTTATCAGAAGCCATATTTCAATGTAATCCATAAATGCAGGAATTATCAGAGCGCTTTGTCTGCATATACTTATATTTGTATGCGTGAATTTATGTATCTTGTGTGTGTGATTGTTATGTGTGCACATCTTGTATTAGTGTGAGCTCTATATTTGTATGTGTGTAACCCACCACACAGTATCTATATGTCTTACTATGCCCCCTGCCCCTATAGCTCTGAATGATTGTCTATCTCACATGGTTTTTAGTGTGTATGTACATCTTGTTATTTTGTGTGCATGTTATGTTTGAAAGTGAACCACCTTCCCCCATCCCCCTCTCCTCCTGTATCTCTCTCCTTAGGAGAGGAGCCGCCCGATTTTAGGCCCCCTCCTCCGGGCCCCAGGGAGCCTGATGAAGACACTGACATGGAGTTCTTACCCAAGCTGGACCAGGTGTAAGTACAATTGTTGCTTATTATTGGCTCTTTCATAGAGTATTTTTGTGACATTGCAAATAAAACTTTAGAGTTAATCTGCCTATTTCTAGCAGAGTGGAATCCCCTGCAATACCCAGAATTCCCTGTGTGACGCCAGAGACAGTTGTACTAAAAGAGGAAGAGGCAGAACCGGTAAGAAATACTTTTGATCTATACGCACATAACAAATACAACCACTAACTTGTGAAAAAAGGTTGCAATTAAATACACATGTATAAATAACATAATAATATAGATTTGTATAGTGATTTTCTCTACGAAGAGACTCAAAGAGCGTATAAGAGAAATGAAAGAAAAAGAGAGAGAGCATAGACCATAGTCTCTTTTTATTAGGGGACACTCTTATTGAGCATGGAAGAGAGTTCCACAATCTTGGTGCTGCATACAAAAAAGCTCAGGACCCTGAGGTTTGTGATGAGATTCATGGATGGTTAATAGATTTTCAGCATGAGTTGGAACATAAGTAGCGAGGATAGCTGGGGCCTTCATCATGTCAGCAGGCCAAGCTTGAAATATATTCAGCCTTTCACATGGAGCCAGTGTAGGGTACGGAGTACAGGTGTTATGTGGCAGGAACAAGGTTGTTTTATTAATAAGCTTGCAGCATTTTATATCAACTATAAGAGATATAGCTCTTTATTTGACAGTCCTAGATAAATGCAGATGCAGTAGTCCATTTGTGACAATATAAAGGGATGGCTCAGAGTAGGGAGCTCTTCTTTCGGTATCTTTATCCTGGCTCTGATCTTCAGATGGAAAAAATATGATTTGATCAAAGATGGTGCTTGTTTTTCTAGTGACCTTTTCTTGGTCTACCTCATTTGTTATATGCTGCTGGTGTATAGTTTCTCATCAGGACCCAACTGTACTGGTTCTGGTGAGTGATTGGAGGTGTCATAGGGACAGGATCTGCAGTAGTGTGGTGCTCATCAGCAGTGAGCACTACTTGACACAGTACCAGCACACAGCTGGAGGAAACCCAGTTTTTAGGGCAAACTGAGCTCTGCTATCCTTGCTAGATGCTAATCAATCCAATTATCAAACAAAAGCTCTGGATTTCTGCTTGTTCTCTCCTCCCCACTCCTTCCACTGATCTCAACAAGCACACATTGCATCATCCAGGTCTCAAGACGTGGTTTAACAAGCACAAAATGGTTTTATATACTCCTGTGCAGTTTTTAAAAATTCAGACTTTCCAAAAAAAATGTTTTATGTTCATGGCTTAGCTTAGACAGCTGATAATGTTGCTAGCTTGGTACACACATGACAAATTAGTGTCTTTTTTCTTGAACTACAATGCTCCCATCCATAACTATCACCAGTACAGCTATCAGTTCTTACATATCACATGAGAATTGTTAACATATATTTATAAGCTTGTCCCAATGTAACTTTAGCAGTCACAAACGTAACTAAATACAGTTGACTCCCAGTTAACCGGCACCCATGGGGATTGGTAGATGCTGGATAAATGTAGTTTCTGGTTGCTTGAGAGTCACTATTAAGAGGCCTAGATTAGCTGCACATAGCATGCTAAGTATATATGTCAGTGAGGGCTGTACTGGCAGCAGCAGCAGCTTTAACTCCTCACTTACACACGGGTATGTTGGGCTGGAGGGTGCGGTGCTGAACCCGGGGAATGTAACACCAACACTGCACTGGCTCAGTCAATCATGCCTGTCTGCTTCCAGGTAAAACTGAATTGCAGAGATGTACAGTGGATGAAATCTAGGTGCCTGTAAGCATTTTGTGTCATGACAACCTGCCTCCTGGCATGAATTATTACATTTGTATTTAAAGTACATGATTCAATATTTTCCTGGTTACATAGTTACATAGTTACATAGGCCCTCATTCAATTGAGATTTGGCCAATTGAATAGGGGTCTAAATAAGCACATAACATATTTTTTTTAAAGAAGTTTTTAGTTAGTAAACATCTATCCAAAAGCAAGGTTTTCACTAACTAAAAAATTATTTAAAATAAATATGTTATGTGCTTATTTAGAGCCCAATTCAATTGGCCTAATCGCAATTGAATGAGGCCCCTAGTATTTAAGGTTGAAAAAAGACTTTCAGTCCATCAAGTTCAACCTTTTAAGATCTCCTCTGATTAACTATTAATTAATTAGTTGTATAAAAAAAAAATCAATTCCCTTCTGATCCCAGACACCGGCGACCGGACTTCTCCCTGGATCAATACTGCCTCTCTAATTATCCATGATAACCCTGAATTCCCTTTTTAATTAGAAATAATTTGGTTAGTCTTTCTTCATAACTTAGCCCCTCCATTCCCCTTATTAGTTTTGTTGCCCTCCTCTGTACCTTTTCCAGCTCTAAAATGTCCTTTTTTTGAAGTGGTGACCAAAATTGTACCCCATATTCCAAATGAGGGCGTACTAGAGATTTGTATTGTGGCAGAATTATATTAGCTTCCCTGGCTTCTATACCCTTCTTAATACATGCTAATATTTTACTTGCCTTTGCAGCTGCTGCTTGGCTTTGAGCACTGTTACTTAGGTGGTTGTCCACAAGCACTCCCAAATCCCTTTCAATATCTGATACACCTAGGTTTGCTCCATTAAGATTATAAATTGCATGGCTATTTTTCCTTCCCAGATGCATAACTTTACATTTATTCGTATTAAATCTCATCTGCCATTTAGATGCCCATTCCACAATTTTTTGTAAATCCCTTTTAAAGGAAAGCACATCACTATCTGATTTAATTACCTTGCACAACTTAGTGTCATCAGCGAAAATGGAGACACCACACTCCAATCCTACCTCTAAGTCATTTAAATATGTTAAAAAGGAGGGATCCTAATAATGAACCCTGAGGAACCCCACTTACCACATTTGTTCAATCGGAGTATGTTCCATTTACAACAACCCTTTGCTTCCTGTCTTTTAGCCAGCTCTCAATCCATGAGCAGATATTTACTGCAACTCCTGTATCTCTTAGTTTGCACAATAGTCTCCCATGTGGCACTGTATCAAAAGCCTTTGCAAAATCCAAAAAGACTACATCCACTGAGTTGCCTTGATCCAGGTTCCTACTAACCTCCTCATAAAAACTAATTAGATTTGTTTGGCGTGACCTATCCCTCATAAATCCATGTTGACTCCTACTTATAATCCTGTTCAAATAGACATATTCTTGTATATTATCCCTTATTAACCCCTCTAAAAGCTTCCCCACTACAGAAGTGAGGCTCACTGGTCTATAATTCCCCGGATTTGCTCTTGCTCCCTTTTTAAATATAGGTATCACAACAGCTTTTCTCCAGTTATCTGGTAGAGACCCTGTGTTGAGTGAATCTTGAAAAATTAAATGTAATGGTTTGGCTATTACAGAACCCAGTTCCCTTAGTACCCTTGGATGTATTCCATCAGGACCCGGGGCTTTTTTAACATTTATTTTTTCAAACCTCTTTTGGATTAATTCCTGTGTTAACCAATTATTTGGCAAAGGTAGTGTAGCCCCATGATGTTGCCGTGTCCCAACCACTGGTACCTCCCTTGTGTATACAGAAGAAAATAACCTATTTAGCTCATCTGCCTTTTCCTGGTCACTAATTATCAGACGGCATGTGTCACATTATAATGTTCCTATAGCTTCCTTCCTCGCCTTCTTCCCATTAATATACTTAAAAAATATTTTAGGGTTAGTCTCTTACTCTCTTTTGCAATTCATTTTTCATTTTCTATTTTAGCCAGTCTAATCGCCCTTTTGCAAGCCTTGTTGATTTCCTTGCATTCCTGTAAGGCAGTCTCTGTTCCCTCTTGTTTGTATAATTGAAATGCCTTTTTTTTTACTCCGTATCTTGATCTTTAAATCATTGTTAAGCCACACTCCCATAAACAACAATAGCTCAATTGAATAGAGGCCTAGGTTCATTGTTATCCTCCTATAAGTAGAATAATGCTCATTGCTTGTACAAAACACTTGGCTTCACCACTGGACTCTTTACATTCTCCATATTGTAAGACAATGGTCATCTACCTGATTTTGCAGTTCATGTGTCTCTAATGATGATGTTCTTTTTGTTTTTAGTTGTCAAGAGAGTTAGATGAAGAATCTCTTATTCCCAGCAGCCCAGCAACAGAGACGTCTGACAATATAAGCCCAGTGGCCAGTCCTGTCCACACTGGGTGAGTAGCAAATAACATAATGAAAAGGATACTGCCACCTTAGCAACAGGTTTGTTTCTTCTTATAAAAGTATTAAAAACTGGCTAGCCATTTTTCTATAAAGTGAATAATTATTGAGATGTTAAGTGTTGTTTATACTGCATTATTATGCTAATCTGTAGCTTGTTGTTAAGGATGGAGGCAATGTAACTGTATAATAAAATGGGGTAAGTTGTTCTAGTTTGCTCTGATGTTTGCAGAAATAGTGTTTTACTAATTAGCACATTAATACACCTAATTAGTATTAGGAACAATGGCAAATATCTCATCAATTAATGTACTCTATAAACAAATATCTAGTGCAATGTATAACCATTTTTTGTGCTCTTTAAGAAACGACTTGATTTTAGGGTGATAGACTCAGACTGCAACACAATTGGGTCTTACTAAAGTGCATTGTCATGATGCAGTTTCGCTAACACAAATGTTTGAGTTACAGGAATCAATGTAGCATAACTCATAATGACATGGTTAAGGGTTGGGGACAGGCCAGTGATTCATGTAACTTATTTATCAAATTGATTTGGCCATGGGCCTACACCATGTTGTATCTTAACCCACTGGGCCCCCTGTAAGAACTTTTTTGGAATAACACGAATATTCACAAACACATTGAAATAGGTGTGGCATGATTATCACATGCATTAGCTTATTAAATTGTGTTAATTTCTCTGCAGGTTCCTGGTCAGTTTCATGGTGGATGCACGTGGTGGCTCCATGCGTGGTAGCCGTCACAATGGTTTGCGAGTTATTATCCCTCCCCGGACCTGTGCAGCCCCCACAAGAATCACATGCCGTCTTGTAAAACCTCAAAAACTCAGTACCCCCCCACCACTTGGTGAGGAAGAAGGACTGACCAGCAGGATTATTGCTCTGGGACCGACAGGGGCACAATTCCTGAGGTGGGAGTGAAACAATGATACTATTATAATCCTCTCAATCCTTAGCTAAGTACCTAACCTCTTGACCTTCAATCAAGTTCTTCTCAGTTCGTATAACTGTCAGTGTCGCCACCTAAACATTTTCTCTTCAGTTGTTTTCTATTCTTACTTGTTTATTTCTTATAATACAAAGTTAACCTGCTCTTATGAGCTAAAGAAACAGTAAGTAAATATATATCTTGATAATGGTGGAAAGTGGAACCTTTTTGTGTGTTAGTGTTTTTAATTCAGTACAGTGATTAATAAATGCATTGGAGAGTACTCACTGAGTATAGATGGCATTACATATACTGTAATAGCTGGAACTCAGGGTACCACTTTTTATAGACTGGGAGTAAATGGGCTATCAGTTTTTCCATCTCCGTGTTTTTCCAGACCATAGTGATGACTTGCTGGATGTTTGGGATTGAGATGGAAGAGCTCTCCTACCAGTTTGGTTAATTTGGAAGGAAAATAAATGTTCTCCTTTTATACAGGACAATTTTTAGACCCAAGAAGCCTGAAAGCTGTACACTAATGAAGGCCAAAATTGATATATAGTGTGGCATTGCAGCCACAAGTTTTGTAATGTTCCTAGCTGTGTACAGCTCTTCTTGCATTGGATATTTAAGATTTTCCATGCCTTAATTGTTTCTTTTTTTTTTTTTCAAAAAAGTAAATACAAAAAATATATATTAGTACATTCTTGTCAAATCTATTACATCATCAAAACATTGCATTGATTAAAATATCATTCATCCTCATTCATCCCTCATTCAACCCTAGAAGATTTGATCTTTTACTTTGTTGTTCCCTGTTTCTGGTCCCATAATTTCCATTTTAATGAATCTACCTTAATTAGGCCTCTTTGTGCATAATTTTCCTCTAATTCTCGGATATACTTTATTTTCCAAACGATGTCAGCAAAGAGGGGAGGAGACTGACTTCTCTTTCCAGTTAGTAATTCCATGCCTTAATTATGGTCAGATACCGTAGTTAGAACAAATGAAACATGAATTATTTGACTGACCCTCTGCTCTGTCCTTATCAGGAATGGTTTCTCCTATCTGTTTCACAATTAATAGCATATGGGCTCCTCACTAATTTGTTATGCTCTTACTAACTCTGCTAATATCTCCTTTCCCCTTGCAGAACAATTCTTCTCTATGTCTAGACTTACGTAGCTTCTCATCTCTATCTATATATGATTTGGTTCTTTTTTGCAGTTCATGTCTCCTTTTCTAACAAAGCATTTCCCCAGTAGACTATGTATTCTTACATTCATCTTCTTCACTCAGCCCGGTGGTGGTGGAGATCCCTCACTTCTCTTCAGCGGGGCGAGGAGATCGAGAACTAGTTGTTCTGCGCAGTGACAATGGGACCGTGTGGAAAGAACACCAGAACCGCTATGGGAAGGAATATCTAGAGGAGGCATTGAGTGGAATGGATGAAGGTAAAATCAGACTGATATCAACAGCCTTATTAAATTGCGATTCAGCCATTTGAAAGGGGCTCTATATAAGCACAGAGCTTATTTTTTTTACCAAAGTTTTTAGTTAGTGAAGACTTTGCTTTTGGATAGAAGTTCACTAACTAAAAACTTCTGTAAAATAAATATGCTCTGTGCCTATATAGAGCCCTTTTAAATTTACTGAATCACAATTTAATAAGGCTGTATGTATATATATGTATATATATATATATATATATATATATATATATATATATATATATATGATAATATGATTTGATATTCACAGATAATGACCTATGGTATTAACCAATTAGAATGTTCCATTTGACATTTGCAGGCCCTCACGTGGGGCATGAACCAATAAGCATGCCATATACAGCATTCACAAACTGGCACATAGGTTACAAAGAATTGTAAGTTTGCCTGATTTGTTATATTGTATAACTGCTAGTCTATGTTTTAGATTGTACTGTGTTAGATTGTGTGATTAGATGCCGTGCTTTATATTGTGTACAGTTGTATATCTGCCTTATTATTGTATTTGTTTTATCTGTCAGGTTATGTGATTGTGAAGCAGGCTTTTTTGATGTAGGATAGTTCTCAACCTGACATAATACCATAATTGGGCTTTTGCTGTATTCTTAGACTAGAAATATACATTTAACTGAATTGTTTTTATTGCAGGATTTTGGTTGGATATATATTCTGTAGGTGTGCAGATATGTATTTACATTAGTGTGTACCACTGTTAATTATAATAAAAAACAATATAGAATAACAAAACATTTGGAAAAATAAACAGTCATGTTTTAACTATATGACAATAATATAAGATAAAAGTAACTAAAAAGTATAAAATAAAAGAATTACAAATTTGAGAATAATTTTCACAATATAGAGACTAATGACTTTAACATATGTTGTTAATAAATATAGAAGTAACATTTAATTATTAAAATTGATTATTTAAAATGATAAAAAATATGTATTTCTTTTGCATTTGATGTATTTGCATTCTTTTTCTTTTAATTCATGGAAACCAGACATTGTAAAAAAAAAAAAAATCTTGGTTAGTGGTTATTTTTCAATATAAAATATTTGCCAATTTTTTTATATTAAAAATAGTCATATCACTGTTTTAATGTAATTTAATGCACTGGTCTAAATGTACATATCATCATTTAAAAATGCTAGGTACATTTAGAATTTGACATCTTTTGTGTCGCAGTATCATAGTACATTGCAGTATCATATTTATGCTTTTATTATCAGTGTGTAGGATGGTTAGTTGTAATGTTACATTATATTGTGGAAAGCCTGCATTTATAATTTAGGGTATAGGGTACACAGTACACATTAGCGGTACTGTTTGAGTATATGATTGGCTGTTCCTTCTGGTTGTAGCATTATAAATTAAATTGTAGGACTGTTTGTCTTTCTGCACTTCCTGATTATAGTGATAAGTCCTATTGCCAGTTTATCAGTCCTGTCTGGTTGTTGCTTATGCACCTGTCTACTAGATTATAATACTGTGACTCTACTATTGAATGGTGGGAACAAATAACCAATAGAATTGAGACTCTGGCTATACTGCAAGGTTCTGTGTATTGTTTGTAGGTTATCCTCCAGTTTGTAAACCTGTGTTTTTGGCAGTATTTGTGTATAGGTGTGCAGTTATCTTGTGTATATGCCTGTATTATTATTTTGTGTGTTTGTATGTACTGTTAGCTTACATGGTTATAGACCTGGCAGAATTGTTAGTTTGCTAAGATATGTATCTGGCTGTATTATTAAATTGCAGATTTGAGAGTCTTCCTGCACTGTTAGTTTGCAGGATTGTGTACCTATAATTTTAGCATGTACTTTTTCAAGTATGGATCTGCTCTTATTATAAGACATGTTTCAGTTGTCTTATTGTACTTCTATGATTGGCTGCCTTATTATTGGATTGTAGGCATCCGCTTGTGTATGTTCATGTAGATTTGTGTGATTAAGTGTTAGACTGTACAACCCTACCTTCTGTGTCACAATTGCCATTGCTTTGTCACCTTTTCCTGCAATATTGTGTCATCTCTTCCAGAGCTGGAGAGTGAAGAAGAGCTGCGCAAGAAGCGCCTCTGCCGCATTGTTACAACAGACTTCCCTTTGTACTTTGTGGTGATGTCACGGGTGTGTCAAGACTGTGACTATATAGGGCCAGAAGGGGGTACCCTGAAGAGTCATCTTGTACCACAGGTTCAAGCCACCTTCCCCCCTACCGCTGTCACCAAGAAAGTGAAGCTGTCTCTACAAGTAAGGACAATATGTCACCCTTCACTAGGAAGAGTATTCTGTATGTGCCCTTCTTTCTGTGTCTTTCTTCAGTGGGAGGACATACTTTATTTGTGCATTCTGTATTTGTAACTCTTTTTAACTATAATTGTCTGACAACAGGAGCTAACTTATTTCATTAGGCATTGATCATTATTAACATCTATATTCATTAATTTAAAAAGTAATATTACATTTATTTTAAAAGATCAGATTCAAGTGCAACTGGTCCCCACCCCCTATGAGGTCAATTCCGGGAGGTGGCTTGGCTGGCAGGAAATGCTGAATTGTCAGGCATCATATAATCATTGCATAATCATTGTCAAGATCATATAATCATGTCAAGATCATATAATCATAACGGTATTCATTGGTTGGAGACTTGCTGTGTTAGTTTTCCTTGTCAACGAGTTCTAGCTGGAAGCTATACTATGAATGATTATCTACATTCAAAGTAGCCTCTATCTAATGAGACAGTTTTAAAGCCTTTAAGACCAGCGTTATAGATTGAACCTTCCCCCACCCTTGATAACATATGAGCGAGGAGATCAACAGGACCACTGGAGGCTAATACTCTGAACTTTTAAAGTGTGTTTAATGCTTGGGCCTTTCCTGTTGGTTGGCCGCTAGCAGTGGTGGCATCAATTGCAACGAGCGGCCGCTAGATGTTGCTGCAGATATTTTACTGCCAATCTCAGGGAATTTCATCTGAAATTTAACTCAGTTTTATAGTGTTAGGGTAAGGGTTAAGGTGAGGGTTAAAGTTAGGGTTAAAGTTAGTTTTAAAGTAAGAGTTAGGGTAACAGTTAAGGTTAGAAATTGTGTAAAATGTCCACAGCGCCATCTACTGAAACTACTAACGGCCGCACAACAGGAAAGATCCTAATGCTTTTAAATATGAATTTTCTTAATGATCAATATCGACACAAAACACTTAGCTCATCTTCTTAGCACATTACAGTGGACATCATTTTTGTGGGATTGATCTATTATTGGCTTTGCAATGTATACTTTTTTTTTTGCTTATTGCAATGTAAACTGCATTGGGAATAACAGACTCCTTTCTATCTATGGGACCCTGAGTGATCATGCCTCTTTTTTCTGTGTCTATGTGTCACCTTAGGCCCAGCCTGTGCCGGATGAGTTGGTGTCCCGGTTGCTAGGTAATCAGGCAACCTTTGGCCCTATTGTCACTGTGGAACCACGTCGGAGAAAATTTCACAGGCCAATTGGACTACGCATCCCTTTGCCTCCATCTTGGAAGGACAGTCCACGCGACAGTGGAGAGGGGGATACAACAAGCCTGAGACTACTGTGCAGTGTAACAGGTGGGGAGAAAGGAAAATGACAGCTGGATAGACTTCTGTGTCAGAAAGAGGGTGCTACAAGGGAAGCAAAGAAAAAAATAGAGTGAGACTGACAACTCAAAACTTGTGATATGAAAGAATTCATTTGTGTAATAAAACAAGAGTGCTTTGTTTTGGGCCAAGATAATACAAATGTTTATCCTCAAAATAAAGACTAGGACATAATAAATAGCAAATAATATGATAGACACTATAAAGGGAATATTTATTTCAAGGAGCAAATGTATTTATATAAATATTCATTATTTATTTGTTGTCCAGTATTACTAAATCATGTTTCTCTTCCATGCTGCACTGTCAGGAGGTACAGCCCCTGCTCAGTGGGAAGACATCACTGGAACCACAAAATTGGTTTATGCCAATGAATGCGCCAACTTTACCACAAATGTGTCTGCCAGGTGAGTACTGTGTGCTCCAAGGGCATACCAGAGAGAAACACTATCATAACTTGAAATCATTTAAAATTATGTATATAGTATATATATATATATATATATATATATATATATATATATATATATATATATATATAGCTATGGACGACCTAATCCTTTCGTTCTTAAAGAACCACTGTGGTCAAACACTTTTATGAACTTCACTTGTAAGTTAAACCTGCAGCAAACAATAATTGCTTATAAAAGTGAAAATGTAAAGGCTCTGTTTTTTTATTGAAAATGTATAAATATACAAAGTGATCATAAAAAGAAATACATATTTGAGAGTATTCATAGTATTCCGAGGAACTGTAACATCATTGATATATTGCAATACAGATATCATAACCATTCAAGTGTTATCTTTCCTAATGTTTCATATTGGTCTCTCTGCCTTTAGACTAATACTCCCGTTTCAATGTCTAACACATAATACATAAAACACATAAGACAAATCGCCTACCCGGAGCGGGGGAGAGTTTGGGGGGGGGGGGTTGGAGGAATCATCATCCATCTCTTATACCGAATTACTAAAAATCCTATTTTTTAATAAAGGTTTTTTTTATATTTTATATTTCCCAACGCTTTCGCGAACCTTCTAATATTCCATAGTTTCTTGCCTCTTTTTCTAAAGCCCAATTTTTATTTATGATTTTCACTATCTCTGACCACGGATAAGCCATTTAGTGCTACTTAATATTTGCAACATAACTGATTTATATTAACATTCAAAAGATGGAAAGATGTGTAGTGCTATTTTGGGGGCTGGATCTACTTTCAGGCCTATTACCCTAGATATTTCTTTAAAGCACTCCTTCCAAAAGTATTGCAACCGCTGGCATTCCCACCATATATGCAACATAGATCCTTTCGCTCCGCAACCTCTCTAGCAATTTACATCTGGAGATTCTTTAGAAAATTTGGCTATCTTGATTGGTGTCATATACCATCTATTTGACACTTTGAAAAACATCTCCCTCCAAGGGGAATATTTTATTAGCTTATGAGTGATTTCATAGGCTTTAAACCAATCTCCTATTGGCCACTTTCTCTTTAAATCCTTTTCCCTCTTTCTCATATTATGTGTTTTATCTGAATCTATTTGAGCTTTTAAAAGTTGGTTACATCTGGAAATTAGATATTTCTTATTGGGGCCAATTAATACTTGTTCCATCGGTGTAAATGGTCTTTTTAACTCCAATATTATATTTAGATCTATGTTACGCCGAGCTTAAGCTATGATATTGTAGCCAGCAAGTCTGGACTAAACCAAATCTTTTTTGAAGTTCCACAAAAGACAGGATTCCTGTATCCCCATATAAATCCCCCAGTGTATTAATGTTCCATTTTGACCAAGTCGTAATTTCAACTCTCTCACTAACATTGCCTATGGGATAAGTTGACTTGGAAAGGGAATCAATTGCCACCTAACATTCAATTTGTTCCAAAGTTTTACACATTTTCTTATTATCAGGGCATCCTTTTTTATTTTCACTAGAGGGAAATAATCATAAAACAAAAGTTTGTTTAATTTTATATTTAATAATTGAAAATTCTATATATAGGAGCTTCTATTCTGACCAGACAAATCTTTCCAAAGGATCTTCTGTTGTAAATAAAATTGCATTGTGATAAGTCTTTATATTTGGGTGGGATAAGCCGCCCCTATTAATTTTTCTAGATGTTATACTAGCTTTGATTCTACTATTTTGCTTCTGATTGATAAAACTATCTATACTTTTCTGAAATTTCACAATCATCAAATTCGATAAAAGGGACACGGGATATTACGCATGAGGTAAATAATACGAGGTAAGATCGACATCCTCGTAGCCGCTTTTCTGCCTGACCATGTTAAGTTCAATTTTTCCCATGATGCCAACAAGATCTTTAATTTGTCTGTAAGATTTTGGACATTCCTAACTATCGTTCCCCTGTAAATTTTTACCAAAAGTAATCCCCAGATGCCTTGTTTCATCTGTATGCCAATTCTAAGCAAATGTTTCTTTCAGTTGATTTAATTGCTGGTCGGGAAAATTAATCATCAAAGTATCTGTTTTTGATACATTCATTTAAAAATTTGACAGGTAACTATATTTTTCAATTATTTTATGAAGTCTAGTTAATGAGACCATAGGTTCCGAAAGCGTTAAAACTATGTCATCCGCGAACATAGAGACCTTAAAGGTCTCCTTGCCCATCTTTATAGCTTTTATCTCCTTTGTTGCTCTTACCATAACTGGCAAGGGTTCTATTATTAACAAAAATATCAGAGGGGACAGGGGACAACCCTGTCTTATACCATTTTTTATATCTATCTTGGATGACTTAAATCCCATGCCCCCGACAGAGGCGGATGGGAAAGAATAGAGTGCTCTTATAGCCCTGGAAGCAAAATCTCCCAGGCCATAACGCAATAAAGTTAGTTTCATAAAATCCCATCTGACATTTTGGACATTATCAAGTTTTGTTTTTACAAATATTATATAGAAACAAACTTGACTATAGTAGTCCTTCAACCAGCCCAAATCACTACGATATAAGGAAAAATAGAAACAATATATACTGTAGGAATATTCTGTCAAGTAGTACATACTTTCCATAAAGGCCATACATTTGCAAAACATTAAGATGTAAAATGTATTGGCATTTGTGTAATTATGGATAGAGTGCTGTTTATGGTACCTGATCAGTTTTTAATTATTTCCAGGTACTTTTAAAATTAAAGTAATAATCTGCACAGTGACAGAGCTGGTGAATGTAGGGCCGGTGCAAAAAAAAAAATGTTGAGCCACCTTTAGAGGGGCCAAAACTATTTGTTGGGTTGGGCCCCTTGCCGGTGCCACTCATTATATATTAACTCCTGCATATAGATAATTTGGTCTGCCTATTTTGTTCTTGGGATGTATCTCAGGCAAACATTAGATAGGTCAGATAAATCAAGCAGAGAGATGTCCCCTAAAAATAGGTATATCATATTACTCTAGGCTTATTGCAATATGCACTGATTATTGAGTGTTGCACTCTGTTATATTGTATGGTAAGCTCAATTTGCTTGCTATGCTGCAATGTTCTTCCTCTTCTCTACATAAGGCCTAGCTTTTAGACAGGATGGCAATCCTTATTGCTCCTATAGACAATTTTCAGAAATTGTAAATGATGGTAATTATTAGTTAAATTACCTCCTTTTTTGTGTATCCATTTCATCATTAACCACTGAGGTGATATTAGATCAGTTTAAATTTGGAGGGGAGGTTAAGATAGGAGAAGAATCAAAGCTTTGAAAGCCTATTATGCAAGAATAGATACTGCCTCTTGCAGAGGTTCTCCTTCCAAAGTTGTCTTCCTTAAGTGTAATCCTACTTGTATAAATCAGTAAACACAATAGAGAAATTAATATTTTCCATAGGTGTACAAAACTAAAGCTGCAGATAATTATTAAGAGTTAATAATTAAGATTAAGCACCAGTTTTTATGTCCAATAAGATCAAAACAGTGAGGCCTGAAAATGGCACTGTTAGAGCCTCATTCATTTGAGGCATCGTAAGTTACTTAATGTTGTACTTACTTTTGTGGGCCTGCTGCGGGCCCGAGTTAAGGTGCTATTCAATTGGCCGGGCCCGCAAGTTAGGTGCCGATTGCGAAAATCGGAAACCATTGCCGTAGTAACGCCCGATACAGAAACAGCCGATGGAAACAGAGATCATCAGCATGACCAATCTCCGACCCCGTTACTCGTAAGTGAAGGTCGTAGGACTTTGACATCCAACTTCCATTTTCAAAGTCCTACGGGCTTCAACCTCCTTTGGGACTCTTGCGGCCGTGCAAGATCAAAGGCTCAGGGGGCATTAACTTACGATTTTACAATGGATCGCAGCTCACAGTATTTAACTCGATTGGAGCCCGCAAATGGAAGACAATTAAATAGCAATATAACTTGCGACCTCCACTTGCGAACCCGGATGTCAAAATCGCAGCAAATGAATGAGGCTGTTAGAGTGCTAACAATTTCTGCTAAAAATTAGATCACAAGACCCACACCCATAATGGAAAACAACTATATATTGCAGATTTTATAATATAGATGGTATGTATTATTATTCAGTCTACTGAGCAAGATCTTAACATTTCCAAAACCTCAAAGTGAGGTTTATTCATATTTTGCACAAGTGTACTTAGAATAATTATTTGAGTACATCTCTCATCTTAACTTTTGTCTATTATTATTATTATTATTATCTTTATTTGTAAACCACCAAAATATTCTGTAGCTCTGTACATGCGTTAAGTAGAGAGCCCCGTTTTCGAGCTTAGAATCAAGGGTGCATAGTTACATAGTTACATAGTAATTGAGGTTGAAAAAAGACTTTTAGCCCTTCAAGTTCACCCTTTTAAGATCTCCTCTGATCTGCAATATGTGGATTAGTTGTTAATTGATCCAGAGGAAGGCAAACAGAAAAAAAACCAAGTTAAACTTTGCCAATTGTCTCAAAAGGGAAAACAAGTTATTCCTTCCTGACCCCAGATATTGGCAATCGGATTTCTCCCTGGTTCCATACTCCCTCTCTAATTAACCAGGATAAACCTGAATATCCTTTTTATTTAAAAATATATCCAATCCCTTTTTAAAGTTATCTATTGAATCCGCTGTCACCACCTCCCTTGGTAGAGAATTTCACAGTGTAACCACCCTTACTGTGAACCATTTCTTACCATTTATTTCTTTAAGAAAGAATCTTGTTACTTCTAACCTCAAAGGATGTCCTCGTGTCAATTGAAAACCTCTTCGCACAAAAAGCTCCCATGACAGATCTTTATACTGGCTTTGGATGTATTTAGATAGGTTAATCATATCCCCTATTAGACACCTTTTGGTATAATACATGCTAAAAGTTTTTTTGCCTTTGTAGCTGCTGCTTGGCATTGAGAACTGTTACGTAGGTGGTTGTCCACAACCACTCCCAAATCCCTTTCAATATCTGATACCCCTAGATTTGTTTCATTAAGTTTATAAATTGCATGGTTATTTTTCCTTCCCATATGCATAACCTTACATTTATTCGTATTAAATCTCATCTGCCATATAAT
Organism: Discoglossus pictus; assembly: GCA_027410445.1. Classification (NCBI taxonomy): domain Eukaryota; kingdom Metazoa; phylum Chordata; class Amphibia; order Anura; family Alytidae; genus Discoglossus; species Discoglossus pictus. The sequence goes on along the minus strand of CM050167.1, from coordinate 130,352,309 downwards.
TGCCCATTTCTATAATTTATGCAAATCCCTTTGGAGGGAAAGTACATAATTTTCTGATTTAATTACCTTGCACAACTACATGTCATCAGCAAAAATTGAGACAATACTTTCCAGTCCTACTTCTAAGTCATAATAAATATGTTAAAAAGGAGAGGACCTAATACTGAGCCGAGAGGAACCTCACTTACCACATTAGTCCAATCTGAGTATGTTCCATTTACAACAACCCTTTGCTTCCTGTCTTTTAGCCAGCTCTCAATCCATGTGCATATATTTATTGCAATCCCTGTATCCCTTAGTTTGCTCAATAGTCTCCCATGTGTCACTGTATCAAAATCCTTTGCAAAATCTAAAAAGACAACATCCACCGAGTTTGCTTGATCAAAGAGAATTCCACCAGTTTAATCGCCTTTACCGTGAAGAACCCTTTTCTTTCTTTAAGGTGGAATCTTTTTACATGGAATTCGTTCTGTAAATCAGTGCAGTGTTTTCTGTCCTGTGGGCTGTAATCAGTGTCCAGGTGAGAGTGGGTGTGGTTTGGCCTGTGTAAAGGATTATCTGTGTGCATTTGTGTGGTGTTTAGTTTGAATCAGTTCTGTAAATCAGTGCAGTGTTTTCTGTCCTGTGCTCTGTAATCATTCTGCAGGTGAGTAGGCAGGGTCTATTTTAACAAGGGAAGGAGCAAACTTGGAAGCTGCAAATAATTTCTAGTGTAAGTGTAGGTAGTGTGTAGGAGATTAAATAAAAGGAGGGAGTTCAAAGAATAGGGTTATTATAAGAAAAAATAAAAAACAAAACTTTTTGTTTTTGTTTTGTTTGGGTTAAGGTGTAGAAAAGCAATCTTATACAAATACATTGATTTGTTTTCTCACTGTATTTTTGTAACTGGTAATCATGAGTTAGTCCAGTGGCAACCTCACTCAGTGTACATCCTGCCAAATGTATGCACTACTGGAACAGATGATGCAGGGTCCATACCTCTGTGACAGGTATGAGCATGTTGCCTCTCTGGAAGCACACATTGGAGAACTGGAAAGGAGAATTGCAGCACTTAGTGATATTGCTCCACTGGAAAGGGAGTTGGTGCTCACTGAGCACAGTTTAGCTGGGCCTAGCATGGAGGGTGGAGCTGGGGCTAGTGAGGATGTCCAGGGGGGTAGCTGGGTTACAGTTACAAGGGTAAGCAGCAGGATCAGGAGGAGGAGGCGGGCCAGTTCTGAGTTGGCAAACACCAACAGATTTGCCAGATTGAGTGAAACTGTTGGGGATGTCCATTCGGGAATGGCAATGCCAGATAGAGCTGTTCCCTCTAACAGCCAGCAGAACAGTTCTGCTGGAGGAGAGGGGTGGCAGCATAGGCAGAGCAAGAGAAGGTTTTTGGTGGCAGGGGACTCTTATTAGGAAGGTAGACAGGGTGATTTGTCACTCAGATCCCAGCAATTGAACAGTTTGCTGTCTCCCGGGAGCTTGAGATCGGCATGTTGTGGATTGGGTGGATAAATTATTGGGAGGGGCTGCAAATGAATTGGCGGTCTTGGTACATTGGTACCAATGACAAAGTAAGTGGAAGATGGAGTGTCCTAAATAATTATTTTAAAGAACTAGGGAATAAGCTTAAAGCAAGGACGGCCAAGGTAGTATTTTCTGAAATCCTACCAGTGCCACATGCTAGCCCAGTTAGACAGAAGGTGCTTAGGGAGGTTAATGCGTGGCTAAAAAAGTGGTGCAGTGCAGAGGGTTTCATTTTTTATCTCTATAGCAGTGATGCATTGCACCTTAATGGTGAGGGAGGTTTTGTGCTAGAGGGTAGGATGGTAGAAAGACTGGGGGAGTTTTTAAACTAGTAGGTGGAGGGGAGGGACTATATTGAAGTATTGGGGTAGAAAGGGTAGAGGGGGAAAAGGATGAATTATCTACCCCTGGGGGAGGAGAAGGGGAGGGTTAGAATAGACAGTAGGGAGGTATTACTAGGTGACTCAAATACAGTGGCAAGCACTTCACAATGGCAGAGCCATAGCAACATAAAGTGTATGCTTGCTAATGCAAGAAGTCTGCCTGGGAAAATGGGTGAGCTAGAATTATTAGCAGTACAAGAAAAATGGGACTTAATAGGCATTACTGAAACATGGTGGGAAAAATCTCATGACTGGACAGTTAATTTGGATGTTTATAACTTATTTAGGAAAGATAGGGGTAATGGTAGAAGATGAGAAAGCATTTGTCTGTATATTAAGCCTGGTTTTAAACCTGTAGTCAGAGAAGATATTTATAGTGGAACTAGCAGCAACATTGAATCTTTGTGGGTTGAGTTAAATAGTGGAGGAGCTCATTCTAAACGCAGATTGGTGGGAGTATGCTATAAACCCCCAAATATAATTGAAAGTGAGGAACTGCAATTATTGTTATAGATTGGAAATGCAGCTAAGCATGGGCAAGTTCTAATAATGGGAGACTTTAATTACCCTGAAATAAACTGGATAAATGAGACCAGCAGTTCAGCTAAGGGGAGCAGGTTCTTGAGTACACTCAGATCATTATCTGGCCCAGGTTATACAAGAACCTACTAGAGATGGGGCCATCTTGGATTTAGTCATCACAAGTAATATTGATATACAGTGGATATAAAAAGTCTACACACCCCTGTTAAAATGTCAGATTTCTGTGCTGTAAAAAAATCAGACAAAGATAAATTATTTCAGAACTTTTTCCACCTTTAATGTGACCTATAAACTGTACAACTCAATTGAAAAACAAACTGAAATCTTCTAGGTGGATTGAAGAAAAAAAAAGTAAAATAATGTGGTTGCATAAGTCTGTACACCCTCTTATAACTGGGGATGTAGCTGTGTTCAGAATTAAGCAATCACATTCCAAATCGTGTTAAATAGGAGTCAGCATACACCTGCCATCATTTAAAGTGCCTCTGATTAACCCCAAATAAAGTTCAGCTGCTCTAGTTGTTTTTTCCTGAAATGTTCTTAGTTGCATCCCACAGCAAACGCCATGGACCACATAGAGCTTCCAAAGCATCAGAGGAATCTCATTGTTAAAAGTTATCAGTCAGGAGAAGGGTACAAAAGAATTTCCAAGGCATTAGCTATATTATGGAACACAGTGAAGACAGTCATCATCCAGTGGAGAAAATATGGCACAACAGTGACATTACCAAGAACTGGAGCTCCCTCCAAAATTGATGAAAAGACGAGAAGAAAACTGGTCTGGGAGGCTACCAAGAGGCCTACAGCAACATTAAAGGAGCTGCAGGAATATCTGGCAAGTACTGGCTGTGTGGTACATGTGACAACAATCTCCTGTATTCTTCATATGTCTGGGCTATGGGATAGAGTGGCAAGACGAAAGCCTTCTCTTACGAAGAAAAACATCCAAGCCAGGCTACATTTTGCTAAAACACATCTGAAGTCTCCCAAAAGCATGTGGGAAAAGGTGTTATGGTCTGATGAAACCAAGGGTGAACTTTTTGGCCATAATTCCAAAAGTTATGTTTGGCGCAAAAACAACACTGCACATCACCAAAAGAACACCATACCCACAGTGAAGCATGGTGGTGGCAGCATCATGCTTTGGGGCTGTTTTTCTTCAGCTGGAACTGGGGCCTTAGTTAAGATAGAGGGAATTATGAACAGTTCCAAATACCAGTCAATATTGGCACAAAACTTTTAGGCTTCTGCTAGAAAGCTGAACATGACAATGACCCAAAGCATACATCCAAATCAACAAAGGAATGGGTTCACCAGAAGAAGATTAACGTTTTGGAATGGCCCAGCCAAAGCCCAGACCTGAATCCGATTGAAAATCTGTGGGGTGATGTGAAGAGAGCTGTGCACAGGAGATTCCCTCTCAATCTGACTGATTTGGAGTGTTTTTGCAAAGAAGAGTGGGCAAATCTTGCCAAGTCAAAATGTGCCATGCTGATAGACTCATACCCAAAAAGACTGAGTGCTGTAATAAAGTCAAAAAGTGCTTCAACAAAGTATTAGTTTAAGAGTGTGCATAATTATGCAACCATATTATTTTTATTTATTTTTTCTTCCCTCTACTTAAAAGATTTCAGTTTGTTTTTCAAATGAGTTGTACAGTTTATAGGTCACATTAAAGGTGGAAAAAGTTATATCCACTGTAATATCAAATGTTAAAATAGGGGAACCCTTGTGGAGCAGTGATCACAACACAGTCTAATTTGAGATTGAATACAAAAAACAGAGTTGTAAGTGGCCAATATAAACTCTAAATTTTAAAAGGGCTAACTATAATGGGCTAAGGGCAGCAATACTACATATAGACTGGGATAAAGAACTTACAGGGAAATATATTTAAAATAAAATGACAACATTCAAATCCTTACTAAATATACATACACATCGGCATATACCATGTGGAAATAAAATGAATAGGAGTAAATCACATCCCACGTGGCTTAACAATGACTTAAAGATCATAATAAGGAAAAAAAACATGCATTTAAATTATACAAGAAGGAGGGAACAGAGGCAGCTTTATGTGACTATAAGGAAATCAACAAGGCTTCCAAAAGGGCTATTAGACTGGCTAAAATAGAAGAAATCCAAAAGAGATTGGAGAAAATAAATGTTAATAAAGCCCCAGGTCCTGATGGAATACAGTTCTGTAATAGCCAAACCATTATATCTAATTTTTTCAAGACTCACTCGCCACAGGGTTGCTACCAGATGACTGGAGAAAAGCAGAGGTGATACCTATATTTAAGAAGGGAGCAAGAGCAAATCTGGGGAACTATAGACTAGTGAGCCTCACATCTGTAGTTGGGAAGCTTTTAGAAGGGTTAATAAGGGACAGTATGCAAGAATATGTCTATTTGAACAGGATCATAAGTAGAAGACAACATGGATTTACAGTGCTTTGCAAAAGTATTCACCTTCCTTGACTTTTTACCTATTTTGTTACATTAAAGCCTTAAGTTCAATGTTTTGTTAATCTGAATTTTATGTGATGGATCAGAACACAATAGTATAAGTTGGTGAAGTAAAATGAGAAAAATATATACACGAAACTATTTTTTTGAAATAGAAACAGAAAATGTGCATGTGCGTATGTATTCACCCCCTTTGTTATGAAGCCCATAAAAAGCTCTGGTGCAACCAATTACCTTCAGAAGTCACATAATTAGTGAAATGATGTCCACCTGTGTGCAATCTAAGTGTCACATGATCTGTCATTACATATACACACCTTTTTTTAAAGGCCCCAGAGGCTGCAACACCTAAGCAAGGTGCACCACTAACCAAACACTGCCATGAACACCAAGGAACTCTCCAAACAAGTGGAGATAATGTTGTTGAGAAGTACAAGTCAGGGTTAGGTTATAAAAAAATATCCAAATCTTTGATGATTCCCAGGAGCACCATCAAATCTGTCATAACCAAATGGAAAGAACATGGCACAACAGCAAATCTACCAAGAGACGTCTGCCCACCAAAACTCACGGACCGGGCAAGGTGCGCATTAATCAGATAGGCAGCACAGAGACTCCTAAGGTAACCCTGGAGGAGCTGCAGAGTTCCACAGCAGAGACTGGAGTATCTGTACATAGGACAACAATAAACAAAAAACAAAATGGCTCGTTTTGAGTTTGCGAAAAGGCATGTGGGAGACTCCCAAAATGTATGAAGGAAGGTGCTCTGGTCTGATGAGACTAAAATTGAACTTTTCGGCCATCAAAGAAAACGCTATGTCTGGCGCAAACTCAACACATCACATCACCCAAAGAACACCATCCCAACAGTGAAACATGGTGGTGGCAGCATCATGCTGTGGGGATGTTTTTCAGCAGCCGGGACTGGGAAACTGGTTAGAGTTGAGGGAAAGATGGATGGTGCTAAATACAGGCATATTCTTGAGCAAAACCTGGACCACTTTGTGTATGATTTGAGGCTAGGACAGAGGTTCACCTTCCAGCAGGACAATGACCCCAAACACACTGCTTAAGCAACACTTGAGTGGTTTAAGGGGAAACATGTTAATGTGTTGAAATGGCCTATTTAAAGCCCAGACCTCAGTCCAATAGAAAATCTGTGGTCAGACTTAAAGATTCCTGTTCACAAGTGCAAACCATCCAACTTGGAGCAGTTTTGCAAGGGGGAATGGGCAGAAATACCAGTGGTAAGATGTGGCAAGCTCATAGAGACTTATCCAAAGCGACTTGGAGCTGTGATTGCCGCAAAGGGTGGCTCTACAAAGTTTTGACTTTAGGGGGGTGAATAGTTATGCACATTGACTTTTTATGTTATTTTGTCCTATTTGTTGTTTGCTTCACAATAAAAAAAACATCTTCAAAGTTGTGGGCATGTTCTGTAAATTAAATGATGCAAATCCTCAAACAATCCATGATAATTCCAGGTTGTGAGGCAACAAAACATGCCAAGGGGGGTGAATACATTTGCAAGGCATTGTATGAAGGATAGGTCATGTCAGACCAATGTAATTAGCTTCTATGAGGAGGTTAGTAGGAATTTGGATCAGGGCAACTCAGTGGATGTAGTCTTTTTGGATCTTGCAAGATTTTTGATACAGTGCCACATGGGAGACTTTTGAGCAAGCTAAATATCTGTAAATGTCTGCAAATATCTGCTCATGGATTGAGAGCTGGCTAAAAGACAGGAAGCAAAGGATTGTTGTAAATGGAACATACTCCGATTGGACTAATGTGGTAAGTGGGGTTCCTCAAGGTTCAGTATTAAGTCCTCACCTTTTTAACATATTTATTAATGACGTAGAAGTAGGACTGGAAAGTAGTGTCTCCATTTTTCCTGATTACACTAAGTTGTGCAAGGTAATTAAATCAGATAATGATGTACTTTCCCTACAAAGGGATTTGCATAAATTAGAGAAATGAGCGGCTAAATGGCAGATGAGCTTTAATGCAAATAAATGTTATGCATTTGGGAAGGAAAAATAGCCAGGCAATTTACAATCTTAATGGGGCAAATCTAGGGGTATCTGATATTAAAAGGGATTTCAGAGTACTTGTGGACAACCACCTAGGTAGCAGTGCTCAATGCTAAGCAGCAGCTGCAAAAGCAAGTAAAATATTAGCATGTATTACGAAAGGTATAGAAGAAAGCGAAGCAGATATAATTATGTCACTGTACAAATCCCTAGTATGCCCTCATTTGGAATATGGAGTACAATTTTGGGCACTATAAGGAATATAAGGGGAATGAAGGGGCTAAGTTATGAAGAAAGACTAACCAAATCAAACGAATTTTCCCTTGAAAAAAGGCTTCTACGACGGGATATGATTACCTTATTTAAATACATCCAGGGTCAATATAAGGCTTTGTCAAGTGAACTTTTTGTATCAAGAGATTTTCAACTGACAATAGGACATCCCTTGAGGTAAGAGGAAAAAAGATTTCCCCTTAAAGAAAGAAAATGGTTCTCCACAGTTAGGGTGGTTAAACTGTGGAACTTTATAAAGGGGTTAGATATAGTTTTGAATAAAGAGGGCTTTCAAGGTTATCATAGATAACTAGCGAAGGAATATTGATCCAGGGAGAAATTCGCCAGTCTCTAGGGTCAGGAAGGAATTTAACTTTTTTCCCCTTATGAGACAATTGGCAAAGTTTGCCTTCCTCTGGATCTATTAACAATTACTAACAAATAGTCCACATATTAAAAGGATCAGAAGAGATCTAAAAAGTTTGAACTTGATAGACTAACAGTCTTTATTCAACCTCAAATACTACGTAACTATACGAAGTTCCTACTAACCTCCTCATAGAAACTAATTAGATTTGTTTGACATGACCTATCACTCATAAATCCATGTTCTCTCCTACTTAAAATCCTGTTTGAATAGACATATTCTTGTATATTATCCCTTATTAACCCTTCTAAAAGCTTCCCCACTACAGACGTGAGGCTCACTGGTCTATAATTCCCCAGATTTGCACTTGCTCCCTTTTTAAACATAGGTATCACATCTGCTTTTCTCCAGTCATCTGGTAGAGACCCTGTGGTGAGTGAATCTTGAAAAATTTAATATAATGGTTTGGCTATTACAGAACTTAGTTCCCTTAGTACCCTTGGATGTATTCCATCAGGACCTGGGGCTTTATTAACATTTATTTTTCCAACCTCTTTTGGATTTCTTCCTGCGTTTTATTATTATTATAATCCAATTATTTATTGATGGTAGTGTAGCCCCATTATGTTGCAGTGTCCCAACCACTGGTACCTCCCTTGTATATACCAAAGAAAAAAACCTATTTAGCTCATCTGCCTTTTCCTGGTCACTATGTTTCAGATGGCCTGTGTCACATTATAATGTTCCTGCAGCTTCCTTCCTGGCCTTCTTCCCATTTATATATTTAAAAATATGTTAGGATCAGTCTTACACTCCTTTGCAACTCATTTTTCATTTTATATTTTAGCCAGTCTAATAGCCCTTTTGCAAGCCTTGTTGATTTTACTCACATACAGCAGTCTCTGTCCCCTCTTGTTTGTAGAATTTAAATGCCTGTTTTTTACTCTATATCTTGATTAAATCATTGTTAAGCCACGTTGGATGTAATTTACTCCTTTTACTTTTATTCCCACTTGGTACCGTATTGGTCCGAATATAAGCCGCACCTTTTTTACGATTTTTGAGCTTGCGAGATACGGGTGTGGCTTATATTTGCGACCGTAAATAAAATCATTGCCGATTTGCGAACTTTGCTTGTTACGTGTGCGGCTTCTATTTGCGAACGCAAAATGACTGCCGATTTGCGCAATTGCGAGTTAAGGGTGCCGATTATCGTGCTTGAGACTGCGGTATTGAACAGCGATTTACGGTTTTAGTGATTCTAACATCCTGTAAAGCCTGTATCCTGCAAAAAAAGCTACAGTGCTAATTAGAAAGCCTGTTTCTTGCAATGGCTGATCACTTTGAGAGTCTTTTTCTCTCCAATTTTACTGGTGCGGCTTATATTTGAGTACTATCTTTTTTCTATTTTTTCCCCTTGAACTTTATGGGTGTGGCTTATATGCGGGTGCAGCTTATATTTGGACCAATACGGTATATGGTGATAAGTATTTGTATTTAGTATGGATTTAAATGTTGTCATTTATGTTCAGTGTTTTTACCTATCAGTTGTCCCAGTCTATACTTTGTATTGCTGCCCTTAGACCGTTACAATCTGCCCTTTTAAAATCCATAGTTTTTGTTGGCCCCTTACAGTTTTGTTTTTTTAATTCAATCTCAAATGAGACTGTGATCACTGTTTCCCAAAGGTTGCCCTATTTCAACATTTGATACTATATCAATATTAGTTGTGATGACTAAATCCAAGATAGCTTCATTTCTAGTAGGCTCTTGTATAACCTGGGCCAGATAATGATCCCTGAGTGTACTCAAGAACCTGCTCCCCTTAGATGAACTGCTGGTCTCATTTATCCAGTTTATTTCAGGATAGTTAAAATCTCCCATTATAAGAACTTTCCCATGCTCAGCTGCATTTCCAATCTGTAATAATAATTATTATCGTTTATTTTTAATAATTGCATTTCCTCACTTTCTATTATATTTGGTGGTTTATAGCATACATCTACTAATATTCTTTTAGAATTTGCTGCTCCGCTATTTAACTCTACCCACAAACATTCAACACTATTGCTAGTTCCAGCATAAATATCTTCTCTGACTATAGGCTTAAATTCAGGTTTAAAGTACAAACAAATCCCTCTGCCCCTTTTACCATTGCCCCTATCTTTCCTAAATAGGTTATAACCATCCAGATTAACAGTCCAGTCATGAGAATCATCCCTTCATGTTTACGTAATGCCTATTAAATCCCATTTCTCATTTACTGCTAATAATTCTAACTCTCCCATTTTTCCTGGCAAGCTTCTGGCATTAGCAAGCATATACCTTATCTTATGAATCTACTTTCCCTAAAGCACCTTACCAGATTGAAAACTCACAGATGTACAAAAATTAATTGGTGTGGGTGAAAGATATGTTGTGCATATTAGGGATGAATGTGATAAGCTTCTTTAAACATATGTGTTTTGAGTGAGATTTTGAAGGTTTTGAAGGAGGAAATAGTCTAGCGGAGCGAGGAAAGGAGTTCCAGAAAATAGGGGCAGCACGAGAAAAGTCCTGAAGGTAGGAGTGAGAGGAGGTGATAAGAAAGGAGGAAAGAAGAAGGACATTAGCAGAACGAAGATGGTTGGTGGAGGTGAGAGCAGGGATTTAAGGGGGTGCATTGTTGTTGAAGGCTCTATAAGTTAGGGTCATGATTTTCAATTTTAGATGGTAAGTTTGTAAGTTTTAGATTGCAAGTTTGTGAGTTTTCAATCTTGCATGGCGCTTTGGGGAAAGCACAGGATTCTAAGCTCAAAGACAAGGCCTTCCATTTTTTGCAATATGTTTATATTGTTTTTGTCTCTGCCTGGAACTTAACCCATGTATAGCACTACAGAATATCTTGGCGCATTACAAATAATCGATTATAATAATAAATTCTGGAGGCTACGGGAAGCCAGTGAAGTGACTGACAGAGAGGTGCTGCAGAAACTGAGTTTTGGAGTGTGGTAGATGAGTCTAGCGGATGTGTTCATAATGGATTGGAGTGGAGACCGAAGTGTGATGGGGAGGGCAGCAAGGAGCAAGTTGCAGAAGTGGAGGCAAGATATGATTAGAGATTGTTTTGGAATTTTAGTTGTGTCTTGTGTAAGATAGTGATGTATTTTTGAGATTTTTTTAGATGAAAAAGAAAAGATTATGTTAGTGATTTTATATGAGGGATGAAGGAGGGGGCAGGGTCCAGTAGAACCCCAAGACAATGGCCTGTGAGGTGGGAGTGATGATGGCATTGTCGACAGTGAGAGATATCTGAGGAATGCAAGCTGTAGTAGAGGATGGGAAGATTAGGAGCTCAGACTTTGACATGTTGAGTTTGAGTTGGTAGGCGGACATCCAGGAGGATATGCTTGAGAGGCAGTTGTAAACTCGTGCTAGAAGAGAAGGGAATATATCTGGTGGTGAGAGGTAGATTTGAGTGTCGTCTACATATGATGATACTGAAACCATAAGATTTTATTAGAGTACCACAGGAGGAAAAGCGGATGGGACCTAGGACTGAGCCTTGGGGTATGCCAACAGACATAAAAGAAGGGAGAAGAGAAGTGGTGCTAGAGAAGGAGACAGTAAATGTTCACTCGTGTAGGTAAGATGTGAATCATGAGAGAGCAGTATCACGGATGCCAGAGAGTGGAGAATTTGAATTAGAATCATGTGATCAACTTGATCAATAGGCATAGTGGCACGGAGTAATAGAAATGTATGGATTTCAGACTGCGCATTTTTATCCCATATAGAATTAGACTTTCACTGCAGCTTATAACTTACAGACTGTACATTTTGATCCCATACAATACTAGATTTTCTCTGCAGGCTACAACTTTCAGGCTGTGCATTTTCATCCCATACATTATTAGACTTTCCCTGTGACTATGTTTTTTCAAACTGTTTTGATCATGTAGAGCATTAGACCTTAAGCTTGTAGCTTTCAGACTGTCCATTTTTATCCCATATGGTATTACACTTTCCTTGCATCATCACTTTCAGGTTGTCCATTATGATCCCATGCAGTACTTGACTTTCATTGCAAATTATAGCTTTCAGACTGTCCATTTTGATTCCATATAATAATAGACTTTAACTGCAGGTTCTGGCTGTCGGATTGCCCGCGCACGGCTGAGGCGGTTTCCTTCTCATCGCAGCTGTATCGGGAACTGAGTGCTGTACCGTACACAGCTCGCTTTGTGGTCTTCGCCAAGATGGCAGATGGACGTGAGGGAAGACTGCGCTGCTACTGTATGACCGGGGACAAGCTTGAGAAGACCCTGGAGCAGCATGAGAATTTTACAGAAGTGGCACGCAGCAGGGATATAGAGGTATGGAAAGTTGCAGATTTGCTAGATGTAATATGCTGTGTGAATTATAGAAATACAGAGTATAATAGTTAAACAAGTACTACTTTACATAAATGGTGTTAGATAATTGATAAGGGATCCAGTGAAAGTGACATATCTTCCTCTCTCTGTTGTATTCCTTAGTACTCTCACTCTTGGCCTAATACATAGGTCATATATAGATAGGGCCTATATTTTGTAACGTGCTTTGCAATTTTTTTTTGTGACTGACATTCTCCAATAAGTATATTGTGAGGATTGTTGACAAGCTTTATGGTGTTATTGAAACTTTTCAATTATTCTTTACTACATGGCTCATTTTGCTGCCTTCCCTGCTTAAAGTATTTCTAATGGATTGCTAATTATAAATAATCTAGTTAATTTACAGATTCTAACATAACACAAATTATTGTTCAAACTTCATATTAATTAAAGAAATAAACATCAGATTAATGATTTGCATTATTGTGGGAGACAGGATACAATAAACTGACAACCCTTTGTGCAAAGAAAAGTTAACTCAGTCCTTAGGTGATGATTTAGTCCGTCCAATTGGTTTCTACAGCCTTCAGTTCCTGTTGTGCATCTTGATAAAATGACATTAACACTGTAGTAGCAATCACTGTGGTTTCGCCCACTATAGTTTTTTTTCAAGAGGTGGCAGGTGCCGACATTTTTATCCATAATAATATATTTGCACACCTAATAAAAAATATTTTCTCTTCAGGTGCTGGATGGAACTCCGCTTTTTGTGGAGTTATCAGGGAATCTGGTTCCTATGAAGAAAGCAACTCAGCAAAGAAGCTTTGTTTTCCAAGCTTTCAAAGAGAATAGGCTAGCACTGCCCATCAAGGTAAGACTTTGTGTTGTTTAGAATGTGACTGATGCTGCCTATGAATGTGAGCCTGTGTGACATATATGTGATATGTTCAGAAGAACAAGCTGGTATTATCCATCAGGGTTAAAATACTTTACTTATGACATGATAAACAACTCCCCTATGGTACACAGTTCTATGATTCTCATTCTCTAGATAAATTAATCAGGCTTGAATGAGTCAAGATATACAGTGCCTTGCAAAAGATTCCACCCCCCCTTGGCATTCTTTGTGTTTTGTTGCCTCACAACCTGGAATTAACATGGGTTGTTTGAGGATTTGCATCATTTAATTTACAGAACATGCCCACAACTTTGAAGATATATATTTTTTTAATTGTGAAGCATACAACAAATAGGACAAAATAACAGAAAAAGTCAATGTGCAAAACTATTTATCCCCCTAAAGTCAATACTTTGTAGAGCCACCTTGTGCGGCAATCACAGCTCCAAGTCGCTTGGGATAAGTCTCTATTAGCTTGCCACATCTTACCACTGGGATTTTTGCCCATTCATCTTTGCAAAAACTGCTCCAGCTCCTTCAAGTTGGAAGGTTTGCGCTTGTGAACAGCAATCTTTAAGTCTGACCACAGATTTTCTATTGGATTGAGGTCTGGGCTTTGACTAAGCCATTCCAACACATTTACATGTTTCCCCATTAAAACACTCAAGTGTTGCTCAAATCCCGCACAGAGTGGTACAGGTTTTGCTCAAGAATATCCCTGTATTAAGCACCATCCATTTTTCCCTCAACTCTGACCAGTTTCCCAGTCCCAGCTGCTGAAAAACATCCCCACAGCATGATGCTGCCACCACCATGTTTCACTGTGGAGATGGTGTTCTTTGGGTTTGCGCCAGACATAGCATTTTCTTTGATGGTCGAAAAGATCAATTTTAGTCTCATGAGACCAGAGCACCTTCCTCCATACATTTTGGGAGTCTCCCACATGCCTTTTTCGCAAACTCAAAACGTGCCATTTTGTTTTTTGCTGAAAGTAATGGCTTTCTTCTGGCGACTCTGCCATAAAGCCCAACTCTATGGAGCGTACGGCTTATTGTCGTCCTATGTACAGATACTCCAGTCTCTGCTGTGGAACTCTGCAGCTCCTCCAGGGTTACCTTAGGTCTCTGTGCTGCCTCTCTGATTAATGCCCTCCTAACTCTGACTTGTACTTCTCAACAACATTATCTCCACTTGTTTGGAGGGTTCCCTGGTCTTCATGGCAGTGTTTAGTTTGTGGTGCCTCTTGCTTAGGTGTTGCAACCTCTGGGGCCTTTCAAAAAAGGTGTGTTTATGTAATGACAGATCATGTGACACTTAGATTGCACACAGGTGGATATCATTTCACTAATTATGTGACTTCTGAAGGTAATTGGTTGCACCACAGCTTTTTATGGGCTTCATAACAAAAGGGGGTTGAATACATACGCACATGACAATTTTCTGTTTTCTATTTCTAAAAAATAGTTTTATGTATACATTTTTCTCATTTCACTTCACCAACTTAGACTTATTGTCTAACTTATTGTGTTCTGATCCATCACATGAAGTTCAGATTAACAAAACATTGAACTTAAGTCTGTAATGTAACAAAATAGGTAAAAAGTCAAGGGGGGTGAATACAAGGCACTGTATGTGAAACATTATATACCATTGTTTGTATGATATGTTCAGATAGACCAGGTTGGCACTGACAGTTAAGGAAATTTGACCTTGAAACATAGGTGTTAATAGATTTATATTATTATTATTATTATTTATTATTATTATTTTGTTTATATAAAACGCGCCAACATATTTCGTAGAGCTGTACAAAAGGCAAAGACAAATTCAATATTAGCACATTGCAAAGAATGGAGGGCCCTGTCTTTGAGCTTAGAATCCAGTGTCCATAGCGCTTTCACCAAAGTGGCATGAAAGATTAAAATCTTGCAGACTTAAAATCTACAGATTTATATCCTGTGAATTAGTGTGAACCAATTAAGCAAGCAAGAACAACTCTAACACAACGTGCAAATAGGATTCAAAAAGAGCTTTGTGTCCTTTAAAACATTAAGAACATTTTCTTACAAAAATGCACACAAATCTAATTGGTAAATAATGTTGTTGGAAGATTACTGTTAAGAAAATATAATGATTTATAATAGCAATATTAGAGTATCAGTCTCCAGTTAAGCTGATTGTCACCACCATGATAAGAACATCATGGGTAAATGACAGTGTTGGCTGAGAGACTGGTCTGAATTGTTTAGGAAACAAAGTTATTAGATATGAGTGCAAGCAATCATTCATAAGCTGTCCCTCACCAAAAACCGGTTGGGCACAACATGTCTTAAGCCAGTAAAGAGCATTGTGCTAATTTAACCTTGTGCCTCAAGAATGAACAATGGGCAGAAACCAGCAGCAGCTGATTCTGAGTTTTGATATTGAATATTGATATTTTTTTTTAAATTACTGAATAATAATTGTGTTAATTATCAATGCTTAATGATCAATCCCAATTCAGTCTGGCACTTTCTGTGTTTTTTTGTTTTTATCATAGGTGCGTGACAGCAGCCGGGAACCATGCGGGTCTCTGTCCTTCCTGCGGAAGTCTATGAAATATGAGCCTTCCCAACAAGTCCTCTGTCATCTAAATGTCACAATGCCACAATACACCCAGGTGACTCAGATACACATTCTGTTACTGTATATAAGATTGTGTGCTGATGGTAGTGTGCTTTGAAAGTTTTAGTGAATGCTAGTAGTTTATTGCGCTTGTTGTATTTGTGTGAAATGCTGTCCAAGATTTTGGACCTACTAGAGAAGTCTAAATTGTGATAGCCCTTATTTGTGACAACTACAGGAACACACACAGAATGTGGTGCTTCATCATCTTTTTTTGAACTCTTTATTTACACTAAGCACACACAGGTAACCTGTAATCTTCCATCCACACCAAAGTTTGGCTTCTACTGCGGGGCCTTTATTGTGTCACCTTAATTTGCTTGGAGAGTGTCAGTCCCTGCTTCATAAATCTCTTCTGCCTCAACCAAGATACAGCCACACGTCTCTTCCTCAAAATAGAATCCAGACTAGGAAATTATACTCTATTTTGGTTCCTCTATCTGTAGCTACAGATGTCATATTTCTAGTTTGTCATTTTTATATTTTCAAATATCTAGTATCTACTGTACATTAGGCCAACTCTCCTCAAAAGGATCCTACTAAAGAGGATATGACCATTGTCAGCCTCACATAAAAACGTCCACTGGTATTCTACAGTGGTCTAAAGACATTTTCACCATGTGCCAATCTGAAATCTTGCCTACACATTGACTGACTGTTTGATCTGCTGCTTGGTACTGTGCGACCCAAGACACCCACCATCAAGCCTTACATAGAAGAGAACCTTTAAAGATGAAGGCTGTCAACTCTGTATAGAGTGTCAGTAGGGCCACCATTAAGAATCAGTGTATCCTGCAGCTGATTTCAGACTTCTTCAGCCATCTTCAAAGAGCCAAACATTGTACAAAGCTGGACCTGTGTGGGCAATGTAAATTAATATTTCTCTAATAAGATGATGAATGGAAGATGGCCTTCAATATCTTATCTTGGTCCTCCTCTAAGTATTCTTGGCTGAAGTTGATGGGTTAGAGTTTGTAGTAGAAACAGTGTTATCTCACAGATGTACCACACTGAAAATAAAATATAATCTGACTGATGACAAGCTGCTGACTATATTAGCTCTCAAGGAATGGAGATACTGTCTTAAAGTAGTAGTTTATCTTATCATTGTCCTCAACAACAAATAAAAGGTTGACACCTTGCCAAGGTGGGCGCTATTTTTTTATGAAATGCAATTTCATATAGCTTCCATTTCCTCTATCCTAGTATCCTGCATATGAGGGGGAGCTTATTCATCTTTCTAAAAGATCCTAATCTGTAATATAAAATCACTGCTGATGTACAGGCCCATGGTATGTTATGCCTGATTTTCACACAAATCTGCTCTTTCACTTCCACTTCACTTGCGCAGTTTGCACATCCCACCAGCAGTTGATATCTTCTGTCTTGTCTTTATCCTCTGCCTCAACCGAGATGTCCACTTAAAGACATATTAAAGTGAGGTGGGTTATGAATGCATCTGATAGAGGGGAATTATTAGTGTATGATTACATTTATTTGCATGCACTATGTTTTTTTAGATTTGCATTAAAAAAAAACTGTTGCAGGTGATGTTTACACCTTCAGGATTGAGCTAGGCTTCTCAGGGTACCATATTCTAAAATTGTACCCTGTCCATGTGAGCATGTCAGCTTTGCAGCCAATCAGCAATGCTGTATGCAGCCAGCATAGATGACTACTATACTGGGTCCTTAAAGGACCAGAAAATTGACATTCAAGTAAAAATGCTTGAGTGGTTACACGGTTGTTCTTTAGATGTACACCCTCTGCTTGATAAATTCTGACAAATTAGAATTGTACTGAAACCAAACATTTCAGTTTCTTCTTCCTATTCTAATTTGTATTTTAGGTGAATTAGCATTTTGCTTGATTTATGGTCCTGCAATGACCTGCAAGAGCCAGCCATGGTCAATTCACTGGGGCTGGGAGAGATCACAGTGGCAATTCACTGGGGCTGGTAGAGGTGATGAGATAAATCACTGGGGATGGGGGGGGGGGGTTACAGGAGCAAGTCACTGGGGTCACTTGCAAATGCAAGAAATTCAGCAAACTTTAGGGTAACTGTTTAAATGTTTATTTTGGTATTTTTTCATGCAAACAATTTTTTTTAATACACTACTAATTCTCCTCTATCAGATGCATTCAGAATCCAGCTCACTTGCATATACCTTTAAATTGAACATGCCCATATCTCCAAGAACCCAAATCAGGAATTGAGACACTATTTTGGTTGTTCTGCACTATTTAAAGAAATGCTGTGGCGGTGCATCCTATTGCAATGCAAATCCTTATGGTCCTGAATGTTCTTGCTTTGATTCTCTTTTCCTGTTCATGACCTCTGTTAGTTAGATCCAAACCAATTTCTAGTCTACCTCGTGGTCTAATTGAGTACTAGTTACTCTCAATATTCTGCCTGCCGCCTACTTCAACCCTGTGCCTGTGACCCGATTTCCCAGCTTAAATTCCTATCACTAAAATCGTATTTCTTTATGACTATCCTTCAGAAATAGTAAACATTTAAACAAATATTTATATATAAAAACAAACTTCAAATGAAAATAAAATCTGTATTAATCTTAATTGTATTCATCCTTATATGATTCTGCTTGCCAATGTGCCAATATGTTTCCTAATAACTCACTTTCAGTAAGATTAAAACTAAAGAGTGGTGGTGTAAGCCATTTGTGGTCGACACATACAGTGCTATGGCCCAAATACGTTACTCACTGTAAGTGCTCTTCATGGTGTGAAAGAGCACAAGATTGTATGTTAAAATTATTTATTTTTAATTACACTAATAACAGCTAAGAAATCTAAAGTTTTAAGCCTGTGTACATAACAAAGTGTATCCTGCTGACTGGCAGTTTCATGATTAATAACAGATGCCAAGCCGCAAGGTTAGAACACTGATTTATAGCATGTTTTCCCTGCAATCAGTACTTCAATGACCAGTTAACCTATAACTAACCTGTTTGGGTGACTCCAGCATCCATACTCTGCACAGATAGACTTGGTGAGGATTAACCTCTGTTTTTCTTTTCTCACTACATGAAGCTGTAGAGTTTGTCTCGCTAGGGGCATGTCCGTGACTATAAACACAGATTTCATTTATTTGATTTCTAAGTGAAAAATGCAGGTATTTAAGAAATTCCAAAATAATTTTCATCATGCTTTTAGGAGATGTTTACTGTGATGTGGTCCAGATTGTACTGAATTAAGTGGCCCTTTAAATTGAACATCTCTACTTTTATTTATTTGAGTCATGAGCGATAGTGTCTCTAAGTAGTATGAGTCCTGCAAGACTACAATTAAAAACAATTTTACAAAAGTTTTTCTTTGCATTGTTGCTTCATAATTCTTGCTTGGTTTACTAAGTTTGTTCACTACCATCAACAATGTTGTCATGCTGTGTTATTCTTTATTCAGTTTTTGTAATGGATAATGTTAAATACTGTATTATTTTGTCACAGGGCCCTGGCAGTCTGGACAGGAGGCGGACGCTAACCCCACTAGCTCTAAGGGAGCGATATAGCTTGCTGAATGATAGCACAAGAGGTAAGATATTGAGGAAGCAGTGCTAAGAGAGCATAATGAAACTCGAAGAGAGCCATGAAACTAGTTTCTGCTTGAGAAATAGACTGATATGGTGGCAGGGAGGTTGACTGACCATAGATCTGTATCCATGCAAGGCAAGCATAGTACAGTGGACTAGTTATGGTTAAAATGCACAGGTTACAAACTGCACAGGTTACAAACAAAGGAAGACAAAGAAAGAAGCAGACTGATTTCTGGGAGATTCTGTATTCAATTCCAGGTTCAAGGCAGATTGCAAACAGACGAAGTCTAGTAGAAGGCAGTAGGCACGATCAAACAGAGCAGGAAATCCCACCAATATAATGAGCTCAGAATCGATGTTTAAGTGGGCCAGGGTCAACTGGCCAGTAATTATCCTAGAAAACTTCCATGTTAAGGCATTCTGCATTACTATAATTATTATAGCCTGAAATAAAGTAGATATTGTGGGTAAAATTCTGACACGTAAGGAGAGTGTTAAAGGGAACAAGAAGGTACAATGTGGAAAATATGAAAGAAGATGCATATTGGGTATGAGGAAAATTGTTTTGATTTTATTCTTTCATCTCCCTTTTTGTCTTTCTCCACCATTTTCTTTAAGTTTTTTTAACTTATTTCTCTCTGACCGCTTTCGCTTCCCTCCAATCGATCTCTTCTGGTTTTCTCTCACTGTCATCCACATATTCTTTCTCACTTATTATGTCTCTTTTTATTACCTCTTTTCTCCTTTCTGTTCCTATCTTTCTTTTTTTAACCACTGTTACTTATACTTTTTTCTCTTTCAGGTTCTCTCAGTGGCACAGAACGCATTGATATGAAGATGGCGGTTATATCAGAGCACTTGGGACTGAGCTGGGCTGGTGAGCTTTACATTTACCTTACAAGCTTTCATTTTCACAAACCATAGATAATGATAACAATTCTCCCTTGGCCACTATATGCAAATTGTGTTCAGTTCTTTTAAACTGTCAAAAGAGAGAAGAGTGGCAGCAATAAAATATCATTGGTATTAAGTAATTTTAATAAGATAATTGTAAAATGATTATAAAATATATTTCAATGGCAGACATCAGTCTAGATCATAATATAGGTATCTCCATTTGGATTTAATGGGCATGTCAGCGAAAAATATTTTGTGCACATCAGCCAGTACCTGATGCTTTTTTCCAAGCACCTTCCAAGATTAAAAACTCGCTAAAGGGGCAGAGAGAGGCAGAAACCTCTGCAAGAAACACATATAAAAATTGGAAGGACTAGGAAGAGAGAGAAAGTTGAGAGTGAAAGAGAAAAGAAGACAATTCTGTTGCTGTAAGACAAACAGAGAGTTTACCTGGGTAGAAGATGAGAAGATGTTTCAATTCAGCATGAGTTAGTAGAAATCTGATAGGGAGGCACTGTGAAACAGTGGGGCTAGTATGCAAATTATTAACTTTATCTAGTGGGTGTTTTATGTACAGGAGAAAGTGCTGAAAGGTATTCTGCGTGGTTATGGTGGGTGTAGTGGACCTTTTCTATTTATGTATAAACTATTTCACGTCATTCTTTCCACAGAGCTGGCACGGGAGCTACAATTTGAGATGGACGATATAAACCGAATCCGGGTGGAGAACCCAAACTCCCTTTTGGAGCAGAGTGCAGCTTTACTACACTTGTGGGCATCTCGCCAGGGCCCGAATGCAAAGTGTAGGTACACTATGTATAACAGACACAGAACATGTAAAACCCAGATATTTTTTGAGTAATTGGTTACTTTGTGGAATCACTAAGTTTAGATGAAAATCATACATACAATAGCAAGTAGTATATATAATAATTATACTATATATAATAACCAGGCAAAAAATACATGTCAGTAGTTTCTCATTATAATGGTTAGCTAGTACATTAGTATTATCTACCTGGAAGCTCCGGTGCATAAAGTAGCCTTAAAATATCTAGCATGTATTTAATCTCCTGGCTGCTTGCTACAGGAGAGATATGAGTGGTCCAAGGGACCAACCACATATCTCTCACATGTAGGCAACCAGGGTTGATCACTTGCCCCTGCATTGCAGAGGCAGGTGATCAGGCATATTAAAATGCTGTGGGAAAATGGAAGGTTACCCACCATTTCTCTACTATCAAAAAAATCTATCCATTCATGTGAGTGTATGTGGGTAAGTATAATCAATAAAAACAATATTTAGCCCCTCCCAGGTACTTAAACTTACTGAGGGTCCCAATGGAGAGAGGAGATCACTGGGGCATAGTGGGTAACATTGTTACACAGTGGATGAGGACTGGAACATGAGCCAGCATGTGCTTACCTCCCCTTTTCTGCAGTGGTGATCTATCGTGTGACACGGATGGAGATGTCAGATTGCAGCTTCAGAGGGGAAAGGGAGCACATGCCAGCTACTTCCCATCCACAATACACCAACATTTATCCACTATACCCCAACCCCCCCCCCCCCCCTAGTCATATCAGGATCAATAACATATCAGGAACACAGGCTCAGCATATCAAAATGATTTCTAGCATAGCAAAATAATGAATGCCTTCCTTCTTATGTATTACAGAAAGCATGGTTTAATATAGACTCTCTCACAGCATTTTAAAAACAGCAACTACACAAAAGGATTACACAGTTACCTCATGGTGGGCCGAGCACATTCAAATCCCTCGCCCAGATTAGCATCACCCAATATTAGCCGTGCCTCCTATGGTATGTGCCCGACTGCCTGAAGAGGGGCCAGTCAGGGTACAGGAAAACTATGGGTTTGGCTTAAGGGGTGGACCACTGGGCCGCACCCACAGAGAATCAGAGCGGCCAATAGACCAAAGGGCCTGTAATTACCACAAAGTCCTGCAGTGACATCTTGTGGACAAGAATTGGAATTGTGTGTCCTTTCTGCAAGAGAAACAGCTCTATATGACACGGGCTGGTTTACTTTATACAACTATCCTTTAAAACATGACAGTATATTAGTTAAGGGCAAACCGATCTTCACAAGCACTCCCCCCTGCGACTCAGCAAAGAGGGAGTCAGTCTCCCCGGATTGCCCCTGATGAGCTGACTACTCCGTTCTGGTGTAAGTAATTGTCGGTTTTAGGAAAACAATAGTCTGCAAGAGTCCATAGTCCAGTGTCCACAGGGTAAAAATGTTTCAATATGCTTCAATAGGACCAGTAATAACACCCAGCCCAAACAATCTCCATGCATAATAGGGTGTCAAGGGTATCTGGGGGTTTCTGGGAAAAACTTCCTCTTAGGCCCCCAATTGTAATGCAATTGTAATATGGGTAGCCCCAGGGGTGACCACAGAGCATCAAATTCCCCCATGATCTCCCGAGGCAAAGGCAATGAAACAATGTGTCCCTCTAAAGCCGGAACACAACAAATAACCAACAGATACAGGTTCTCAGGGTCTTGGCCGCCTCGTGCACGTGGCCTGATTCTGGATGTGCAGGGCAGATTTTTGTCACTATTCTCTTCTACCCATTCCAGGGGAGTAAACAATTCTGGTGGTGACCCCAGCACAAACCCCACAGTCCAGGCCAAGTGTCCCCCCTGGGCTATTAGGCCAGGAGCATAGTTGCTCCCATCCAAACTATTTGCTTGGCCTGGGTTCTGCCAACCATCCTATGTGCCAGGGTAATCAATACAGCCCAAGGGTGCCATTGCCATGTCACCCTGCAAAAACCAGGGCAGATGCACTCTTCTGCCCCACTGTATGGGTAAAACTCTCCCCTGGGGCGCCCAGAAAAACAGTAATTCCAAGGGTGAAGGTACTTGCCGGATCTGTAAGCCGGCACCCAATATTGTGATCTGGTCTAAAGGCTCCAATCCTCTAGGTTGCATCTGGATCAGCATATCACATCCCCCTCTCTCTGGAACCACCGCCTGGGCATAGCATTTACCTCCTTCTGAGTCCATGGTTTTCCCTGGCAGGACCTCACTGCTCTCATCCAGACTTCTCCTTGGGCCATCAATTTGACAGACATTCTCTGTCTTCCCCACTGCCTTGTTCTTATCAATGGTGTCCCCACAAACTGTATAGGGCTATTCCCCCTGGTCTGCCACGCTCCCAGGGCTGCTTACTGAGCCTGTCCCTGGAAAAGTGGCTCCTTCCCTGACATTGGCTATCAGCTGGAGCTCCTTCAATGGCTCACAGTCCAAACCAGGGCACAGTGGGCATAGCTAAGGCCATTCAGACTCTTTGAACATGGACAATAATCCAATAAGATGTAGGATTCAAGCGCCTCACTTTGCCATGCTGCGTCTTCCTCATCCTCATCTGATGGGGCTCCTCAAAGTACTTGAGTCAGGTTCCACCTGGGCCCACCTCCTCATTGTTTTCTCCAAGCATGCAGGAGCTCTCTGCCTCCACTGGAAGCTCCACATCCACAGGAACTGAGGTATAGCAGTTATGTACCCCTCTCCAACCCTCCACGACCTCCTGAATAATTATTTCCACCAGGGGCACCAACTTATCCATTGTTATATAAGGAGACATTTTAGCCCTCCACTTCTGGAACCTGCAGTACACCTCGTCTTCCTCAGCTGCAGATAACTTAGGGCCAGGGACAAGGGCTGGGATGACCTCACCTCTGCAGTCCTCATTTTCTGCTTTTAGCTCCTCCAATATGTTTTTGATGGTAGCCATCCTTGCTGCCGGCTCTCGCACCGAGATCTCACCATGCTGCCACCTGTTTGTGAAGATCCCAGATAGGGGTGCTATTCAGCTCCAACACTTCCTGCCTCTCTGTGACCGGCAGTCATATCAGGATCAATAGCATATCAGGAACACAGGCTCAGCATAGCAAAGTGATTTCTAGCATAGCAAAATAAAACAATGCCTTCCTTCTTAAATAAATTACACCATTCCCTATGTATTCCAGAAAGCATTGTTTAATATGGACTCTCTCACAGCATTTTAAAAAGGAGCAACTACACAAAGGATTTCTCACAGTTACCTCATGGTCGGTTGAACAAATTCAAATCCCCTGCCCAGATAAGCATCACCCAATAATAGCCGTGCCTCCTGGGGTATGTGGCCGGCTGCCTGATGAGGGGCCAGTCAGGGGACAGGAAAACTATGGGCTTGACTTGGGGGGCGGGTTCACTGGGCCGCACCCTCAGAGAATCAGAGCGGCAAACAGAACAAATGGCCTGTAATTACCACAATGTCCTGCAGTGACATCTTGTTGACAATTGTGTGTCCTTTCTGTAAGAGAAACAGCTCTATATGACACGAGCTGTTTGTTTGTTTTTACAACTATCCTTTAAAACATGACAGTATATTAGTGCACACTTCGGCACTTCCTTTTTGGGATTGAGATATAGATTGACCTTTTCTGGTCCACTGGCCATGTTTGAGTTTTCTAAACTTTTTGGCATAATGCAGGCAACACTTTCATAGCATCATTGTGTAGGATTTTGAACAGTTCCGTTGGCATTCCATCAAATCCTGCAGCATTGTTATTAGCAAGGCTTCATAGGGCTCATCATAAATCCCTCTTCAAGATGTCTGGTTCCAGCTCATTGGACAAACTATGGAAGATATAAATGCTCTTAAGATCCTTTCAGTGTATTCCTACTTCTATTAAGTCCTTACCATTCTTGCCTCTTATCGTGCCCACTTTGACATGAGAGTTTCCTTGAGATTTCCATTTTTTGAAGAGATGTCTTGACTTTCCCATTATGTTATCTTCTATCTCTTTACATTGCACATTACAGAAAGTTTACTTGTCTACTTTAGTATTCCAATCTCCTATAATGAGAGTAACATATTTTCTTAGTGTTGCATCTACGAGGTGTGGAATATCTTCATAGAATTGGATAACTTTAGTCTCTTTAGCATTCATGGTTGGATCATAGGCTTGGATCACTGTGATGTTAAATGGTTTGCCTTGAATTCAAATTTAAATCATTCTGTCATGTTTTGGTTTGTAGCTAAGCACTGTTTTGGCCACTCGTTAATTGATTATGAGATTTACTCCATGTCTTCTGCTGGATTTTGGATCACAATAGAAGATCTTGTGGTTGATATGAAATGTCCCATTCCAGTCCATTTAACTTTCCTTTCCCCTACATGTACATCTGCAGCAGGGTGTCCTTTCAACTTTGACCCAACCACTTCATTAGATCTGGTGCTACTTGTACCCTACCCTCTGCTCTTCCCCAGTAATGTCTACCACATTCTTACTTGAGTGCCTCATCTCTGATTGTACTCATTTGGTTGTGCTTATCCATACTGTTTTCTTGGCAAAGATACTGGAGTGGCCATCTTGGGTGACCCTACATGTTATAGTTCGTAGCTTCACTGAGATACACAAGCCCCTTTATCACAACAAGGTATTATATGTTTTGGGGCTTATATCATAGCAGAGAAAGACTGGTGTGCAGGAAGGATGATGATCACTCACCATGAATGCATATTCCATATTAATAAAAACATGAAAACCTCTTTATGATTAACACAAGGCAAAAAGCATTACTAAAAATAGTAGGGCATAATGGCTGTGGTCACATAGGCCTCTAAACCATGCCCCCCATGGTAAGGAACACTAATTTCTATTCCATAGGTGTCCCGATACTTTAGCCATGAGGGGCTTTATGGACCTCCATGCCAGGTAGAATGAACCCATATACAATGGGGGTCCTTATTGACCCCTATTGTACTTAAACCTAACCCCCAACCATGGAGCTTCCTATGGACTGGCATGGCACTCTAACTACTAACATAGAGATCCTTATGGCCCCCCATGGACCATATCCCACCTGACACTACCCTGTGGACCATACAATCCCTAACACTATCCCAAAATAAAATAACTTACAGATAAAAAGAATTACAGAAAAAAATACAGAAAAAAAAAGAATTACAGAAAAATACAAAAATATTTACAAAATAAAATAAGAAAAAATTTAAATTATAAAGATAATTCACAAAAAAAAATGTAAGCCTATTTGCTTGGAACTATACTTAGTTAACAGTCTCTTCCCTGGATGGCTGTTTCTATAGTCAAGAAGGTTAACAAAATAATGAAACCACATATGTTAGCCAATCAGAAGCCATAAAAAATAGTATGTATGGCGAGGGTGTGGAGGTTGTTTTTTTTAGGTGGAGGCTGTTTCCATGAGCCGAAGATGAGGATCAAAGGTCTTCAATCAAGATGGAAGAAGACAAATTTTTTATTTTTTTCTGTAATTCTTTATTTTCATTCATTTAATTTATTGGGACTATTGTTAGGAAATATGATGGTGCTTGTGGACTCCTATGGGGGTTGCTAAGATTTCAATCCCTTTATGCTCTTTGGCTTAAATTTGATTGCTACCTATTTCAGCCAATCAGAACACTAGAAAGTTTATATAGAAGGTGGTGGCAAGGCTAAAGTGTGTCATTAGTCACATAGAGCTGCTTTTTTTATATTTTTCTATAGAGCAGCGTGTTTCAGAATGACCTACTCCTTGGGCTATATGGCAAAGGATAGCAGTTACAGCGTTGATGATTATGAGGTGGATAGGTTCTAGGCTCTCTCCACCTATGATGCCTACTGGATTTAAAGTGTGAACTATACAATCTAGAGGAATGGTGATGATGGCTGTGAGAGCTATTGCCCCTAGGTGATTTATCAGACCAACAATATCTATATCTGCAACTGACACAGGGGTCCATAAGAACTCCTATTGTACTAGTTAGGGTGACATGGGTGTCCACTTGATGATTTTTAATCAAGCCTCAATTCCGACACAGTTAAGGTGTTCGCTCCTTCATAGTGTGGGATTTTAGTCATTAAGGCTTCTCTGGTGCATTCTTGTGTATGGTTGAAGCTCAGATTTTATTCCAAGAGGCAAGTAAAAGCTATTTAGAAAATAGTTATGGGATTGGCACTAGGATGGTATGTATCTTAATTTATATTTACATGTATGATGTGATAGGTCAGTAATTTTTTACAGGTGAAACTTTACTGAGGTTTTTTATTATGGGAGCATTGGTAAAGAGTCCACATTCTGGAAATATTGTATTAATGTTTTTTTAACTTTTAGGTATAAGTAAAAAAAATGGAGTAGGATAAACTATATAGAAAAGTCAGTTTAAAGTAAAATAATCATGATTCATTAAGATTCGTACCACACAGTTCTAACAATGTATTCTTTTTTCTATCCTGCAGTGGAGGACCTATATACAGCTTTGCGTAACATTGATCGCAATGAGATTGTCAACATGCTGGAGGGGTCTGGCCGTCAGAGCAGGTGTTTGAAGGGTGAGAGGCGTTACACCAACAGTGACGGATCTGTCTCTCCATCTCAGAGGAATGGTATGATTGTGAGAGTAGAGGGTATTATATTTAAGGTAGAATGGAGGTAGAAGACTTTAGAAGAAGTAGACTAATTAGAATGATAAATGAAGAGTTAAATTATGGAACATTTATGGAGATAACCCATATAAAGGCACTTGGAGTAGATATGAAATGGGGTATAAGTGAGTTAAATAAGGACAGAGAAAGCAAGATAAGGGGCTATGACTTTTTTGAAGTGTGACAGAGGGGTGCCAGTGAATCTGTGCTGTGTTTGAAGAACATGGTTATGGAGACCGACTACAGATGGAATCAATACAACAGAGGGGCAATCACTGTGGAGCATTACAGTGGTCATAAAGGACATTAACATTTCAGGATAGTTTAACACTTCTCTGCTCCATCTTCATCTACTTCCCCCGACATTCCCTTCTTAAACAGAGATTTTCCATGTCAGCCTCATCCTCTAGCTCATCCCTGGAAGTGAATTATATTGGGTTAGTCTCTGTGTGTGTCTCTCACCCTCTCTCTCTCTTTCTCTCTTTCACTCCTTCACTAAGTTTCTCCGTTCACCTCTGACCTCTGACCTCCTCATGCTTATGTCCTCCTTCTGTCAGTCAGACAGGGGTTTCCCCATCATCCCACAAACCCACCCCTTCTTATCCTGAGGCATGTATGTATATCTGTAGCCATTCAATGGGTAACTCCTACAAAGTTAAACATGCATTTTCATGTTATACTAGCATATTACTTCGAATAACAAATCCAAATATCCAATATCACTAGACCTTGCAGATTCATTTGTTAGAAAAAAAAAATCAAATTTAATGTAAGCAATCAAAATATAAATCTGTTTTTTTTTTCTGAGGAGGCATAGGCATGAATTAAAAGCAGGAAATATTGAAATATCCAGATTTATTTATTTAACCCAAAAAATAATACTTTAAAAAATATTAACCTACAGAATTTTTACTTTTTTATTCACTATAGAAATAAACAAATGTCATACTGATTTACACACAGGCTATTTTGTGTCCCAACATTTTCTGGCACCAATTATTTTTCTAAATCTGTCAAATCAGTGTCTTCTGCATTGTCAGTGTCTGTGAGAACTGTGTATTCCTCTTTTATATTTGTATTTCTATGTGCAGTTATATTTAACCGTGTACATGTCTGTGTGTAGTGGTAGCTGATATCTACATATGTTTCTGAATCAGCGAGTGTGTTTTTGAGTGTATGCATACTCATCTAAGAATTACAGTATGTTTCTCTATTTGGCTACCATGGATATGTGAAGATATTCATTTTGCATATCCGCTTTGTTTACATTTGTATGTCTGTGTGAATATACAGTCAGGTCCATAAATATTGGGACATCGACACAATTCTAATCTTTTTGGCTCTATACACCACCACAATGGATTTAAAATTAAACGAACAAGATGTGCTTTAACTGCAGACTTTCAGCTTTAATTCGAGGGTATTTACATCCAAATCAGGTGAACGGTGTAGGAATTACAACAGTTTGTGTATGTGCCTCCCACTTTTTAAGGGACCAAAAGTAATGGGACAGATTAACAGTCATAAAACAAAC
Organism: Discoglossus pictus; assembly: GCA_027410445.1. NCBI lineage: Eukaryota > Metazoa > Chordata > Amphibia > Anura > Alytidae > Discoglossus > Discoglossus pictus. Next base: position 130,323,359 of record CM050167.1, on the reverse strand, counting down.
TTTCACTTTTTAATACTTGGTTGCAAATCCTTTGCAGTCAATTACAGCCTGAAGTCTGGAACGCATAGACATCACTAGATGCTGGGTTTCATCCCTGGTGATGCTCTGCCAGGCCTCTATTGCAACTGTCTTCAGTTCCTGCTTGTTCTTGGGGCATTTTCCCTTCAGTTTTGTCTTCAGCAAGTGAAATGCATGCTCAATCGGATTCAGGTCAGGTGATTGACTTGGCCATTGCATAACATTCCACTTCTTTCCCTTAAAAAACTCTTTGGCTGCTTTTGCAGTAAGCTTCAGGTCATTGTCCATCTGCACTGTGAAGCACCGTCCAATGAGTTCTGAAGCTTTTGGCTGAATATGAGCAGATAATATTGCCTGAAACACTTCAGAATTCATCCTGCTGCTTTTGTCAGCAGTCACATCATCAATAAATACAAGAGAACCAGTTCCATTGGCAGCCATACATGCCCACGCCATGACACTACCACCACCATGCTTCACTGATGAGGTGGTATGCTTTGGATCATGAGCAGTTCCTTTCCTTCTCCATACTCTTCTCTTCCCATCACTCTGGTATAAGTTGATCTTGGTCTCATCTGTCCATAGGATGTTGTTCCAGAACTGTGAAGGCTTTTTTAGATGTTGTTTGGCAAACTCTAATCTGGCCTTCCTGTTTTTGAGGCTCACCAATGGTTTACATCTTGTGGTGAACCCTCTGTATTCACTCTGGTGAAGTCTTCTCTTGATTGTTGACTTTGACACACATACACCTGCCTCCTGGAGAGTATTCTTGATCTGGCCAACTGTTGTGAAGGGTGTTTTCTTCACCAGGGAAATAATTCTTCGGTCATCCACCACAGTTGTTTTCCGTGGTCTTCCGGGTCTTTTGGCGTTGCTGAGCTCCTTGGTGCATTCTTTCTTTTTAAGGATGTTTCAAACAGTTGATTTGGTCACACCTAATGTTTTTGCTATCTCTCTGATGGGGTTGTTTTGTTTTTTCAGCCTAATGATGGCTTGCTTCACTGATAGTGACAGCTCTTTGGATCTCATATTGAGAGTTAACAGCAACAAATGCAAATAGCACACTTGAAATGAACTCTGGAGCTTGTATCAGCTCTTTGTAAATGGGATAATGAGGGAATAACACACACCTGGCCATGGAACAGCTGAGCAGACAATTGTCCCATTACTTTTGGTCCCTTAAAAAGTGGGAGGCACATTTACAAACTGTTGTAATTCCTACACCGTTTACCTGATTTGGATGTAAATACCCTCAAATTAAAGCTGAAAGTCTGCAGTTAAAGCACATCTTGTTCGTTTCATTTCAAATTTATTGTGGTGGTGTATAGAGCCAAAAAGGTTAGAATTGTGTCCATGTCCCAATATTTATGGACCTGACTGTATGCGGACCTACAGCATGTGCAACAGGTACAAACCACGAGGATAGTATAAGGCAGAACGCATTGCTACTGGTTGAAGCCTGGGATAAAGATGGGTTTCATATATATATATATATATATATATATATATATATATATATATATATATGAAAAGCTGCCCCCCCCCCCCCCCCCCCCCCCGGATTAGATTTGCTCCAATCACTAGCTCTGACACTGAATTGTATTTCCTTGGTATTGTTTGGTCTCATTTCATATGCCTAGGTTGGCTATATTTCTAAGTTTATCTGTAGCAATGTGTTTGCATGAAGGTGCTGTTGGTTGTATTTTGTTATCTGTGTAGGTGAAACTTTGTTGTCTTTATATGTCTTACTCTGTGTCCAGCATGTGTGTTTGTTCCATATACTATATCCTGTGCTTTCTATATTTATCTCTCTGGGTTGTTTTCTTTGGCACGGTGTAGATACATGTTTTTTTGGCTGCAGAAACTTGGTGTAATTATTTCTTCAGAAGACACTGCTTGGATCAGTGCTATCATCATATATCTGAATGGTATGTTTAATTGGAGGGCAGGGAGTGGTGGAGGACTCTTGTCAGGGGTCCCTTCTCCTTCCCCCCTGGTGGGTCTCATGTTTCTAAAAGCAGCAGACAGGGTGTGACTCGTGGCAGGGTGGCTGTCAGTGCTGATGACTGAAACAGCTGAGTGGCTGTGGTGACAAGAGACCTTGGAGCTTGTAGATTCAGCACATTCGCACCTACTTTTATATAGGGGACAGGACCAGGGAGTTGAACCTGATACAGAATATATCAATATAAAACCATGTGCGAACTGTGATAAAATACCACTACTTATTTACACACTTTATTTCATATTAGCATTTCATTAATTCATTATTGAATTAATGATAATGTCTAAGCCATTACCATTTCTTCACACTGATCCTATACCTTGACTCAGTTAGATAGACGCCTCCGAAAAGATTTCTGCATTTTTAAACTGCGAGATTGTATACCAATAAATTATTACTTTCTTTGATGTCTGTTTTACCAAGAGCTTCTAATTAGAGGTCTAAGGAAAAATATTTTGTTACACTTCCTCATATTTCTCAGGGATAAATCAAATCTGTACCCTATTTGTGGTGCTTTTAATGTTTTTTTCTTCTGTCACCCCAAATTCAAGTTGTTTTTTTGTTTTTTTTTTACTTATTCCGAAAGATTATTAAACAATGGCTACACATTGTTTTTACAATCCTACACATATATGCAAATGTGCAACTCCAGAATTAGCTGCTTCGATGTGCTAAATAGATTCACATTCTGCTTGTGTTTCTCTGTGGTGGCCAAAACATTAACCCCCAATGTTGTCATTCAGTTACAGCCTCTCCCCATTCCTTTTTTTAAGTATTCTGAGATCCAAATTAGCATACCGAGTTGCACATTAGCCACAAAAACAATGCTCAGCAATGATTTATTGACGAGAAAAAATGTATAGCCAGTTTATTAGATGCTCTTTAAGATGAAATCAACTTCACATTGGGAGTAATGTCCCTTGTTTAAGCATATTTTTATTCAATGAAACTGCAACAGTTGTAAAAGCTATGCTGAGCAGGAAGGTCAAATGAATTCACATTTATTTTTATGCAGTTACTGATACAATATTTTTAATTCTTTATTATATAAAACATTGCATTTTAACGGTGGCTTAAATTTCAAAACAGCTGTGTTACTTTGAAGTTCCAAGTCAGATTAGTAAAACGAAAAGGTTAAATGTTTTTAAGTGTAAACCCCTATTAATCCTTGCAGAAATAGTGGTAATAAGGATCGTTTTAATGTGTACCTTTTTATTAACGCTTTCTATTTCACTTTGGGACAATTTAGCTAATTTGTTGTGTGTGCTACAGTACATACACCGAAAACACTTGGGTTAAAATAACATAATGACAATACTGGAGTGGACCCAGGGAGATGGGGAGGAATGGGGGGATATTTTCTGTCTCTTTGGGGTGAGTGTGTGTGACACCCCCTTCCCCACCCTACCACCCCACAGGTCACCCCCTGGCACAGGACGAGCTGCTTTCCCCGGCCTCCCTCAACTACTCCCTTCCCTCCCCACTGAGGTTGGATCAGTACTGGAGTGAGGCAAGCATTTTGGATGGAGTCCCTATGGCAACAGCAGAGCCTGAAGGGCTATTGGATCTGCCTGATCTTCCACTTTGGGCCTCAGGTCTGTCCCCTTCCCTCGTGGCCCCTGAGGACTCATCCCTGGACTGCAGCAAAGCTGAGGACGAGTGGGACACCCAGCCACGCCCATCCTCGGGTTCCCCTGATCTGGAGGAGGAGGAGACTGAAGCTGGAGGTCAGAGGTTAAAGGTTACAGTGGAAGACATTAAGAGAGAGAGGGGTTAGAGTGTCATTGCTAAACAGTCGGTGCATGTGTCTCCCTACAGGCCCAGAGAGGGTACAGGCCAGGATTACAGAGACTCCTACCACGTGTTGGGTGACGGGGAGCACTGTGGAGAGGTAACCCAACTCTTAAATTATTGATTTAGATCGACACCAAACTGGCACAGGATAATAAAAACCTAAACCACCATTTACCTGGAGTCTGTCATTGTTACAAATAAACATCCTGTATAAGGAGTCTCAGTATGGCAAACCATATATGCAATTGGAAAAACATTGCAAAAGACTAATGTAGCCTAATTCAACCACCAGATGCCTCTGCCTTCATGTGTGCTATATTTATGTGTCCACACACAATGCATCATTTTCAAATTTGCACACACCATAATACTAATCACACACTTTGCTGCATATAAACACATACCCTTGTATATGAATTAACACCATTTTGTTTCTATCCCCTCTACAAACTGTTCTATAGAGTGCTGGACTGGAATGCAGATGCTCCTATACCATCCCCTCCACCCCGTTCACCACGTCAAGACAATGGTGCACCGCTGAACTATGAGGAGCTTCATCCGACCTTAAAGGGGAGTACAAGAATCCGGGTTACACAGCAAAGCACCATGTACAGTGGAAGGAGACTGGGAGAGGTACGTTTCCTGGCAAGGTAATAGAGGTCATGAATGGCTTACTGCTACCATGACACTGCCTATATGTACAAATATATGTGTATTACCTATAAGTATATACAAATGGAACTTGTATGTGGTAGGTACAATTACAGATAGGCATTTCTGTGACTATGCAATCATTATGCTATGCTACTGCATCTTCAGGCAGCCTGCTGCCCCCCTGAAATTGTGCTGCCCTAGGCCTAAACACACCATACATTACAGGCTATGCAATGCGCAGAGAAAATAACATTGCGTCATTGCGTTTATACATTGAATTTGTGAATATATATATATATATATATATATATATATATACATACATATACAGTTATTTAGAGGATCGTTTTTCTTTTTCTCAACATTCTTTTCAGTTTTTGTCTTACTTCCACCACTGGTGTAAAGGCTTAATTTGAAACATCTAATTACTGTTCCTTTTCAATCGGCAGCTCTAAATATAACATTTGTTCCATAAATTAAATATATAGACAGACTAATATGCAGACGCTGATAGCATTCTTGATATGGTAATGGACAAATCATTTTATAGCCACACACATAACATTGACACACAGGAAATGGACAGACAAGGCAGTGAATCAGGTCTTATGCTAATGTCTGTTTCTAAGTTTATGAGAAACTTTCTGGCAGTCAGTGACTTTGAGCGCAGCTCTGAGGTCAGCCCCCACCCCTGCCATCCTTAGGGAGGTATTCAGTGTTCCTGCCACCTCCTCTACCCCAGAGTCTTATTTCAACCCCTCCCCACCAACAGCTGATAGACACAGACAGCAAGAGACTTTATCACTGAGTAATCATACCCTGAACACCCCAGACCCCCGCCAACAGAGGGGATATATCCGAACTTCTGCTGATTTTAGGGCTGGGATGGGGACTTGATCTGATGGGGTGCAATTTCAGGTGATTTATAGAAAGTTGGATCCACTTTAGAATTAGTAGATATACTATTTTTGGGGAGGCTTTTTATAACACAGGGAAATAATAGAAATAGTTAAACTAAGGAGATTGTATGTTTTTATCCTGAAACACAATATGCAATATTTAGAGGGGGATATGGACTATTTTTTATTATATTATTAGATATTATTTTGTTTACGTAGGAGTTATATATAGGTCATATTAGTATTGAGAATATTTTATGGTACATTTTATATTAATGGTAATGGTGGGGTATTTCCAAATATCTTTCCTGTACAAAGAAGATTCTCCAAGAGGTATAGGCAATTTTAGGGTGAATAATTGAGGAAACTAATTCATCTAAATAAGAATTTTCTGAGATTGGTCTTTGAAGAGAAATAGTGGGGATTCCTTGGAAGGTGATAGTGGAGCAGGATGTGGGGGTTCCTGACAGAGTTAGGGGTGTGCATAGTGCTGATTGGTTTCTTCGTCGTGAGCTGCCAAAATGTGGTACACATCGCCCGTGGAGCTGGCAAATTCGTGCTTAAACGACTCCACACAGAATTGGACCGGGAACTAGGTGAGGGAGGGGGAGAGGACGACGAGGAGACACTGACTACCAAAGTTGTGCGGAGGAGGGTGATTGTCAAGGTAAAAGGAGGACACAATTTATTTGTATTGAATAGGAATTTGATTTGTATATCTATATATAACATAAGTGTTTATATAAAAATGGATCATTCCTTTAATCCATTTTTTTTAGTTTTACAGTAATCATTATCTTTTCATGTTTCACATTTATTTGTATGCTATTCTCTCCTGTGTGTTCTTAAAGTTCCCTCGTACGACCCCTGTAAAAACTTCACAACTTGTGAATTACATTACAAAATAACACCATTAGCGTGTATGCAAGACAGTAATAACTCTGATTATGTCATGGGAGATTCCATTTTAGACTGCTTGCGTGTCTGTAGCTTGAAGGGGCTTATCCTATGAGGCTTACTCTGTTATCAAGTATACTGATTAGCAGCCTTATTAAATTGTGATTTGGCCAATTGAATAGGGCTCTATATAAACACAGAGCATATTTTTTACAGACATTTTTAGTTAGTGAACGTCTATCCAAAAGCAAGGTCTTCACTAACTAAAAACTTCTGTAAAAAATATGCTATGTGCTTATATAGAGCCCTATTCAATTGGCCGAATCACAATTTAATAAGGCTGCAGAAAGGTAGTTTTCAACATAATTGAATACAAATCATATCTGAATCCACAGTTCCTACCACTCCTCCCTAATGCCCAATCCTTTTAGGAATAAAGACAACATTTCTATCATCAATAAAGCAAAACCGAATTTTGTTTTAGAAATTAAAGTCTGTAATTATAAGAATACTTTGCACATTATCAAACCAAAGGAGATATTACAAATATGACAATTAACTGGTCCTTTAAAGTATTTTTTGAGATTCTGACATAACACGACAGGATATAGAACACAGGGTCCCAAACTCACCAGAAGTGGTCCACAGAAGAACTATGATTAAAAAATAGCTTTGAATATTCTGATTAAATTGAATAAATAAGTAAAATCGTACAGGTATGCGTGGCTGCTAGACTGTAATGTTTATACAATAAGCTGCACTGCAATATAGTTTTTGGCAATGCAGTTGTTAAACAATAGGCTAAAAGCATTAACTGGTTCACCAAGACCCTCCGCAATATTCAGGTGGTTCACCAGGGCCATCAGCAATATTCAGGTGGTTCACCAGGGCCATCAGCAATATTCAGGTGGTTCACCAAGACCCTCAGCAATATTCAGGTGGTTCACCAAGACCCTCAGCAATATTCAGGTGGTTCACCAGGGCCATCAGCAATATTCAGGTGGTTCACCAAGACCCTCAGCAATATTCAGGTGGTTCACCAAGACCCTCAGCAATATTCAGGTGGTTCACCAGGGCCATCAGCAATATTCAGGTGGTTCACCAAGACCCTCAGCAATATTCAGGTGGTTCACCAGGGCCATCAGCAAATATCTGATGGTCCATTCAAAAGTTCAGGAACAACTTGTATAGAAGATATCATCAATAGTGTTTCCTATATTTGTTGGTTAAAGAACCACTGTTAATGTCATTGCAAGAGGATATATTTATCTAAAATATACACTGATCATTAATGTGATTCCTTTTTAATCATTTATATAAGCAATGTTTGATCTTTGAATTAATGAATTTCATTTTATATTCAAAGTATGAGCCTTTAGTTGAGTATTTGGCTCCACCCAGATAATGTCATTAAGGGAAGGGTTGGCTGTAACATAGGTCTAAAGGGTTTTAAAAACCAATTGGATGTGATAAGAAAATAAACAATGATTCCTACAGCAAAAGTTTGTTGCCAGTGGTAGCCACTGTAACGCAACAAGTCTCCTGAGTGGGGAATTGTTTTAATACACTTTGTGCCTGAAGATTTAGCTGTTGCTTGTTAGAGAAGTTGATTATAGGCGTTATACCTTAAAGGAAGGACCAGTCATATTATAATTGTAACCGATCTATAACAATTTTGGAATAATACATATAATATATATTATCAATATAGATCTAAATGTATAATGTTAATAATCTGATCCACATAATAGGTAAATGTAAAACATCAACTAAAGTTAAAGAGAAAAGAACATCTCTAAATCTGTTATCTGTTATGTATCCCCTCCAGGAGTTATACCATGATCATACTATGACAAACAGAGGAAGTAAAAAAGTTATTATTATCAATTAATACAAAATTCATAAAATTAATCAATGGCCGCTTAAAAATTAAAAGTAATAGAACTGGCGCCTGTCATGAACATTGTAACAATGAATACAATAATTGAATATAATAGTCAGAATTCAAGTTTTACATATATACTAATTGTATTACAAATAATGGGACAAAAACAGCAAATATATCTATTATTGATAATGTGTTTACCTGCGATAGATAGATAGATAGATAGATAGATAGATAGATAGATAGATAGAAAAAAACACAATACTACTTTATTAGGTGTCTTACAGTGCTTCATGTACATTAACATTGCTATATTAATTGAAGCGAATAATGAAATTAAATGTAATTGAAACTGTATTTAGCTTTAATGTATATAAATATATACATTTTATACTGTATTATACCAGTGCTGTATCAGAATGGGCCATGTGTGTCCCTGAAATGTCATGCAGCTGGAAATTTCTGCAAGTCTAGTACCTACTAATTTTCTGATTAAACCTCATGCCTACAAATGGAATTAGATACAGTATATGTATTTATTAATTGTCCTTTTCTGTTTCAGGGCAATGAGGTCCCTGACATTCCTGGGGAACAGGTGACAGAGGAAGAGTTCACAGATGAACAGGGGAACATTGTGACAAAAAAGGTATGTATGTTCTGTTTTTAACAAAGCACTTTTTGTGCAAATAACATCAAACTTTTTTCTGACTATGGCATATTGCATCTAGTGCCATATTGAGATTTTTATGAGCCTCACTTTTTGCCTTTTTTTTTTTGTTTTTACCTTTATCTATATACAATAAAAGCTATAAGATTATTTTTGTTTGTTGTTAAATAGTGGTCACAATTAAAGGCAGTAACATAGTATCGAAGGATAGTCAATAAGTCACAATGATAAAGAAGATTAGGTATGTGCTAAAAACAAAAACGTATGAAAAAGTTTGAAAATTATGTTTTTTGATAAAAGTCACATGTATGGATACCCTACAAACAACACAGGCAAACAAACTTAAATAACCTTTTGTGAAATATGCAATAAACTAAGAACATTAGCAGCAATGGAAGCCAAGGGCATAAAAACATTTACAGGGGAAATCATCATTTTATCTGACGTTGGCAGTGTAAGGAAGCTACCATGATAGTTGTACTTCTTTTCCAAGGCACTTGCAAGCTGCCTTCGACTGAGCATGTGGGGGATGATGGAAGATGTTCAATGCTGAAATGTTACCCGAGTTTACCAATATATCCCCTTCCCTCCTCCTACCTCTCAATGGCAGAGCTAGTGATTGGAGAGTCCCAGTTCAAAATCATTTGGAGGTCCCCCATCTACAAGAAGCCAAAGAGATATAATGCATTGGCCTGATTAATCCAGAGAGATTGGATCACCTTTTCTAAAAATAATTATGTGTCCCTTTTCCCTAAGAAATTAGGAGTCCCCCTTTACCCCAGGTTTCTCCTGGCAGCAGTGGGTCCCTATCCTGTAGTGAGCCACCAGTGCTGGGCAACTACTGTACAAGCAGTAGCTCCGCCATTGCACTCTTACTCAGTTTTCATGGTAGCAGGAAATGTACATTATATCCTTCAGACACAAGCCGTGTATCTTTACTTAAAAATGCTTTTACGCCAAACAGCTCGCACAGCTGCTAATTTCTTGCAAACTTTACAAATAAATTAGATTTTTTTTCTCAACCATGGTATTTTAAATGAAGATAAGCAATGCAACATATAAATACCATCAGTGGACCATACAGGAACATACAAAAGTGCTATGAGTGACACAAAGTGATAAATCAACATTCAGCGACAGACACATTATGCACAGGCACTGACAAACAGTAATAATACATTTATTCTAATACAAGGTTGGCAGTGTATATAGTGTTCTTTATTTAAAAAAATCACACCTGATCTGTTAGATTTTAATACAGTTCCTGCCTTAGATGCCTAGGGCAGCTGAAGATATCGGTAATGTGTCTTGAAATAATGTGTGTATTTTCACAGAAATGTAGTGATAGTTCCTTATGTAAGTACCTTTTCTGATTTACTGTATATATACATATGTGCATCAAAACTATGATTTGGGATGGAGGAAAGAGGAACAGTGACCAGAGTTTGTGGGTGCAGTGATTTGAATCTGATTATACTCCTCTTTTATTATCTGGGAAAATAATAAGATTTGCCAATGGCACAAGAAGTAGAAAAGGATTTAACTGGACATCAATGGTCCAGAATAGGCTTTTAGCCTGTGCACTTACTGCACCAAAAACACACAATGTATGAATAAATATCAGAATACATATTTAAGGACACAAGCAAAAAACAGAGACAAAGACAAGGCAAACAAATTGACTGTTTAGCAAATAATTACACAGACTTCAAACTACAAAATGTAGGTGGCTCAACAAATATAAAATATGCGTGTCCTCCAATGTCATACAATGTGTATGATACTTTTTGTTTTTATATGTTACTTTGAATTTGTATGTCATTACATATCTCTGTGACGCCCTTATATCACCGTATATACCTGTACATTACTTTTTTTCCACATGAATCTAAAGTATTTCACAAACTAATAACATTAGCAGCTATTTAAGCCAGGATCATAAAATCGTGCTAGAGAAAGTCTTATATTTAGCAGACTCTGCTCTTGTCATGCTATTATGTTCAGACTTGCTTTAAAATCATCAGATATTTTTTGATGAATGTATTATAATTCTAAAACTCCATAGTTTTAGCACAGATCTAAATAATTAAAGTTACACAAAATCAATATTCTATTAGGCCCGTAGCTCTAGCTCGCATATAAAGTCTGATCCACAACTGAAAAAAGTATCAGGTTTCTGTTAAAAATATTACAAGTATGAAATAGAACTCACAAGGGCTTTTTCAAACACTTATTATAGATGTAGCAGCAACTAAACACACAGTACTGTACTTAAAATAGCACTGGAAGGCTTTAATACAAATTAATTGCACAGCAGTCTCAAAACCACAAATATGCAATTAATAAATATTTTTATTAAATGTTATTTTAGAGTAATAGCGATTCCGGGACTCAAGGTGTTAATACATATCATATTAAACAGGAAAAATACTCTTTTTTTATGGGAAGTATCAAAATCACAAAACTGTAACAGTTATAGAAACTATAAATAAGAATAGAGAGTGTAACCAATATATGAAAATAGAAAGAAAAAAGACACTCTAAGTCTACTCTTAGGTCCCATTAAATAGTCTCAAAAACGGATATGTTAAAACCACAAATTTTATTAACAATGTTTAAATATACTAATCACAGCAATTAAAAATATAAAATTACATAAAAAATATACACATTCCCCTGATGTTAACAGTATTATATAACAATATTATTTTAAATATGATATTTAAAATATTTAATTTCCGTATGCTGGCCCAATACAATCCAAGTAAATAAACCTTGAGCACAAACACCAAGGTGTTAATGGCCCAGCATAATCAAGAAACAAGAAACCTTTGAGTATAAATACCTAGCTGCTACCCTTCACATGTCACATTTGGATACTAATAATAATTAAAGTGCCAATAAGAAAAGATTTATGTGAAAAAATATATTAGCATAAGTAGTTAGTTAGTGCTAAGTGTAAAATATGACAGAATAAATCCGATTACAGAATGTGACAAATGTTGTAAACCACCGAGGGATCAAGCTCAACTAGTTTTATGCAGGGCCCCAGATAATAATCCAAGTCACTAATGCCCTGCTATCACATATAAACAAAAATGAGGCTACAGTACTCTAAAGACGCCACCAAACACCTACGGATTTTCCAAAAAAGACGTACGAGATCCGAAAACAAGGACGCAACCCGCGCGACCCAAAATACATTAGAAACACAATAAATACACACAACAAACACATAAAAACCTTACCCACAGCAAGGGGGGGGGGGGGCACCCAGGACCTCTGCAAGTTAAGTTACACCTCGATTTAAGTCCAAATTACAGAGTTTAGACACCCGAAATCACCTAAGCGAGAGAAAAAAGGGCCGCCGAACAAAACGAAAACCAGGCTAAAGGACCCTTAACACGCAAAACACCACCAAACACCTACGGATTTTCCGAAAACGTCGGACGACATCCGAAAACAAGGACGCTAAATCAGCCACAGCCGCATACCACACATTAGGCGCCATTTTAGAACAATAACTTATACAATCCGGAAGTACACAGCTACCCTAACGGATTTGCCTCGCGCACGCACACTATTACACTACACACTGCACACATTCATGACACTTACACAGCAGCTCCACAGCACTAATGCTGCAGCAACATGAAAACAGATTGCCAGCTCTTCAACACAATGCTTCCTGCATATATTACTTCACAATAGGAAAAGTATAGTCATTTCTTATTTTATTAATTATTCATTGCCATACCAAAAAAAAAAAACAATGCTGCTCATAGCGCACAAACAACCAAGAGCCTCGCAAAGAGCGCCAAAGGCGCTCATTGCGAGCTACGCGATGAGCTCCGAAGGCGCACAGCGCGAGCCTTGCAATGAGCGCCGAATTATCTTGGAACACTAACAAAATTAATTTTGCACACAAACAACATTACCTGCCTTACAACCTTTTACCATAATTTTTTGACGGGCAAGTCGCTAGTAATATAAGAATAATATACATAAATATCTATATATTATCCAATCCTGATTCTATAATGAATTTACAATACAATGGTAATATCATTGGTTACTCTTTTTAACTATAATGTAATAGTGTAGCCAAAATGGGCCACAATAAATCCATTCAGTAATACATAATATTAGGACGCAATATTTACAGCACATGTATGTAACAAAGTAACTTATCTTTTAAATAAGTCTATTGAATAGTATATAGTGCTTAGGTACAGCTTCCAGCATCGGAACACAAACAGGCCGACATCCACAATCCACAGGGAGACTGGTTGGCGTGTGTCACCATCAGGGGTGCATCGGGATCCGGTTAACGCGCGTTTTGCGATGAACACTTTCTCAAGACCTCCTTATAATGAAACCCAACTGGCAAATATTAACTACTTGAACTAATTAATTCCATGATTTGTGTTTTTTACTGATGTCATGATGACAGTCTCATTTACTATTGGCTGTGTATAAGTATAAGTCAATTCCACGATTGTTTAAATATTGTCAGATCATATGATCATGCTGTCAGATCATATGATCATGCCACCTGAAATCCTACTTAAAAAGGCAGGGTTTATGAGTTCAGCCTTGTGGTTGGAATTTGTGAGCTGGAGTCAATAGAATACATCTAAACATTTATAAGAAAAGAAAAAAAAACATGCAGCTAAAAGGATATGGCTCAACGTGAACCTCCCTGTCTCAGTTCAGACTATCCACTAGTCTTCAGATATTCAGACACTGTCTGAATACCGTCTTCTCAGAGAAGCTCACCACTTAATTCCACTTTTTATCTATATATATATATATATATATATATATATATATATTCTGTTTCTCACACCTCTTTCTCCCTATAGCTTCTATCCATAAAGCAAACCCCTAACCTTATGTCTCTACAAGTCCTATTACCTTCTTACATTGTAAGCTTTCCCAAGAGCAGAGCCCTTATCTCCTCCTGTACCAATGTATTAGTGCAAATATTCTGTCTTATTTGTACTATCTTTTAACATATGTCAAATTTTATCCATGTGTTTATGCTCTTTATACTTTTTCCTATAGAATGTGCTGGAGCTCAACAAATAAAATATAATAACAATAATTTAATAAATTAGATGTCACTGTGTCTTGTGATGTCCTCTGCAGACAGTCCGGAAGGTGCTGCGAAGAGTGGGACCCCCAGGATCCACAGATTTGGGTGATAATGAAGACCTACTGATAGAAGGGACATTACAAGAACCAGAGGAACTGGAAAGTGAGACGCCTAATTACCTGAAGTATGCAGTGTTACATAGAGAGGTACGGATACTGTAGAGCTTTTTCTGTTACTTTGTCAACAAATATATTTCCACATTTTCCCCTTATGTCTTTGACTCTATTTACTCTATTTGTCTGTTTTTGCACGTCTCTATTTCCAGTCCCAATTTTTTCACTCTCTTCATTTGTTTTCACCCTCTCTGTTTTCCTCTGTCAATGTTAATTACCCAAATCCGACTGGTCACTGAGTTATTGGTTTACCAAAAATTCTCCAGTTGAGATCAAGCATGTAAATGTGAGCCACTGAAAACCTAATATGGCTATTAAATACCAATGTCCTAAATAGTAGAAACAACTATCATCATCTACAATCTTAGGCTTAAAGACTGATGATGCCTGTTGAAAAGTGGCTGTACATTTTTGTTCCAAAACTAAAGCATTCTCCCCATTGTACCTTTGCACTTTAATATACTATAATGATTGTAATTAAAGAAAATTATGAAGTATATAACAAACAAACAACATTAGAGGCTGTGCAAGTCATGGACAATGGAGAAATCCATTTTTTCTTTGTTATATCGCTTTTCATGATCTGGATGGTGTGTGTGTTTTTATTTATCAGTGTAGTGAGGGGTTGGAGAGGATGGAGCAGGGAGACGTCAGGAGGCTTTGTTAGGTTTAAATTGGCACCACCCCATTCCCCCTCACAGACCTAGTAGAAGCCTACTCACATTAACAGATGCAAGCTCTGCTATCTATACATCTAAATGCCCCTCTCACACATACAACTGCAATTTATAATCTTAATGGAGCAAATCTAGGGTTATCAGATATTGAAAGGGATTTGGGAGTGCTTGTGGACAACCACCTAGGTAACAGCGCTCAAAGCCAAGCAGCAGCTGCAAAGTCAAGTCAAATATTAGCATTTATTAAGAAGGGTATAGAAGCCAGGGAAGCAAATATAATTCTGCCACTTTACAAATCTCTAGTACGCCCTTATTTGGAATATGGAGTACAATTTTGGGCACCACCTCATAAAAAGGACATTTTAGAGCTGGAAAAGGTACAAAAGAGGGCAACAAAACTAATAAGGGGAACAGAGGGGCTAAGTTATGAAGAAAGACTAACAAAATTAAACGTATTTACTCTAGAAAAAAGGCATCTAAGAGGAGATATGATTACATTATATAAATACATCCAGGGTCAGTATAAAGAATTTTCAAGGGAGCTTTTTGTGCCAAGAGGTTTTCAACTGACAAGAGGACATCCTTTGAGGTTAGAAGTAAAAAGATTCCACCTTAAAGAAAGAAAAGGCTTCTTCACAGTAAGGGTGGTTAATTATTATTATTATTATCCTTTATTTATAACGCGCCAACATATTCCTCAGCGCAATACAGGGGTTAGGTACAAGTATAAACAATACCCCACAATGAAAATAATGGAAGACCCTGTTATTGAGCTTTCAAGCTGATATACACTGTGCTTTCCCTAAAGCACCTCACAAGATTAAAACTCGCAAACTTACATTCTAAAGGATCTGTGGAAATCTCTACCAGAGGAGGTGGTGACAGCGGATTCGATAGATAACTTTAAAAAGGGATTGGATATATTTGTTAATGAAAAGGGCATTAAGGGCTATCCTGGATAAATAGAGAGGCAGTATTGATCCAGGGATGAATCCGATCGCCAGTATCTGGGGTCAGGAAGGAATTTTATATTTTTTTCCCTGTTGAGACAATCTCCAAAGTTTCACTGGTTTTTTTTTTCTGTTTGCCTTCCTCTAGATCAATTATCAATAAATCTGCGTATTGCAGATCAGTGGAGATCTAAAATGGTTGAACTTGATGGACTAAAGTCTTTTTTCAACCTAAATTCCTATGTAACTATGTAACTTGCACCAATGCATAATGGATACCTCCAGAATCCAGCAGACGTTTATGACTTTTTCCCTAGTTAATTATGCTCTTAGTCAGAATCAAAGTTTAAAAAAAATATACAGTGGTCTGTTATAGGCAAATGTCTACAGTAAAACAGTAAATTATCACTGCCTTAAAGCTCCATCATTCATACTTAGATCAGTAAAGCCACAATTCAGTATCCTTTGTCCCACTTGTGCTTCATTCCTTTACACCATTCCCTCTTATTCTCTTGCTATCTTCATCACTCCACCACCCTTTATTTTTCTGTTTCCCTGTCTTTATTCCCTTCTTTTCCTTCTTTCTACCCTACTTCTATTTTTATCTTATTTCCTTCATTTTCCCGTACACCTCACACTATACTACTGTACTCCTACTAAAAAAGTACACTGAAATCTTATATTTACAACATGTTTTTTGAAGTGCTGTAATAGGTAAAGGGGAAAGATTTTTGAAAATGTAAAAAAAAAATGCAGCCTTTTAGTTTATTAACTATTTTACACAGTTATTCTGTAGTGGGGAAAAATATTCCTGATCTTATTATCAGTTTCTACAAATGAGAAAAGGCCTTGAATGCAAAGAATGTTTCAAGTAACTCAATTGAAATATGGTATTGGTGCCAGTGCCTTTAATAGGGCTAAAGGAAATCTACAACAGAGGGTCTGCACTTCTGTATCAGTGTCATGCAATTAATGTTGTTTATCCCAGTTGACCCCAGTTGTTACATGGACCATCTGAGTAAAGCTCACATATCACCATTTGGAAACTTCTGGACTAGAAAATAATCTGTTCAGAAAGCAGCTAAACAAACAAAATAATTGCATATAATAGAATTTATTTGTATTTGCTAAAATATTCATTTATTATTGATTATATTTCTTCACAAGACAATGTTGTAAATATGGCACTAGTTTCCATTTAAATTCTACTTTTTTGCATAGACTTCTCTTGTTAACATTATTTCTCTATATTCATATCTCTCTGAATTTTCATTCACTGTCTTTCTTTGTTTCATTTTGTCACTGTCTATCCCTCCTGTGTCTTTGTCTTTAATGTCACTTTGTTAATCCTCATACCTTTGTCCCTTGTTACTGTGTCTTCACATCCCTCCCCTCCTACCCCTTGTGCCTCTGTGTCCTCTCCCATGCCGCCCCTTGGCAGGCAGAGGACGAGCGTGACACTCTAAGGTCAGAGGTCGGAGACGGGAGAAAGGGGGCACAGATTGTGAAACGAGCCGGCACCAAACGGGTGCATCAGTGAAAACCCAAAACTAGGACAGCACATAAACTGGGATATACCCAGGTAAAATTTTAAAAACTGTGAAGCTCCGAGGTAACATTTGAAAATATGACCCTTCACAAAAAATAACCCAAACTAACTTGGGAATTCCTAAATAACAACTATAAAGCCAGGCTGACACTCTCAGCATGTTTCCAAACGGTGAGACCCAATCATACCTTGTATTCATTTATAATGATCAACCATTAAAAGTCACAGCATTGCTATATAGTGATGCACAGTGTACTATCCTAGCATTTAGGATGGCCCCACACACCTAATTATTTCTGTGCCTTATGCCTCCTTATACCATTACTCACATTTATTTATGTTCTTTCTGAGGTCCATCTTTTTTACTCAAATCTGTATTTTTTTACATCGTAATGCTGTTGCTGACTCCCCCTGCAATATGGTTGTTTCTCTCACATTGTGACCTGGCTACCTCTCTCTTTCTCGTCCTGTCTCTTTCTCCTTTACCATGTTGTATTGCATGTGTGTCATATGTCTGTTTTCTCCCTTACTCTGTTCCTACACTTGCCCCGTCTCTTGCATCTCACATGGATTGTTTCAGCCTTGCTCCAGCTATCTCTGCCAACTCACAGCTTGCCCTGAACCATTCCTCGCTCATGTATTACTGCCTTTCATTCTCTTTTTACTTGACTGTTGCCTTTATCTCATAGCTGTCTCTATTATACATTGCTTTGGCAGTCTCTATTCCTTTTTTGGGCCAAGGGGTTGTGTAAGGGACAGCAATATTGAAGGGAAAGAAAAATGATTGAGTTGAAAGAGGAATAAAATGTAGTAGAAAGTGGTGAACTTAAAAAAAAGGGTAAGAGTTAAAGGGATGAGAGAGAGGAATGGATATAAGAGATTACAATAGAGAAGGAAAAGGGCAAAGGAGAAAAATGGAGGGCATGTGGGTACTGGAAGTGCAAAGAAGAACAGGGAACATATCATGGATAGGAGAAAAGACAAAGGAAATGACAGATAGGTTGATTTCCCCTTGAGGTCTGGCTCTCAAAAACAGCATTTTTGGACATTTGGGAAATTCAGCCAAGCCCTTTGTTAAACTTGAGACATCCTATCTGCTCTTCTCTCTTGATCTTCCTATTCTTCTCTTCCTCAGTCTCCCCTCGGCTCTTGCAATTCTCCTCCTATCTCCTCCTCCTGTAGAGTTTCTTTCAACCCCCATTTTTCTTGCATTTTCCCTTCATCCCTTCTTTCATGTGTTGTTTCCACCACCTATGCATTTTCATGTAGTGTCTATGTGTTTATCCAAGCTGTACTTTCCTGTTTACATTTAAAATTGAATATTCTATTTAGGACTTGAAGGAGGCAATTCTCAAAAAAGCTAATCTAAGATATTATTTATTTAAATTCTCATTAATTTTATGTCTAAATGTATTGACTGACACCAATCATACACCACACAAATGTATACAGTATAAATAAAATTAGGTATTTCTGATTGGGCGTGTATGTATTTCTCATATGCATTTTACTCAGTGCCATTTTGTGCCATGTGATTTATCATCTGATGATCCGCACAGGTCCCTGTTTACTGTCCAATCAGGAAACAGGATCTGGGCAGATTCCATGTTACAGGACATAGCAGGGACATCAATGGAATGTGACACAGAGAGACCTTTCATAGGCGGAGATAAATATAGCGTAGTGACAACAGCTAGTAGGATGGACCTGCCCCAAAATAGGACAGGGAATACACCAGGAAAAGAACACAGATAAACTAGGACAAGATAGGCAGAAGGATACGAAAGGGCAAATGTTCAGTGCTAATAACAGGACACTACATTGCACAAAGGGGGAAAAAGCGCACTCTAGGCAAACATTACTGTGTATTATTTAAAACATAACTTTAAATTTTAAGTATAGCTTAATCCACTAATCAAAAAAGAACTACAACAAGGATTATTAAAATAATTACAGATATACATATCATATAGCCAGTAATATGAATTTAAAGTTGCTTTTGGTACAGAGGATTTATAACATGAATATTTTCACTCTATGGACTGTGCAGTAATACACTGTACAGTTTAAAACTGGCCTCTTGGGCCAGGAGTAATTTTATATACACCATTCTAATCTACAGCCATTACTATAAACTATACATATAAGTGCCATCTGACCGTATTAATAATAATACAAAATAATCATTTTATAGTAATTTAATCATAGTTACATAGTAATTGAGGTTGAAAAAAAAAAATTTTAGTCCATCAAGTTCAACCTTTTTAGATCTCCTCTGATCTGCAATATGCAAATTAATTGTTAATCATAGAGATCAAACATTCTTGTTAGAACTGGGCTAATAATAGATTGTAAGCTCCTACGAGAGTAGGGCCCTCAATACTTTCTGTACCAGAATACTTCTGTCATGTATTCCCTGTACAGAACATTTATTAATAAATAATGATGATAATAATAATAAACATGCTTTTTTTTGATTGGGGTGTCACGTCAGCATCAGGCTAATTTGAGATATATGTAGGTGATCTCTGATAGAGTATGCTACCTCTGCTCCCCCAACTCATTTCACTTCCCGATTTATCAAAGAGAAGACCTCTTTATTCTATAGTAAAGAGAGACATTACAAAAAACAGACAGACAACCACAAAACAAGTCATCTGGGGACACAGTGAGTAGAACACAGGGACACACAGGCACCGGGGGAACATCACATTATTTAGTTTTCTTATGTGTGTCCTTTAAAACAATTAATATAAGCACTGACCCATATTGATAAATGGCCATTGTAGTGCATTTGTTGAGCATAGACTAATAAAAGCAGTACGCAGTGTAAAATAAATAAAAGTTAATGTGTTCTTACTTCTGAACATGTCAGCTTTACCTTTATCTCTTTCTACCTGTGTCTGTCAGGGGGTGTGGCCAGCTCTGCCTGAAAGTGGGACTAACAACAAATTGTGCCTTACTGGTTCAGAGTGAGCATTCTTAGTGAATGGGGCAAGGCTATGATGGCTGTCACTGTCAGTAGGCATTTCCTGTGGGTAGCTTCAAGCAGGTTACAATAGAGCTGTTACCTCTGTGAGGGTGGAGCAAATAACATCACAGGGCAGGGCCATTGATATTATAGTCTAGCCACCTTCCAGGCTCCATGACTGTCCAGCCCACAAGCAGAGCCCTCTGCCAAGGCAAAGGGAGGAGAAAACAGACCGTTTAAAATAAATAAGTCTTTACCCAACAAACGCACATTTGTGTTTTAATTTACAGTGGCTCTTGAATGAACATGGTGTATTAATTTACCTTGTATTGATCAGTAATTATTTTAGTATTTTCTGATGAGAATGCATTTTGACCAATGTTGATGTGTTTTGTTCTATATTCTGATGGGCCTGTATTGCTGTGTGAGTTTTTATTGATCAGTACTATTTTATAATAATTGTAACTTTCTTTTCTCTCTGTCTCTTCTCTCTCTCTCCTTTTTCTCCACTATCTGTTGCCTGTGGTCTCTCTCTCATTGTCCACTTCCTCTTCTCTATGTCTTTTCTATCCTTGTCTCTTTCTCTTCTCTCTCTGTTGTCTTTCTCTTGCTCTCTCTTCTCTCCCTTTCTAGAACTTCACCTCAAGTACAAGCTACTGAAGCCGACCCATCCTCCATATACAGCACTCCACAGAAAATGAATCAGTACAAAATTTAAACCCTTTTAGCTCATCTATAAGCAAACACCCCCCTCCTGACAAAAATTGAGGGGTCCCTCCCCCTCCCAAGGCCGTAGCAGGCGCTCCCCCAATGTATGCTCACGGCATGAAGATTTGCACCCTGCATGTTACGAAGTAATATGCATGTGACGACATTTGGGAACGAGGAGAGAGCTGCCCCCTCCCCTGCCCTTCTCGTCTGCCTCTGCCCTTCAGTCCCTCTTCCCCCCCGCTATTTTAAACCCTGACAGGGGGTTTTAAGGATGTGGATTGGAAAAGTGGGGCACGCTTATACCCTCCCCAGCCCACCCTGGTTGCAAAAAGCTTTGTGTCTGAGATACTACTGTGTAGATGAGTACTGAGTATATCTATACACAGCAGTTGGTGCAATGGAGCACCCCAATAATTATATGGGCTGTCCGTCGACAAACAGCAATAGGAATGACCCTTTGCCTGTATAAGGACTGTCCTACAGGCACCAAGGCACAGCACAATGTCGACAGGGCAGACCCGGTAAGGTTTCTGCATGTTGCAGCTAATATGAGTTCAGTTTCCTTCAAAGTGAAAGGGCTACGTGTCAGAGACTGCAAGTACCATTATGGAAGCAACTTCAATTGTGGAGACGTATAAAGTGTATTTAGATACTCAGTACCATTATACAGTGCGGCATGTTCTTTTTTCTGATGGCTAGGCATTTATTGAGGCACTCAGCACCATTATGCAGTGCAGCATGCTTATCAGTCTACTGGTAGTGCTTAAAGATACTCTGCATTATAATACAATGCAGGAAGTTTATTATGAGAGTGTGGAAGTGTATAGAGGTCCTCAGCATGTTTATTATCAGGGATTGGCAGTGTATAGAGATACTCATACTCATTATACAGTGCGGCATGGTCATTATAAGGGGATAGAGATGCTCAGCATCATTATACAATGCAGCATGCTCATTATTGGGCTTGAAGTGTATAGAGATACTCAGCATCAATGTACAGTTCAGAATGCTCCTTATAAGGGGGAGGGGGAATAGGGCTGAAATAGCACCCCCCGACTCAGGAATGTGGTTCCAGCTTTAGGGGGGAGGGGGGAAGATTATATTAAGGGATTTAGTTTACCCCCCTCCCCGCTGCAATTAAGTCTGAGTCCATATCCTCCAGCCCTACTGCGGAGAGAGAAACCACTCACCCTCACAACCTCTCCAACGCTCTTTTTAGATGCAATTTCTGATATGCATAAGAAGCTGATTGTACAATAACTGCTCATATGGGAATAAATACTATGCAATATAATCTCAGACTGAGTCCTGCTTTTTTTTGTGAAAAATAGAAAGTGAGTAATATTAAATGACCACTTGGAGGGGCTGTTGTCTGCAGCCAAACAAGAGAAGCACAGATGTGCAAATGGTAGAATAATAGGGAATGCACTAAAAATCCAGCATGAAAAAGGTGGCTTTGGGTGTAAGACTAAAATGCCTTAGGAAAGGATGAGACATTTTTAGTAAACCTACGGGCAGAACAAGAAACCAGTTGTTTTGTAGAATTTCTTATTGAAGAGTACTTGCAATAAAACTAAGGAGTGACCTGCAAATGGGGGTGGTTTTTGAAAAGCGATTAAAATACCACACGTCTTCTGTCAATGTCCCTAACCCTGTCTCTCTTTGCCCCCTCTCTCCCTCCCTAGTCTTTCTTTGCCCCCTCTCTCTTTGCCCCCTCTCTCCCGTCTCTCTTTGCCCCCTCTCTCCCTCCCTAGTCTTTCTTTGCCCCCTCTCTCTTTGCCCCGTCTCTCCCTCCCCTGTCTCTCTCTTTACCACCTCTCTCCCCTCTCTCTTTGCCCCCTCTCTCCCTCCCTAGTCTTTCTTTGCCCCCTCTCTCCCTCGCTAGTCTCTCTTTGCCCTCTCTCTCTTTCCAGTCTCTCTTTGCCCCATCTCTCCCTCCCCTGTCTCTCTCTTTGCCCCCTCTCTCCCGTCTCTCTTTGCCCCCTCTCTCCCTCGCTAGTCTCTCTTTGCCCCCTCTCTCTTTGCCCCATCTCTCCCTCCCCTGTCTCTCTCTTTGCCACCTCTCTCCCCTCTCTCTTTGCCCCCTCTCTCCCTCCCTAGTCTTTCTTTGCCCCCTCTCTCCCTCGCCCCCTCTCTCTTTCCAGTCTCTCTTTGCCCCATCTCTCCCTCCCCTGTCTCTCTCTTTGCCCCCTCTCTCCCATCTCTCTTTGCCCCCTCTCTCACTCCCCTGTCTCACTTTGCCCCCTCTATCCCGCACCTGTCTCCTGATGTCTCTCTCTTCTTCAGCAGTACTCTGCCTCTCCACACCTGATGTCTCTCTCTTCCTCATCGGTACTCCAACCCGCCTGATGTCCTCCCCCCTTCCCGGTACTCTTCTTCTCCCCCCTGCTGCCCCCTCTACTCTGTTCCCTCCCCAGTACCCTTCTCCCCAGTAGTCTGTCTCCCGGCCTCTTCCCAGTAGTCTGTCTCCCCCCTCTCTCCGGTATTCAAGTGAGGGCATTTCAATTAACTAAACTGCCATCTTCATGGTGCATCCTGCCTCCTGAAAATTAACTGCTCTAGACAGAAATTCACCCCTGTGCGTATGTGCACTGTTCTTGGGCACCCACTCACAGACATGTTAAAGAGATATGGAAGGTTTCTCAATTTTACTAGGCATGTAATATACCTACGGTATGCATTTATTAACTTTTATTTGCTTTATTTTATTTAAAAATAATACTTAAAAGCTCTATTTTTACTACTTAAAATCAAACAAATAGTCCCTGTTTGGGTCTGCCCTCTGCAGTGTTTGCAGGTACAGACTCTTTAGGGCTGGATGTACAGTGTAATTTCCTATCAGGGACCACGTCACAGCAGCGTATTGCAGTATGTTGCTGAGAGATGGCCACTGAGTGGTTAGTTTGACACAGCACACTCAGTATTACAGAGTCTGTGTTTTCACAAGCTGCAGAGGGCCGACCCAAACAGGTAATATTTTTCTGATTTAAAAACTTCTTAAAAAAATACATAAATAGAATAGAAATAGATACACATATATATTACATACCATAAAATCCCCAAAACTCCCATATCCCATATGGTATGGAATAGTAGGAAAAAGTAGAAAATACTTATGCAATTGTGCTGGAGGAGGGATTGTAAGCAATTATAAGTAGTAAAAGGACAGGTAAGAGGAAACAAAAGAACTGATGTTTAGCAGTATTTTGACTATTATAGGAATTACTTATACAGGGAGTGCAGAATTATTAGGCAAGTTGTATTTTTGAGGATTAATTTTATTATTGAACAACAACCATGTTCTCAATGAACCCAAAAAACTCATTAATATCAAAGCTGAATATTTTTGGAAGTAGTTTTTAGTTTGTTTTTAGTTTTAGCTATTTTAGGGGGATATCTGTGTGTGCAGGTGACTATTACTGTGCATAATTATTAGGCAACTTAACAAAAAACAAATATATACCCATTTCAATTATTTATTTTTACCAGTGAAACCAATATAACATCTCAACATTCACAAATATACATTTTTGACATTCAAAAACAAAACAAAAACAAATCAGTGACCAATATAGCCACCTTTCTTTGCAAGGACACTCAAAAGCCTGCCATCCATGGATTCTGTCAGTCTTTTGATCTGTTCACCATCAACATTGCGTGCAGCAGCAACCACAGCCTCCCAGACACTGTTCAGAGAGGTGTACTGTTTTCCCTCCTTGTAAATCTCACATTTGATGATGGACCACAGGTTCTCAATGGGGTTTAGATCAGGTGAACAAGGAGGCCATGTCATTAGATTTTCTTCTTTTATACCCTTTCTTGCCAGCCACGCTGTGGAGTACTTGGACGCGTGTGATGGAGCATTGTCCTGCATGAAAATCATGTTTTTCTTGAAGGATGCAGACTTCTTCCTGTACCACTGCTTGAAGAAGGTGTCTTCCATGAACTGGCAGTAGGACTGGGAGTTGAGCTTGACTCCATCCTCAACCCGAAAAGGCCCCACAAGCTAATCTTTGATGATACCAGCCCAAACCAGTACTCCACCTCCACCTTGCTGGCGTCTGAGTCGGACTGGAGCTCTCTGCCCTTTACCAATCCAGCCACGGGCCCATCCATCTGGCCCATCAAGACTCACTCTCATTTCATCAGTCCATAAAACCTTAGAAAAATCAGTCTTGAGCTATTTCTTGGCCCAGTCTTGACGTTTCAGCTTGTGTGTCTTGTTCAGTGGTGGTCGTCTTTCAGCCTTTCTTACCTTGGCCATGTCTCTGAGTATTGCACACCTTGTGCTTTTGGGCACTCCAGTGATGTTGCAGCTCTGAAATATGGCCAAACTGGTGGCAAGTGGCATCGTGGCAGCTGCACACTTGACTTTTCTCAGTTCATGGGCAGTTATTTTGCGCCTTTGTTTTTCCACACGCTTCTTGCGACCCTGTTGACTATTTTGAATGAAACGCATGATTGTTCGATGATCACGCTTTGCAATTTTAAGAGTGCTGCATCCCTCTGCAAGATATCTCACTATTTTTTACTTTTCTGAGCCTGTCAAGTCCTTCTTTTGACCCATTTTGCCAAAGGAAAGGAAGTTGCCTAATAATTATGCACACCTGATATAGGGTGTTGATGTCATTAGACCACACCCCTTCTCATTACAGAGATGCACATCACCTAATATGCTTAATTGGGAGTAGGCTTTCGAGCCTATACAGCTTGGAGTAAGACAACATGCATAAAGAGGATGATGTGGTCAAAATACTCATTTGCCTAATAATTCTGCACTCCCTGTATAGACAAGCATTAAATTCAGTGGATAGGAAACTGTAACAAATAGTTTCACTAAGCAATAGTAGAAATAATAGGGATTATTTTACTTTTGTTAAACCATACTATAATTTATAGGATACAATGCTCAACTGAAGGAGATACAGTGGGGGGAAAAGTATTTGATCCCCTGCTGATTTTGAACGTTTGTCCACTGACAAAGAAATGACCAGTCTATATTTTAATGGTAGGTGTATTTTAACAGTGAGAGACAGAATAACAAAACAAAAAAAAGCCCACAAGAAAAACGCATGTCAAAAAAGTTATAAATTAATTTGTAGGTCAGTGAGGGAAATAAGTATTTGATCCTCTATCAACCAGCAAGATTTCTGGCTCCCATGTGTCTTTTATACAGATAACGAGCTGAGATTAAGAGCACTCTCTTAAAGGGAGTGGACCTTGTTACTGGTATAAAAGACACCTATCCACAAAATCAATCAATCAGATTCCAGATTCTCCACCATGGCCAAGACCAAAGAGCTGTCCAAGGATGTCAGGGACAAGATTGTAGACCTACACAAGGCTGGAATGGGCTACAAGACCAACGCCAAGCAGCTTGGTTAGAAGGTGACACCAGTTGGTACGATTATTCACAAATGGAAGAAACACAAAATAACTGCCAGTCTCCCTCGGTCTGATGCTCCATGCAAGTTCTCACCTGGTGGAATTTCAGTGAACATGAGAATGGTGAGGAATTAGCCCAGAACTACACGGGATGATCTTGTTAATGATCTCAAGGCAGCTGGAACCATAGTCACCAAGAAAACAATTGGTAACACACTACAACGTGAAGGACTGAAAGCCTGCAGTGCCCGCAAGGTCCCCCTGCTCAAGAAAGCACATGTACAGGCCCGTCTGAAGTTCACCAATGAACATCTGAATGATTCAGAGGAGAACTGGGTGAAAGTGTTGTGGTCAGATGAGGCCAAAATCAAGCTCTTTGGCATCAACTCAACTCGCCCTGTTTGGAGGTGGAGGAATGCTGCCTATAACCCAAGAACACCATCCCCACCGTCAAACATGGAGATGGAAACATTATGCTAAGGGTACAGGACAACTGTACCTCATCAAAGGGATGATGGACGGGCCATGCACCGTCAAATCTTGGGTGAGAACCTCCTTCCCTCAGCCAGGGCATTGAAAGTGGGTCGTGGATGGGCATTCCATCATGACAATGACCCAAAACACAAGGCCAAGGCAACAAAGGAGTGGCTCAAGAAGAAGCACATTAAGGTCCTGGAATCCCATAGAAAATCCCATAGAAAATCTGTGGAGGGAGCTGAAGGTTTGAGTTGCCACACATGAGCCTCGAAACCTTAATGACTTGGAGAGGATCTACAAAGAGAAGATGGACAAAATCCCTCCTGAGATGTGTGCAAACCTGGTGGCCAACTACAAGAAACGTCTGTCCTCTGTGATTACCAACAGGGATTTTGCGACCAAGTACTAAGACAGAGAGGTCAAATACTTACTTCCCTCATTGACCTGCAAATCAATTTATAACTTTTTTTTACATGCGTTTTTCTTGTTTATTTGTTTTTTGTTATTCTGTCTATTACTGTTAAAATACACCTAGCATTAAAATTATAGTCTGATCATTTCTTTGTCAGTGGACAAACGTTCAAAATCAGCAGGGGAACAAACCCCCCCCCCCCCCAACTGTATATATTTGAATTAGGAAACAAAGACTAAATTTAGACTTAACTGCTGATTTAGTTTTGTTAGAAGACTTTTATACCCCCCCCCCCCCCCCATGCTGCCATTGTGAGTTTTAGTCAGTTCTACTATCAAAGAGAAGCATGTTATTTGTGTATTTCAACTTATAACCATCATATTCAAATGTTATTCACTTCAAAACACTGGGACAAGTTCTTTTGTGGTGTGGAAAGCTGGTGCTATAAAATTAGATTGATGAGAATACATATCACCTTTCTGTCTTAAAACGTAAGTTTTGGCAGCCATCGCTAAGTGAAGAGCAACCAGTTGGTCTTGTCCATATGGAGTAACAATTATGCCGCTGTGAAATGCTATCCATTCTGCACCCCAACCTACAATGGGATATGCTAAAATATCAAGTTAATTTGTGTATTCCAGTGAAATCACACGGGAGAGGTTATAATGGGCTAATATGAATAAATATCAAATCTCCATAATGTGTTGTAGGTTATTAAATATATCTTATATTTAGATGTAGGGGTTCATGTGAGAGAATGGCTGACATATAAAGCTTGATTGCAGTTTAATTAAGAGGATTCATGGACAATAATATCATTGACAGCATCTCAGGGTGTAGTATTAATGTTGTAGCTAACAATCAGATGGTAGGTACATGGACACAAGTAATGGTAACCTCTGCAATTTAAGGATGCTAATCTAATACAGGTAGTCTTTTTGCTGCATCTCACTGACTCCTATTTACTGCTACATCTGGTACCCAGTCTTACCTACTCTACTTTATATACTAAGTGGCTGTGCAGAGACTATGAAATATGCATATACATGACAATTTGTGATCAGGATGCTATATAAATGCATATTGCTGCATTATATTCTACGACTGGTTCATTTCTGTTTCAGTAGAAGGTACCAGCGGTTATATCTGATCCTTGTGGGTTTTAGTACAACTGTGTGCAATGTTTTTTAGAATGTAGATATCAGCTCCTATTTATAGATAATGTTTCTGTATACAGATGATCCACTGTATGAGATTCGTTCCTGAGAACGTTTTTAAACCGATTTGTATGTATCTCGGATGCCTGATGAATAATAATAACAATACTATAATGGCTCATATTTGGTAATAATAATACAGTGTAATCACATATAGTTGCCAAACTGTGATTTGTCGTCACGATTGAGAGGCGAGCCGTTGGGACACAAGCTCACAAAAAATACGACTTTAACGGCCGAACCACCGAACTGGAAAAGACGACGAAAACACACAAATATGCCTCAAATTTACTTACACACTCACACACAGCACAGGGGGAGAGCCAGGGACCCGGTGAGTGAGGTTGGAGGTTAATTTGAGGCATATTTTGTCTTTTTTAACAATCGAAAATTGCAGAAGTGGGGGAAAAAATGGCGACCGAAAAAACGTAAAAATTCTGAAACAAGATGATAACATGGCTCTGCCAGGCCAGGCACGCAGAACTTAGAAAATACACAACGCAAAAGACAGTAACAAACCAACAAAGCCAGGCACGCAGGACACAGACGAACAACGCCAGGTACGCAGGATTTAGAAAATACACGACGGCAAAGACAGTAACACTTATACCAACGATGCCAGGTACGCGGGACTTTAAAAATAAAACTAACCGCAGCCAGCGCGCGCCAAGCAAAGATTCAGCGGAGACACAGAGGAGAAAGACACAGGGAAGGGACAGGGAGGAGATGGTGGAAAGATATACATGGCAAGTTGCAAGTTGCCGAGGCCTGAAATTAGCGGTGAAGTAGATGAGAGGAGAGGCTCGCGATGAGCGCAGAAGGTGCTCAGAGGGGGCAGAACATCGCATTATGTGGCAAACAGCATTGCCAGGCTTCAAATTTTTTTGCCGGCATTTTTTTATTGCCAGACAAGTCACTAGTACTGTAATAATAATAATACCCCATGTATTGTTATATTGTGCTTTCTTTTATAATTTAAACAAACCGAACCTAAAAGCAAGCTCATACAAATAGCCGTCGGAGCTCATTTTTAAGTAAGGGTCGTCTGTAACCCGGGGACCATCTGCATTTAGCGTTAACTTAAGTGATATTTTTTTTTGCAGGTTCACATTTAGATTTATAAGTTAAATGTATATTGCACTTTTAAAGGTAAAAGTATACTTTGTACTTTTAATATTTAATAATTTACAGAGGTGGAAATATTTTACATGGAATTTTCAATTTTTTTCACTAAAGACAATTATATTATTTACAATATATTTGTGAGCAGCTGCATTCAATGCAGCAGCTAAGTAAGAAAATGTTTGAAGGTTCACAGCTTCACTAACCTCATTATATAATAAATTATCGTCCCACTTCACAGTATTTGCTAAGATACTTTGTGATCCATTACTGTGTCTCACACACAGTCTTAGTAAATATGCCCACCAATGCTGTAGAATTTATTTTTTGCATTTAATTAATTATTTAATTATCCGGCCATCCCTTCATGGCCTCCCCTGGGTCCTCCCCTGCCCCCTAGGACTCCCCTTAACCCCCTGGGCCTCTTTGGCCGCACACCCACTGCCTGAAATTGATGTATGCCTGTTTCAAAAAGAGCATTTCTGCTGAAGCTCCAAGAGGTGGCAGTTTGAAGCAGTTCAGCACGCTGGAGATTAATATAATGGAACAAAGTAAGAGAGCAAGGGCTGCAAAGTGACAGCAAGGTACAAGTGTGATTGGTTCTGTTTGGGGGAGCAAAATAAATAGGGATGGGTGCTGAGCTTATGGTTTGGTGCTGTTTGGGGGATGAATGCTGATTGGCATAGCTTCTGACTGGGTGCTATGTAGGGAATGATGCTAAGAGAGGTGGGTGCTGTATGGGGTGGATGTTGAGAGGGACTGGGTGATATGTAGAGATAGTATATACAGTATATATAGAGAGGGAATTTGTTATTGGGTCTTGGGGAAGGACACTGAGTGAAGTCGTACTGAGGGTGGCCCAGTGCAATCAAATTTTAACAAGAAGGGGTCCAATTTTTTTTTGCCCCTGAGCACTCCATTCTCTAGCTCCCCCAATGGCCAGCTCTACCCTATAGATGAAGTGGGCAGTTGACCAGGGCTCCAACTTTTGAGGGACGACATTAAGGGTATAAAATGTTGCACATAACTACTGCTCCGGGTCCACATTCAACCTTTGGTCGGTATTGTATTGTCTTATGTTTGTTTTACATATTTTATTGTTATTTATTTATTCTAGAAATAAATATGTTACATAATTACATAGTAATTGAGGTTGAAAAAAAACTTTTAGTCCATCAAGTTCAGCCTTTTTAAGATTTCCTCTGCAATATGTGGATTAATTGTTAGTTGATGATGCAGAGGAAGGCAAACAGAAAAAAACACAAGTGAAACTTTGCCAATTGTCTCAAATGGGGAGAGAAATAAAATTCCTTGACTTTGCCAAGAAGAAATAATTCTGTTCTACCATTACAGCTTACCTTCACTTCTGTTTTCTTATATTACTGATTTATAGGCAGCATAGTTCTGCTATGCAATGATTAAGGTATATTTATATGATGTGTAAAAATAAAACATGACGTTGACCTTACCGTTAAACACACTGAAATTCTTGTTTTTCCAAGCAACCAAAGCAGGTGTACCATTTCCCTGTACTTGTAACTTATATGGGGCACACTAAACATCGTCATGAGTATAAGATGTTATGAGAGGTGCTTTTAAAGACTTTTTAATCAAAGTGTAAACAAAAAGTATTGTCATATTTTTATGTACTCCAATTCAATACAATACTTTGCGTCTGGATTTTGTAATATAATAATAAGGTACATGTAAACACAGGGTCTTTAAATAGATGATCGACATGAATTGTAGTTATGGAGCTGCATACTGTAATCTATTTACTTAGGAGAAATCCTATTATTTGTAGGTGAGGGATCGGCAGCTTCAGTGTGTGTGGACAAACATTGTTGTCGAAAAATCAAACTCATTAAATCCCTATTTTAAAGTTCAATTTATCTAGGGCCGTCTAGCAGGGTGCGAAGGCTGCAGGGAGCTACCAATCAGGGTTCAGCACATATAACCTCAACCAATACAAGAGCAGTACGCAGGGGGAGGGGGGCAAGCCAATTGGGAGGTTAGGTGCACCTGCGTGGTGTCTTTATGAACTGGTAAGAGAGGTTATAAGGAAAGGAAAGTTGCTATGATTAGAGAAGCGAAGAAAAATAGTGAAGATAATATGTAGGCCAGAGTAGGAGAAAAGGATTGAGAAATCTAAATTGGGAGAGAGAAACAAGGTGAAAGAACAGATATTTTATGCACAAGAAAGGGGAAATGAAAGAAATGGACATAAAACTTGATTAAAAGGAGGTACTGAAGGAGAGAGGCTTCAAGCTATAGGGAGTGCTGCGATATAGAGAGACTATAGGGTGTTCAGGGAAATACATTTGAAGGGAGAGAGTATAAATGAAAATGAGAATTGCAGAAAGAACATGACAGAGTGAGAGACAAGAGAGGGGTAGACCAAGATAAAAGACAAAAAAACGAGAGAGCTAATGAGAGGGTTTGTGAAGGAGTGAGGCAGACAGACTGAAGTAAGAAATGAGAATCAAAGTGAGACAGTGACAGTGAAAGATAGAGAGCACAAGCAGAGGCGGAGGCAGAATAAAAAGGGAGTAAGAGAAAAAACGGCAAGTGAAGAGAGCATCAAGGAAACAAAGATAAACAGAAGGGAAGAAAAAAGCAAAAGGTAAAATAGTGCGAGCAAATTGTGTAATGGAGTAAATCAGAGAAAAAGTGCTAAATAGAGAAAAGGGCTGGACATAAGAGACTGCAACATAGGAAAGATATGTGTTATAGAAAGGTGTATTGAAAGACTTGTATATTTTTTAGGATGTCACTGTACCTCTATTTCAACTATTCTATATATTTTTTTGAGTTTGGACGCAAGTAAGAAGGTGACAGAATTAGGGTAAAGGGGCCTTTCAAAGAAGATAGTTTCCACAATCAAGACATCATCATTTATTTAACCCTCTCTTATGGGCCTGAATCAATGTGAAGATCTCTCCAGCTTCATCACTAATTCCATGCTGGAAGAACCGAAGGTCTGAGGAAAATTTTAAAAAATGGAAACCCATCATCCCGGTTCATTTATGCTGCCCCCCTACTCTGAGATTAAAGCTCCTGGCTGCCAGTTCCCAGCCCACACTCCCTTCCACAAGCTGAGCCCCTCTGTATTGAGTTGCCATTTCCCCTCTGGGACACCCCATGGTATTTCAGACATCCTCGGTAGACCGTTACCCACAGCACATGGTGGGATTCTGTCAGGATACCCCACAGTGGCTGGATATGGAGGAACTTCAACTTCAGGGGGCTGTTATGGAGAGCAAGGAAGTGGTGTGATGACCAAGAATGGGACTCCTTTCCTCAATCAAAGCCGTGGAGGATGGACAGAAATCGGGCAGGACTGGAGGGGAGGAACTCGGACACTTGGTAACGGTAGGTGAAAATTGTGTAAAAATTTGAGTGTGATATTCAAGGAATAGAGAAAATATAATGGAAAGATAATGATGGAATATGAGATGAAATTCTGTAAAAACAAAGCAAGAAATTGGTTTGGTGAGAAATGGATAGCAGGCATAAGTTATAGTTGTAGAGAATAAAATAAAGTACAACAGACATAAAAGGAAACAGAGCAAATGTGCAACCAAGAAAATAAAAGCAAAATAATTAGTTGGAGAGCAAGAGATGTGGTAAGAAAATGACAGAGAGACAAAATGATGTTAAAATAAGGAAGTTTAAATAGTGCAAAAGAGATCTGGGCTCTATAAAGAGTGAAAGGGAAAGCATCTAGAAGGTTGAGACTGGATAGACTGAACTAGGATAGAAATAAAAAAAACAGCTAGATAGAACGCATTTAATAGGAAAACAATATTCAATGCTTAAGTGCCTATTTGCTCTTATTTTCAAGATCACTGATTGTCAAGAATTATAACTGTGGTAACCAGTTTCCGGTGTCATTTGTTATTATATGTAATATCCTAGAATCATATACATTTCGGATAAACACATTTTTCTGCGATACTTTTTAATGGTACCATTTATATTTTTTGTTAGCATAGCTAGATGTTACCAAACTCCTGACACCCTTATTCCGTCAGGAATAAGGAAAATTACAAGGCAATATAAGTCTCAGTTGCATTGCTTAGGTATATATTAAAGCATTTCACAACATTTTAGTGACTTATTGTTTTAGTAGTTACACTGAACAAATATTTATTGATGAAATTTGAAGTTAAACCCCCTCTGAATTCATTATTTACATAATCCGTTGAAATCATCACACGCATTGATGGTCTGTTGCATTGTACAACCTCATTTATGTAAAGGAAGCCAAAATCTCTAATTCCTTATTGACACTCTTCCTTGCTCTAAGCAATTATAAGCAAGAATCTTAATGGAAGAGTTAAAATATTTGAGAGCAACCCTACTTCTTATTACCATGCTGCAATATTACCTTTGCAGTGTAATCTCTTGAATGTCATATTATGCAGTATCACTCTCCCAGCTGTGACTATATTATAACATATTTCATGGTATGCTCTGAACACATTATTACTACTCTACAGGTCCATCCAGCAGCAGCATCAGCTCCACTCGTAAGAAACACACTCGGCCCACATTTACAGGTCACCAAATATTTGCCTTGGAGAAGACTTTTGAACAGACCAAATATCTGGCTGGACCTGAGAGGACAAGACTGGCCTTTAGCTTGGGCATGAGCGAGTCACAGGTCAAGGTGAGTCAAACCATTCTACACATCAACAGTTGGTTGAATTATAAGGTTGGTAATGTTTAAAGGAGGTGTTAAACATGGTATAGTTAAAACCATAGAGATTAACAAGAAGGTTAACAGTTGATTGTTATTAAAACATTAATTTCATTCAGTAAAAAGCCATATGAAAAATAAAAAACATTGGGCATACCAGGGACTAATTTTTCTAATATGCCCAGTCATTTATATTTCACATGGCTTTACACTGAAAATAATAGATTCTCAATTCCAATGGTTATTTAGACATTTTGATCTCACATTAGCAATAAATATCGGCATGTCCTTAGTGGGTGGATTAAAAATGCCTGATTGACAGGTTTACTGTAGAATTTTTATTTTAATGAGAAATTCAATTGATAAAAGTAATCGTTACCAATATTTTCAAACTTCTAATATATACCTTTAACCAAATGTTTACAATGTATTTTAGTAGAGTACATTAATGGGTATTCTCAGAACGAGGATCATGAATATAATTAAATGATGGTATAAGAGGAACCCCAATGTAAGGCTTACTTTTCATTTCAAGAAATTTGACACGTGTATACAAAAATAGAGATTTCACCTTCAACAAAGATACTTTTTATTACAGCAAAGGCAGGGCAAAATCTATACATGTCATTAATAATAATACAACTTAAAGAACTACCCCAACCTTAAACAAAGAGGGTAGTGGGCACATAAATGAATATTACACTTTTATGAATAAATATACAAATAATAGATAAATAAAAAAGGAGTGGTGAAACCTATTAATATAAGGCAATACAGAAAAAACATCAGAGTGGTCAATTGTAAAACCATATTTTTTTGTAAATAGACAAACCTATTTAAAAAATTGAAAGGTAGGGGGAGAAATAAGATTTCCAAGATTGTAGTCAGGAATACATTGTTTATCTGAAATTAAATTGTATGAATGAGATCTTGCGGGATCTTGCGGATAGAAGGGATAGAAGAGGGAGGGTGATATGATACAAACCATCAAAATATTCAAGGATGTAATACATTTCAGGAGGAAGGATATTTCAGAAATTACAAGAACAAGATCTCCTGAATTCAAGTTGAAGGAGAGAAGAATTAGGAGTAGTGTGCAAAATACCATTTTACAGAAAAGGTAGTAGATTTATGTAACAACATTTCAGTGGAAAATGTAGTGACAAACTTATTTAAGGAGTCCAATCATGTCTAAGGTGTGCATAGGGCCATCCTCAGTACTCATTTAGGCAGGCTTTTTGGAGAAGACAGAATGGGCAGTAGATATGGGTGTTTTGTTCTTATCTACTGTAAATTATGATTTTTTTGTTTGTATGTTTCTATTGATCTTAATGAGAAAACATGAATCAGATGAGATCAAATTGCATGTTTTTTATGGATTTACAATATTTTTCCGTATATAAGACGCACCAATGTATAAGACGACTCCTATTTTTGGAGCCCAAAATTAAGAAATAAATGAGGGGACCCCCCACCCTGAATATTCTTCCAGATCCCACTCTGTGCCCTCACCCTGAGCATCCCGCCATCCAGAGCCAGGAGCCCCCAGCAGACCCTCACCCAGTGCAGCCCTCCATCCTGAGCCAGGAGCCTCCAGAAGACCCTCCCACCGTGCAGCCACCCCCATCCAGAGCCCGGTGTCCACAGAAGACCCTCACCCCGTGCAGCCCCCCATCCAGAGCCAAGAGCCCCCAGAAGACCCTCACCCCATGCAGCCCCCCATCCAGAGCCAGGAGCCCCCAGCAGACACTCACCCAAGTAGTCCCCCATCCAGAGCCAGGAGCCCCCAGCAGACACTCACCCCAAGTAGTCCCCCATCCAGAGCCAGGAGCCCCCAGCAGCCCCCATCCAGAGCCAGGAGGCACCTTGTGTTACATAGTTACATAGTTACATAGGCCCTCATTCAATTGCAATTTGGCTAATTGAATAAGGCTCTAAAAAGGCACATAGCATTTATTTTTTAAAGAAGTTTTTAGTTAGTAAGCATCTATCCAAAAGCAAGGTTTTCACTAACTAAAAACTTCTTT
Source organism: Discoglossus pictus (assembly GCA_027410445.1). Taxonomy (NCBI): domain Eukaryota; kingdom Metazoa; phylum Chordata; class Amphibia; order Anura; family Alytidae; genus Discoglossus; species Discoglossus pictus. The sequence goes on along the minus strand of CM050167.1, from coordinate 130,287,069 downwards.
AAAAAATATATGTTATGTGCTTATTTAGAGCCTTATTCAATTGGCCAAATCGCAATTGAATGAGGGCCATAGTAATTAAGGTTGAAAAAAGACTTTCAGTCTATCAAGTTCAACCTTTTAAGATCTCCTCTTATCTGCAATATGCAGATTAAATATGAATTACTTAGTTGTTAATTTATTATTAATCAATTATTCAATTCTTTTTTTTATTTTTATTATTAATCCAGAGGAAGGCAAACAGAAAAAAAAAAAACAAGTAAGACTTAGCCAATTGTCTCAAAGGGAGAGAAAAAAAATCCTTCCTGACCCCAGATACTGGCGATTGGATATCTTCCTGGATCAATACTGTCTCTCTAATTATCCATGATAACCCTGATTTCCCTTTTTAATTAGAAATAAATCCAGTCCCCTTTTAAAGTTATCTATCGAATCCACTGTCACCACCTCCTCTGGTAGAGAGTTGCACAGATTAACCCTTTTCTTTCTTTAAGGTGTAATCTTTTTGCTTCTAACCTCAAAGGATGTCCTCTTGTTAGTTGAAAACCTCTTGGCACAAAAAGCTCCCTTGACAAATCTTTATACTGACCCTGGATGTATTTATATAAGGTAATCATATCTCCTCTTAGATGCCTTTTTTCTAGAGAAAATAAGTTTAATTTGGTTAGTCTTTCTTCATAACTTAGCCCCTCCATCCCCCTTATTAGTTTTGTTGCCCTCCTCTGTAACTTTTCCACCTGTAAAATCTCCTTTTTATGAAGTGGTGCCCAAAATTGTACTCCATATTTCAAATGAGGGCTTACTAGAGATTTGTATAGTGGCAGAATTATATTTGCGTTCCCAGATACATAACTTTACATTTATTCATATTAAATCTCATCTGCCATTTAGATGCCCATTCCTCAATTTTATGTAAATCCCTTTGGAGGGAAAGCACATCATTATCCAATTTAATTACCTTGCACAACTTTGTGTCATCAGCGAAAATGGAGACACTACACTCCAATCCTACCTCTAAGTCATTAATAAATATGTTAAAAAGGAGAGGACCTAATACTGAACCCTGAGGAACCCCACTTACCACATTAGTCCAATCGGAGTATGTTCCACTTACAACAACCCTTTGCTTCCTGTCTTTTAGCCAGCTCTCAATCCATGAGCAGATATTTACTGCAATTCCTGTATCTCTTAGTTTGCACAATGGTTTCCCATGTGGCACTGTATCAAAAGCCTTTGCAAAATCCAAAAAGACTACATCCACTGAGTTGCTTTGATCCAGGTTCCTACTAACCTCCTCATAGAAACTAATTAGATTTGTTTGACATGATCTATCCCTCATAAATCCATGTTGACTCCTACTTATAATCCTGTTCCAATAGACATATCCTTGTATATTATCCCTTATTAACCCTTCTAAAAGCTTCCCCACTACAGAAGTGAGGCTCACTGGTCTATAATTCCCCGGATTTGCTCTTGCTCCCTTTTTAAATATAGGTATTACATCTGCTTTTGCTAGACATCCGGTTATGTTCCCCCCGGCAGTCCCAGCAAAACAGCTAGCCATCTAGTAGCCACTTGCAGTTTTGCAGCATATTCCATGTATAAGACGATCCCCTATTTTAAACTTCTAAATGTGGGTAAAAAATATTGTCTTATACACAGAAAAACATGGTATGTGTATTTCAGCCTAAAGTACTAAGTACCACATATCACATATATAGTTATGGATCTTACGAATGTTGGTCACGTTTGGGATGTTGGTCACGCACTGCAGGAGTTAGTTAGGCTGCAATGAGCGCCGAAGGCAGACACAGGGAAGGAACAGGGGGGAGATGGTGGAAAGAGACACATGGCTTTCCCAAGCACAAAAGTTGCTGGTTTAGGAGGCCTGCAATGAACGACGAAGCTGCTCATTGATGGTCTCGCAATGAGCGCCAAAGGCGCTAATTGCAAGGCCGGTAAAGTAGACGGGAGGAGAGGCTTGCGCTCATTGCGAGCCATGCGATGAGCACCAAAAGGGATCATTGCGAGCCACACGTTGAGAACCGAAGGTGATCATTGCAAAGCACGAAAGTTGTGGGTTGATAAGGCCTGCAATGAGCGGTGAAGTTCAGTAGACGGAGGGAGAGGCTTGCAATAAGCGCAAAGGTACAGCATTCCCAGCCTTAAAATGTTATTCCCGTCATTTTTGACGTGCAAGTAGCTTGTATTATATATTTAAGATTATCAGATTGGTTGGTATGAATCCACAGTCACTGTTTGCCGATACAGAACAGTAACAATTCTGTGCTTTCTGCCAGTGAAATAGACTACCTTAGAAAGAAGTAAAATGTAGCCTGGAGAGATTATGTATTGGGTCAGATTTATGAAGCCGTGAGTTAAGACTCTGTGTGCATAGGATGTCATACATTCGTGTTTTTTCGTAAACTGTGTTTCAGCTTTTATTGATTTTGTTTACCTTTCATTTTGTATAAAAATGTACTTACATAAGGGATAAAGTAATGTAAGTAAGGTTTTGGTCAATCACAGGATTATTTGCTTGTTGTAAAAGTTGTTTGCAATGTTATTGTTATTGCAATGCTTAAAATTAGAAACATCATTACTCATAGTGTGAGAGATTAAGAATCAGAAAGCCCTTCTGCAGATGTTCTGTAGGTCACGTGTGTGTGTATTCTGTATATTTATATATAAGAGAGATAAAGAGATATAGCCATTATCAGCCTTATTATATTGCGATTCAGCCAATTTAAATGTTATATTTTATTTTTTTACACCTATACTGTACCTACCTTTATTTTCATTAATCTTTAGTCAGTAAGCTTGTGAGCTCTGGTAACGCATTTTGTATAAAAGACTCATGTCTATAATTGATACAAAAGTGCTTTGCCCTTGAGCTAACGGTCAGGGCAATTATGTATGGTTATATGTATGTTTTATTGGACCCCAGTACTACAAAATATATTGGAGCTACATAAATAAAAAGGTGATGATTATGTGAACAATAAGAATATTGCTGGTCACTGGATGGAATGAGATTTACTGCTGGAAATCTTGTCACTTACGGTAAATAAAAACAAGTATCACTTTATACTGCAATACTCTGATTACCTAACTTGTACTTTGCATGAAGCAAAATCTGTTTAAACCTACGGTAATTGAAACTAACAGAACTTCCATAGAGCATATGTATGTCTGTAGAATTCAATGACAGACAAGTTTCTGCTTTGAGGGCATCATTTGAAAAAAAGGAAACACACAGAGCTACATTATCAAATGCCCTCTTTCAACTGCAACAAACAAAAAAAAGAATTCAATGTCTCAATGTTCAAAGCCACCGTTATTGAACAGCAGTATAAAATCCTTAAAAGAGCATTTATTTATTTACTAGCGAGTTGCCCATCAAAAATGAGGGCAATAAAATTTGAAGCTATGGCGATGCTGTTTGTCACACAATGTAAGGCTTTTGCTCCTCTGCGGACCTTTGGCGCTCATTGCGAGCCCCTCGTGTACTTCAAGTTTCCTTTTTTGCAACGATCGCGAACATAGATATGTACAGGGTAAAATATAAAATATATTTAGTACAGTGAATTAATACATTAATATGAATTAATAAATGAATATACTTTACCTATTTATATTTAATATTTAATATGCAGCAATCAATATCCTGAAGAGCTAACAATCTATTTGGATATTCCTGCATCTGAAAATGTACAGTTGGAGTGTTGATCACCTGAGTAGAAAGTGTCAGCAATGTGCCAAGTGTGCAGTGTAAATAGGCTTGCGTGCACAATGCCAAACCATTTGTTTAGGCGTGTAAAGCGCCATTTTAGAATCGTAATGTTATTATTTGCAAGTTAGTGTTGTAAAATGGCGGCTTTTTTCTATGTATTACTTGGCTCGCGAGCATTTTCTGTCCATTGTAATGGTATATCGTGTATCTGATGCATTCCTGGCTAACTCGTACGTGCCTGGTGGTGATTTGCGCGCCTTGGTCTCCTTTAGGCTTGTTTTAATTTTTTTCGTCTGCCATTTTTTTTCTCTCTTAGCCGATTTTCGAGTGCCGAAACTCTGCAATTTCAGCTTAAATTTGCGTGCAACCTCACTTCCAGGCATCTTGTCATTCCCCCCTGTGCTGTGTCTGAGTTTGTTTTTATATTTATTTATTTTTTTCTATTTTTTTGTGGTTTTAGATTTCCGCGATTCATCCATTAAATTACAATTTTTTCAATGTTGTTGTTTTTTTTGCCTCCGAGCTTTCGAGGTGGTTCTTGGCTAACTCCTACGTGCCTGGCGGTGATTTGCTCGCTTCATTCTCCTTTAGCCTAGTTTTAATTTTTTTCGTCCGCCATTTTATTTCTCGCTTAGCCGACTTTTGAGTGCTGAAACTCGGGAAATTCGGCTTAAATTTGCGTGCAATCTCACTTCCAGGCGTTCTGGCAGTACCCCCGTGCTGTGGGTGAGTGGTTTTTATTTTATTTTGAAATTTTGTCTTGTTTTTCGTGTTTTCCGATTTCCGCGGTTAAAGTTGTATTTTTGCGAGGACGTTTTTTTGCCCCTGAGATTCCGAGGTTGGATTTTTTTTTTTCTAAGTCTCGCGTTCCTCAGCTGCTTGCAGCCGAAATAAGTCCTGTGTTTCCTAACTGCTTGCAGGCTAAGTCCCGCGTGTTTCAATGCCTCAACGGCTCGCCTTGCTTCACATTGGCTCGCAGGAGCGCCTTTGGTGCTTTTTTCAGTGTAAGTCCTGCGTGTTTCATCGCCTAAGTGCTCCAAGCTCGGGAGGCTTCTATGCGTTAACGGCTCGCTTATTATATGTGATTTATTTTTAAAATTACGTTGATAATCCCTTAAATAGTCTATGCCATTCATGAAAAAAAAAACAATTTTTATGTGTCACAATAAACGACATTTTAGCATGCAACACTATTTGGTGAACAGGCAGTCCCCAGGGAAAGCAAATAAGGGAGGGGAGCTTTTGACTGGGCAAGGTAGAAGCAAAGTGTAGTGGGTGGGGTTTAGTAGGAGGTTACTAAGAGGGGTGTTTTCCCGCCTTAGTCACTTATCTGTTGGCACGTGAGGAACAAACATCCCTCCCTCCCGCCCCTTTTATTTTGTATTTGATATGAATGTTTTGTCACAGCTTGGTGTGGGTGCTGCATCACCCTAGGATGGAGCTCATTAGCTGGAAGGTACCGGTGATTGGTTGTTGCCAGAGGTCCCTTGGGCACAGGGTTCCATTGGGTCTCTGGCTGGGTGGTGAGCTCCTTCTGATTAGGGGTGTGCAGCTACCTCTTGTTATTATGTTCATGTTGTTAATAAAGCTGTGGCCTGGTAATACCCATACAAAGTGTGTCTTTCATTATTTGGGTACTTGGTGCGATGCATAATAACTCCATGTCACATATGCTCAGGTCAACAATTTTCTCTCTATTTTTCTTTCTTTTAGCCACCCAATAACATGTTGGAAGCATCTGCCTGTGTATTATTGGCAAAGTAAAAGGGTTCACAGATGTAAAAATTAAAAAATATATTTTTCTATTAAATTTATGCTGGATTTCAGACCAATCATTTTTCATGCAAAAACCTTTTATTTTGCAGGAGAGAAATTGAGGGACTGGCTGTAACTTTTAAAATATGGGCTTGCATAAAAATTATACTTTATTCCACAAAACAAACAATTTAAAGGGCTACTTTAATGCTCTAACACTCCATAGCAGGGCTGAATCAGGACATCGGTTCCATTCTTCTGGATCTCCATGACTCCTTATATTTACTAGTTATTACACTTGAAACACCCAAATCTGCACATAATCAAACATTTTAAATAAAGTACTTTTTCTACCTTACTTACAGCAGTGGTGGGCAACACTCATTTCTCCAGTGGCCCCCAGACTGTACTCTCGACTGGGAGAGGATGTCCCTCAAACAATACAGGGTCCTTTTATCTTTCCACGGTTAGAAAATAACATATTCTCATTATCTACACCAATCAATCCACCACCATTTACCTAAGCATAATACAAAAAGCTAAACACCATTGTGTGCCTTTTTAATGCCTTTTGGCCATATATGAGGCCCTTCAAGTGAAATAGATGGCCTGTCACTTGCCTACAGCAAGTGAATTCCATTATATTAAAATAATTCTGTGTCTATCTGTAAAAAATATGTATTGTAGACTTTGAACCTTGAGGAATTTTGTAAGATATTATTCTTAATCCAGCTCTAAGCTTTTACTTTATGCCGTTTTATTAGTGAAAACAATGTATTTATCATCGGTGTATCATTGGTGCAGTGCGGCTGAAATGATGTTGTTGTACATGTAAATGAGCAGGTTTAAATAATTATAAAGGTTTATGTTACCATGAAAATAATTTCTGCAATGGCTACAGAGTAGTCCTTTCACCCCTATGCGTGCTGCTTTTGGTATAAAGCCAGGACACTTCTTCTAATGACTTCACTTAATTAGGGTGTGTCCTGGCACTGCACCATTGGAGTTAGTGAGCTTTGTAAATAACTACCTGATGGAGCTAAAAATAGGGCGATGTCCAGACTTTGTTCCAAAGGCATATGTTATAGGAAGTAGAAGTTTATTTTTTAACCCTTGCGGCACAGACTTTTCACAAAAATAGCAACTGGGTAGACTATACAACTCTATTTGGAGGGGTAGAAAAAAGGAGGAGCAGTAGTATGTCCTTGAAGGCAAAGGGAGCCTAAAGGGACACTGTGGCCCAAAACTTGTTATGGTGTGTTTAACCCTCTTAGCATTAATAACAAGCTGAGTTAATGTACAAAACATACTTATCCGTGAATCCGTGAATGTATTTATAAATAGCTGTAAAGCCATTTTTTTGAAATTTAAATGGTTAGAACATGTGTTGTACCAAAATTTCGGTTTTCATATAAAATAAATTATATTAAAATACATTATATTAAAAATATATATATAAAATATTAGAGAATCACTTGTTTGACCCTCCCTTATGTGTGTAAGTGAATTGAGAGGATGATTAAACAAAGTCTCATTTTAATTGTGTTTTTGTTATCTGATCATGTTCAGTTGAATGGGAATACAGGCATAATGAGATGAAGTTTAGACCTCCATAAAATTCACAGTCCCTTTGATTCCTATATTATGTCAGGAAAGACATTGTGTTTCTGTTTAATGTAATTTATCTGCACAACAGATCTCTTATTTGTTATATTTGTTTTTAATGTTTAAAATATGATCTTTTAAATACAATATATACATTTTTAAACTATACAACTCATTTAATAGTGCTCAGGTTTCCCACCTTGCTGCCAGTAACATTTGAAGCTTAACCAGGGACAGAAATCTAAGTTAGGGGCCTGTCCCTTGAAAAAGGAAATATCCAGTCCATGTACATTAAAAGAAAATCATGGAGCATAAATGGATGAATGTCTTTATTTTCTTTATTAATCTTATATAATATGTCATATTACTAAGAAAACACATAAAGTGTAATTTAATGCAGGGAACTAGCAAAAACAGTCACACATATAATTATATACTAAAATACATACAAAATGATGTGCGTTTTTTTTTGTATTTACCACTTGGCTAATTATGCTGTAGAGTTTATTTCTTTTTTTGGGCTGAGAGCATGGCTTTCTAAGTGTACATTCTGTCATTTTGCTCTTATCAGACAATGCATTAGGAAAAACGTATTTTATTTTAATAATATCCAAGTTTTTTTGATTACCTTTTGAAGTGGACAATCTCTAGTTTTTTAAGGTTATATTTTGGCAATCTTATTTTTTTCTGATTTAGTTGTAGTATAGATCATTTGCAATTTGTATGTATATTTAATATAGTGATGGCTTTCCTCATATATATAATGATCATGATATATACACCATCTATGTTGGTGTCTTTCCCAGGTCTGGTTTCAGAACCGTCGCACTAAGTGGCGTAAGAAGAGCGCTATGGACCCACCAGGACCCACTTCACAGATTCCACGGGCTCCTGGAGACCTGACACCATCTGAGAATGAGGACGATGAGTACAGCAAACCACTGGATCCCGACTCAGACGATGAAAAGATCCGCCTGCTACTACGGAAACACAGGGCAGCCTTTTCAGTGCTCAGCCTAACACCACAAAACCTGTGATAGGCCAAACTAACAATTCAGGATTTCTCAGGACATCTAGCTGTTAGCCATATATGATCCCACACCATACCCCACTAACTGTGATATTTCACTGTTCAACATCTATACCCCAAATTCTGTTACAAGATCTTACCAAAATATTGGGATGAACAACTATACTTAGTTATCTGGAATGAGTGGTACCCGAACACAGTCCCAAAATAAATACCAATGCCAACCCATCAAAGGAAAGCTGCAAAACTTCTCAAAACCGACATATTGGGAACCATAAAAGTACAAAGGAAGGAGCAACACATACTGGCTATACATTGTATTAGTATTTTCTTGAGATATATACCATTTGGTGAAGGTACAGATTATTATATTTATTTGTAAAACTATACTACAAAGTTTATAGCAATAATTATTTATTTTCATAGTTACATATATTATTTTTTGTTGTAATTGCTCAACCACTTCAGCCATTTAGCATAGGAGCTAGTTACATTAAATATAAGTAACTAGGAAACATTTCTAAGATTACTCAAACGGGATCAGTGCTTAAATTCTAAGAGCTACGTAGAATGTTTATGGCTAATACAGGATAATTGGACCATTAATAACTTGATCTTTTGTGGCATAGCATGCTAATTACAGGTAACAGTGTATGAAATCCCTAACTCCGCACACTGACCAAGAACTCTAATTAAAGTATTTTTTTATTTAGCATATTGTGCAATATCTCAAAATGGATTTAGAAAAAAAGACATAAATATAAGTAAGTGTATCAGAACTCTGGATGGATTTGCAGCACTCCAATTTGATATAGGTGTATTTAGTATTATGTAGCGTAAGTTTTAGTGTACTTTCAAATGAAGAAGCTGGTTTAATCTCAAAGAACACTAAAAAAATGTCTATACATTGTACTAGTCTTTATCTACAGTAAATCATTCCTGGAAAATGATGATTCAATTTTGCAGCTAATATGAATCTCAGTATTAATTTGATACTTAGAGTGCTTGATAAGGGTTGATGAAAGGTTATAACTGAATGACAACAATGGGAGCCATTGTTTTAGACACCACAAGGACAGACAAGCAGCTATTTAGTATCCAATAGCTGCTCATTTGCATAAATAAAGCTAAAACAATGTACAGCCAGTACAACAATTTGATTTTAGGGTGACAGAGTCCCAATAATGCTGACTAGCAAGATACACCATATCCTTCATCCTTGAACTCCAAACTTTCTGCAAAATACCCAAAAAGGTATGTTGAAACCAGAGATACAGACTATTAACCTGGACAACATCCAAGATTTTAACTGTCCTACATCCGAAAACTGGAAATCCTGAAACATGTACTGATCCCAAATATGGCATGAAACTTATACATAATGCTCTATCTTCAATTTATTCTAGAATTTCAAGACTATAACACTCAAAGACTGGACTTTCTGCTTAATGCACACAAAAAACACATACTTTGCATATTTGCTTAACTAGAAGATGCTGCATCTCCAAACTGTGAACACCGTGTTAGGGCTGTAAGGCTCTCTATACTCTATACTAACTATACTAATCAGTCTGCTACTACATAAATGCATTACTCCAAAATAAAGAAACATTCTAATCCCACAGTCCTACAACATAATTATTAAATGTCATGCTAACTAACCTGAAGAGATTTGTTTTGGGAGATCGGTTACTTTCTCTTACATTTTTCTAATCCACATTCACAGTGTTTAAGATGTTAAAAGGTGCTCCAGTTGGAATGTGGAAAAAGGTGTGAAAGTAATTACGTCATATAAGCCCAATAGGTAAAAGGCTGAAGTTGATAAAGATGTAAAAACAGAGGCCATTCATACATTGCACACATGAAATGTTACACCACCATAAAACTAACTGTATGGCCATAGTTAGGGCTATGTATGTATGTGTATATATAATAATCATTACACTTATGGTAGGCTGAAGAGTGATAGAAGCCTGCAACCATACAGAAAATGAATAGAACATTTGTGATTTCATTTGAATATCTAAAAAATTATTTAATAAGCATATTGCTCTGCCTCTCCCCTCCCTTTCTCTCGCTCCCTCTGCCCCCCTTCCTTTCCATCTCCCCCACCCGCTCTGCCGTATATATATATATATATATATATATATATATATAATTTTTTTTTTATAATGGCTATGGATTGAAGTGCGAGGCATTTGTGGGCACATTTGCATGTCCCATTCTCAGCTTCCCAGAATGCAGTGCAATAAAGTTTGTTCTCGGAATTCTGAGCTGAGCTTTTAACTTGTTTTAGAAATTCAAATGTGAATACAGATGTACTATTTATTTACTATATATATATATATATATATATATATACACACACACATATATACATACACATATATATATATATATATACATACACATATATATATATATATACATATATATACACATACACATATATATATATATATATATATATACATATATATACACATACACATATATATATATATATACAAATATATACACATACACATATATATATATATACACATATATATATATATATATATATATATACATACATATATATATATATATATATATATATATATATATATATACACATATATATATATACATATATACATATATATATATATATATATATATATATATATATATATATATATATATATATATATATAAATAAAGTAAATTATCAGTACATTTATGTTGACATTTGAATGTCTAAAATAAGTTTAAAAAAAATATTCAGAGAAATACAGTTATTCCACTGCATTCTGGAAACCTGGGCATGGACATGCAAATGTACCTGCAAAGGCTTTGCTCTTATAATCCAACACTATTTTAAACATGACTTCCTTTAAGCATAGGTCTGCTGTATTGCAAAGCTCAGGATGGAATCTACACAAGCCAGGAAACCTACCTATGTACAGCTGTTTCAAGGTTACTGCCTCTCATCAGCGTAGGCCGGTTCCTAGCTTGTGTAGTTTTTGTTGGGAGGTAGTTTACCGCAACAGTAATTTAAGCGATAGAAGCCCTCCACTGTACAGTAGTATAGTAAATAAATAGCACATTTGTGTTTACGGTTTAATGTCCTCATCTAAGTGTGCAATATAATAAATAAATAAATATAAATATATATATATATATATATATATATATATATATGCGCAAAATGTCATGTATGTATATAAAATCCAATACATGCACAGGTTGTTATTAACTTGCATTTATTGTATAGATTAGACAAAAAAATGCTACAAGTAAAAAAGACACATGGTGAGAGACTCTAACCCTGCAGAGCTCGGAATATACTATCGACTATTACAGACAGAACACACTGTTTAAATGGAAATTGGTATCTAAAATATTTGTGCCATGTAGAGAAAAGGGGAAGAACATTCAAGATTGGTAGCACTATTTATACAATCCTGCCCCAAAGCACTCAGTAATTTCTGTATAGAGTTTAGCCACAAAAGCCTATAGAGGTAGTTCAATAGAATTTTCAGTGCAACAACATGGTGCCCCACCTCCCCACAGGCAACAGAGGAAGATTTAAAAACCTATACAAATGTATAAGGGTCGTTCATTTCTAAGGGCTCTGATATGGATATGTAATAGGATATGTCTATATATGTCAAGATATGGTATATGGTATATTTAAGAGGTAGATAATGTTGAAGCTATTACGAAGCATTAAATAAAAATTTCCAGGTAAAAGAAACATCATGTGTGTCTTTGCACATCTTCTAAGAAGTGAAGACCTGCAGATTGTAATGAGCAGACAGGGATCAACAACCTGTAAACACAGAAAACACAAACATGTTAAATAGTTAATACATTTTGCTGATGAGCTGGCTGAAATACTGGAATACTTTATCATTGGGTGTGAAGTTTTAACAAAGTGAGGGACAATAAAGTACTGAAATATTATGAATATTGAGCCATATTAGAAAGGGACAGCCTGTAGCACTGGAAATTGTGCTGTCCGCCACACTGTAAAAGGAGCAGTCAGTATGTTTGATATGTAAAATTTGTCTCTAATAAAGGACAATGATTGTCCAGAGCTATTATCACATAAGATTAATGTCATATAAGGACCATATTGCACATTCAGTCTGCTTATTTTCCTATCACTATTAAATCTCCTAACCTATATTACCACTGGCTGTATATTCTGTTTAGAATGTTATAACATTATATGTATCCAAATATTTTTCCATACTGTACCACTTCTACTCTGAGGTTATTACGAGCATCAACGATAAGTAGTGCTTTTATGATGACTTTAATCCTCACCCACTAGTGGATGAGTATGTCGTTGTGGGTGGGTAGACTTGCAAGATATTCCATACATGAGGCTGGTGCCATACGTACCTGTTAATCTGCAGTATTTTGTAATTCCATTTCAAAATATAGATACACAGGCTAAAGAAAGAAAAAGGCAGGAGTTAATGATTCTTGTCACTAGTACATACATTAAGCTGCATCCTCAATGTAGACACTGTGTTAGATATAACTCCCTTTCTCATACCCACCTTGTGATCCCCCGTACAGACATCTGCTCCCATCCTGTCATAGTGGGCACAACTTGCTCCATCTTTACTCTGCAATAAATAAGAGTGAAACAGAATTAGGAAATAGGAGATGATATCAAGAGACGAAAAGATGAAAGGAAAACATATGCTGGGAGAAAACAAATAAGGGTATTTGAAATAATAAAATTAGCTGAATTACTGTAGTGCTGGCGTACGATCAACAATGGATAGAAACACTTACATACATTTGAAGGCAGACATGACAAGACAGCGTAATGTATATATACATCTCTACATGAGGGGGTGAGAGCTCTATTATCATGAAAGCTTGCAATATAAGAGTGCGATATCAAAAGGTAAAGGGGTAAGGTAGAATTAAAATCTGATTACAGAGGACAGTTAGTGCCAAAGAAAGACAGATTTAAAAATGTTAAAATTATACAAAAAAGGTATGAAACATGAAGTGCAAGACAGAATGTATGAGAGAACAAGAATGCATAAGTCAAGATTAAGATAAGATAGGATAAGGAAGGAAAATGGATGGGAAGAAAAAAAAACGAATTTAAGGAGATTAGGTATCATGAAGAAGGGCAGAGCAAGAAACGGTGACTACTCCTGACCTTGTAAAGAAATTTTCTGGCAGTGTGTGACATGAAGACACGGTCACACCAGGCAGGACATCGTGTGCCCATGAACTCAGAGGGTTTCTCCACACTTTCACTGAATGGGTAACTGTTGGCAAAAATATGGCAAATGCTTTACAAATTGAACTGGGTAAAGGTAACAAAGCCAATATAATGCCGGAACTTCGATGGATTCACAGAGTACCTTATTGTAAAGCCTGTGTAGAATAATAAGTTACTAAGGATAAGTTACAATAACTACCCCATGTCCCCTTCCAAGAGTCTTCTTAAGCTTAATGGATACTTACCTGGGAGGAAAAGAGATTTGAACCTCAGTGAGTCCACTGATGAAGGGGAGAGGCTCAAAGTCAAACCTGAGTAGCTTGGTGCAAAAAAGAAAATCAAAAAAATCAGTTAGCCTCTTTTCTGTAACAGACCAACATCCCAAAAAATTAAAGATCAAAATAGTTTCTTGCAGCTTATTTTCATTGACTGCATTGTCTTAGAATATTCTAAGTAGCAATGGGTCAACTCTTCTAAATGGGACTAATGGAATTAGCCAGTTTGATTTGAAGTTTATAAAATTGGAATAAAGAGTATTTTTACCTCTTTCTGATCAGTGAAATTACATATGGTTGAGAGGAAGCATTGCTAAGTGGTTGTTAAACCGTAAGACCAGAAATATTTAGATATACTATATTTATTATACTTGTACATAGAGCAAACAGACTCCTTGACTTGGGTTGGATTTCACACTGTTTGGATAATATTATATTTTCCATGGAAGATACTCCATTCATGAGCCCAGATATAAAATGAAACTATGAATAAATGTACCAAAAAATATCGGAAGTATATATGGGAAAACATACAAATAAATGTTAACATCAAAGGAAATGTATGCAACATTTGAATGAGGTGGCTTATTAATCTAACAGCATAATACATACTCTATATACACATATACTACAGAACAAACACATTACTGGTCTCTCGATATGCACACATACTGTATATTGCTGAAAATGTGCATTCCTAGATTATCTCTAAATAAACATACACATCAGTAAAGATTTTTCTCAGTAACATTATATACTGCCCAACGTAGGTCAGGATATTCTATTCTATAGAGAAACATCTAACTGCTAATGCCACACACATATATGGCAGAACAGATACATTCCCGGCTTCATTTTATATCTACATATACTGCAGAACAAAGACTCCTAATATCTCTGTATATATATATATATATATATATATATACCTTTGTCTCTCTATACACACACATATACCGTAGAATAAACAATCTCCAGGACCTCCTCTTTACTTAGATGGATGGCATATTGGAGTCTCTATCCACAAACATAAACCGCAGCACAATCACACTTCTGACCTCTCTTTATTCACAAATATATAGCTGGACATAAACATCCACATCCTCTCTAAACATATATACTAATAGATATATTCACAGTCTACATATTTACACTTACAAAGTGCTCTCTAACTAAATGAACATGAATATGTAACACTCCTGGCCTCTTTATATGCCCATATAATGCAGCACAGTTGCACGCTGTGATGCCTAGGAGGGTCCACTGAACTTGTGGGGACTATGGGCTGTGTGGGCCCTGAGGAGAACCTGGTATCTGAACTAAAGGACTATTTTGTTTTATCATGGACTATTTTGTTATGACCCCAATAACTTTTGTAATGCTCTGATCCGGTACTGCGGATCCCCAAAGAGCATGGTCTTTAGTGTTCAGGTTAGGACATGACACTGTCATGCCAAGCCCCTTTAAAAAGTACCAGCGTATCTAGCAATGCTATAATGTTTATAATAGTATTCTGATTTAGTAGGATGATTTGGGTCATTGTATAAAGTTTAAACAATGTATTTGCCCTAGGACATAATATGATAAGTCACTTCAGAGGCTACAGGACAGATAGTTTATTACCCCCTGGAATGTTTGTTCCGTCATAGAGGGCACTGGGGGGAGATGTGGGTCGATACATTAAACAGAAACATTTGGTGCTGATGTAGAATTGGGGAAGTTATTTGATGTGTGTGTCTCATTATATGGACATATACAGAAAAATAGAAACCATTCTAAACCTATTTTTACACTCATATACTGAAGGACAAAAACAATTGGTGTTATCTGTCTCTTTCTCGTGGACACTAAGGGGTTTTAACTTATTTGTCAATAAAATGATCATTCCATACCCCATGACCACTCCTCTCTTGTAATATCTTCACATCATGATATTCAAAACGTTTGCATTGCATGAGTAGCTGTACCTAGGAAGAAGGACAAAAAAGAGATTTTAATTGAATAAGGATAATCAGAAACGGGAGTGGGAAACAGAGAGAGATTTGGTGTAGAGAGAATGTGGAGTGAGAGACCATAGTAACACCAAAAGGCAAAGGTGAGATGGGAAGATAGTTGTGGCAGCAAAAGGTGAACATATTGAAATAAGGGTCAACATGGTGGGGACAAAGCTGTGAGAAAGAGAGAGCTGGTAGAGAGAGGAACGAGTCAGAGAGAAAAGTTAAGAATGAGTGAAAGAAGAGATTAAGGGAAGTGAGAGTGACGAAGATGCCTGTGACAACGGTGAGAGGGGACAAAAGAGTGAAACAGGTTATCAAAGACATTGGTGAGAGAATAAGGTGTGCAAATAAGAGATGAGAATGAAGTGAGCAAGTGTGAGGGGGAGGAAATGAGAGGGAAAAGGTAAGATGTGTGGGAAGACATGTGTGCGATAGAGTGACACTGAAAATAGGAATGAGAGAAAATACAGTGTTGAGGGCGAGGGCGAGAAAGGAGTCAAAGCAAGAGGTGAGGAGGAAGAAAAAAGGTGTGAGGGAAGAACGCAGATAGAGAGATAATGAGAGGTGGAGAAAGATGAGAGGAGTATAGAAAAGGGTGAGCATGAAGGGGAAAGAGTAAGAAGCACGGCCTGCTGGATGTTTTTTAGAGAATGATGGAGAAATACTTTTGAGAACAAGTTGCTCTGCTTTCAAGAGCTGTAAGTGCCAGCAAGTCTGGAACGTGCACTGGAGTATCTGGCAGAGCTCTCTAAATAGATTAATTTTCTGAGTTTGTTAAAAAAAAACTTACAAAAAATAGAGAAAAGATTGATTGAACATGGAAAATAGCTGTGCTTGAGAGAAGTAATTTATTTGAAAAAGAGGTTCAACTCATTGACAGAGATGATATATCTGGAGTAGGTTTGGATTTTCAATGTTATCCTTGAAGACCCTAAGGAGCCAGTGTAGTGACTGGTAGAAGGGAGCAGCAGATGGTAAGCTTTGGGTGAGGTGGATTAGTCTGACAGAAGCATTCAGGATGGATTTTAATGGGGATAGTGAGTGAATTGAAGGTCAGTCAGAAGGGTGGTGCAGTAATAAAAGTACTACAGAAGTGTCATATTTATAGTATGCACTTGATAATGGACAAAAGTATTTGCAAAGCTTAATATGAGTAAATAAAGCCTTTAATTTGTGACTATTATATTTGATTTTGCTTTAATGGTTGCAGTCATCTACATTTGTTCCTAATGGAGCTCGGTGAGGAATATAAGGATCTCTGAATTCAGATAACACAACTATTCAGTTCTGTTTAAACACTGCCACTATGAACAGTCACTTCACAAAAGGAGTGAATAGAGGGCAAGTCCCAATAGAATAACCCACCTACTCAGCTGCAACCAAACAAAGCAGTCCAAGATGGTAGAGATCATGACACAAGCACAGTCTACTAAATTGAAGTTTTATTGTAAAAATGATTTTATGTTCTTTAAATGACCCACGACATCTAAAAAGTGCACCACGACGGCACCTAATATTAACCCCCCTCATGCTGCGGGACCCCTGCAGAGCCTAAAACATTAACCCTTGCATGAACAAATTTTAATTTCTCGCCACTACTATTAAATTTAACCTCTACCGCAGGGGTACTATAGGACCCTCATGACACTGAGCACAAGCACTACTCTACACTATTCTACTCCCCAATAAACTAATAAACTAAAATTAATCCCCCACTACCTAGTTAACCCCATAATTAAGCTACCCAATACCCCACTACCTAATTAACCCCATAATTAAGCTACCCAATACCCCACTACCTAATTAACACCCTAATTAAGCTACCCAATACCCCACTACCTAATTAACCCCATAATTAATCTACCCAATACAACACTACCTAATTAACCCCCTAATTAACCTACCTATCCCCTCTAATTAACTAACAAATCCCCCCTAATTAAACTATCTAACTCACCTAATTAAATAACTAACCCACCAATTAACTAACTATGGAACTTATGGGGTCTGTATAGATCCTCATGAGTGATAGGAGTTAATTTTAGGTTCCACGGGGGTACTTATAGGCAAGGGTTAATGTTTTAGGCCCTGCTGCATTAGCGGGGTTAGTGCCGCGGGGGTTAACTCTTTAGATTCTACAAGTCATTTAAAGGCCGGCAGCAGGGGTTAATTTGATGGCACGGGTCCTTTAAGGACCCGTGCTGCAGGTGGAAGTTAATTTTAGGTGCAACGGTAGTTTAGGTGCATCAGGACTACCTGGCCATGGGGGGTTAATTTTAGGTGCAAGGAAGGATATTTAAGAACCCCCTTGCAGGGGTTAACTTTATTTTCCATGGGGATCTGTATAGACCCCCATGGTTATGTAGATGAGGTGATTGAACAGTGAGCAGGGGTAGGAAATGCCCAGGGATACCTTCCAGCTGGGATTTTAATAGGAAGGAATCCCCAGGTTTTGATCCCCTATTGGCTCCTAGAGCCGTTTCTCATGCATAATTTACAGATTGAGAAAAGCAGGGAAACTTGATTTACTTAACATACAGATTGTGAAGTGGAAGAAGGACCAGAGTAAGAGAAACTGATGAAGAGATTATAAGAAATTGAACCATGTGAGTGCTGTGGCACAAAGTGGAGCATTTGAATGAGGAGAAGATATTCAATGACATCAATCAAGGCAATGGAAGGATCCAGGACAAGTGGCCTTGGCAGTTTGAAACTTAATCCAAACTGCACTCACCAAATTTCTGTAACAATTAACTTTCTAAGATGCTAGATAACCTGCAAAGGTTTGGATATGATTTCTAAGCTAGCTCAGAGGCTTGGTGAATCGGATAGATGGGGAGGTTGAGAGAAAATGTGAGAAGATTAAGAGAAGATTAAAGAAGAAAATGTGGCTGCATTTTAAGAGATCCGTAAAGATTGGCTTGTAGGGTGAAGAAGAATAAGCTGTGAAGCACAGGATAGATTGAGCAAATGTAAGATGTGAGGGTGAGAGAAGTCTGGGTATCCTAATGTCTATATCTGGAGTAAAATATCTGGCCTAAAAAGTGGGGTGACCCTTAGGGGAGTTAGTTAAGTGTGAAAAATATGCATTTGAGAGTAGAGGATAGAGTTGATATGAGCCAGAAAGCAGAGATCAAGGATTTGGGAAGATCATCCACAGAAATGTGAACATCATTTGATGGAGAAGAAGAGAGAAGGGAAAGAGTGGATGCACTGACAAGAACAACAGGCAGAGCACACGTCTTACACGAACTCTCCGTCATATTGTGTGAGGGAAAATGTAAATAATCATATTTGTTTGGATTCATGTCCCAAGCAGATAGAAATATAAGGAGAATGTGTGAAAGCAGATGGAAGTATTTTTTTACATGTAAAGAACTATATGTTGGAAGTAGTTGGACTAGTGTGTGATAAAGAAAAAAACAAACAAAGTTGGACTAAAGAAAAATAGACTGCAGTAATTTGAGAAAGAAAGGCAGGGTAGAGAATGAGATAAAATCTTCATCCATCAATATTCACCTCTCCATCTTTTTCACATACAATTGTTTCTCTGCTGGAGTCATTTGTGAGCCTTGGAGTCCAACCTAGAGCCTGCAAACAAGTATTCTTTATAGTATGTATTTATGTAAATATACTGCTGAGGGAGAGGGCTAATTTAAGTCTACACCTATACACAGATAAAGATAGGCTAATTTCCTTTCATGTTCTACCCATAAAGACTAAGATATACAATATATTGCTAGTGTTACTGTGGAAATGTATTCTATATGACTCCCCACATGACTTATATCATGCATTTTTGTCTATGTTGGGTGATGGTCTTAGACTGAATTCACTTCACAAAGGCCTGGGTCCAAAAAAAAGCCATTGCATCTTTAACCACATAGACACAGTGTGTATAACCAATTGTAGAGCATAGATTGGATTCTACAGCATTTATAAATAGATTCAGCATATGAGACTGGATCTATTTTATTTTTTGCATTATTTCAGGCTCCAATTGTTTACTTTTTGTTTTCATTGATATGCTTACTTTCTATAATTACTAATTGTGACCTAGTCACTTAATATGTATCTTTAGGCTTCAGACTGCTCTAATACTTACCACTCATGTACAATTCACCTTCCTACGTGGTAAGTATTAGAGCAGTCTGAAGCTTAAAGATAAATATTTAGTGACAAAGTCATTATTCATAATCAAAAAAAGTTATCAGGCTTAAAATGTGCCTTTTCCTATTTTGAATAAAAGAAAGTGTCTCTAACATACTTATGCAAGCTCCTCATTACCTTCTACTCCTGGAATCTTGCCTGAGCGGAGCTCAGTGTTGCACTTGCAAGATTGCAGGTGTGCGATCACACATGCACAGTTTTGCTTTATTATTGGGATCTGGGGGTCTCGCAGGGGGGCAGTCATAAGGTGGCCTGTGGTGGTTAGGCCCATAGGCCCCAGTAACACACACACAAAATCAATGACTTGCACCACTGCTAAATCCGCCCATGCTTCATTTATCTTTAACAAGCCGCCATATTAAAGGAATATGCAAGTGAGGTGGGTTATGAATGCATCCTGTAGAATGCATCATAACCCACCTAAAACAAAAATTTTGCATGAAAAAATGCAAAAATTGTTTGCAAAAAAAAAAGTGTGCGGGGGTGATGTAGACACATTTAAAAAAAAAATGTACCCAATATAAAAGCTGCTGACTGGCTAAAGGAAAGGAAAGTGTCTAGAATCATGTGACTTACCAAAGTAGGGAAGACTTCAAGTGCTATCTGAGCATGCCTGCACAATCCCCAGGCCAAAAAGATACAATGTATTACTTATGCTAATATTCCCTGGGAATTTCAGTGGGATGTCAACATTGACAGAAAACGCAAATGCATGAAATTCAGCAAACTTCAGTTTAACTGTATACTTTGGAATTTTTTCTTGAATTTTTTTTTTCCGACACTATAAATTCTCCTCTATCAGATGCATTAATAACCCAGCTCACTTGCATATACCTTTAACCTTTAGTATCAGTATGCTGTTTACAAGTGGATTTACCTTAAAAAATAAAGGCTGATAAACTGCAGAGTGCACTAATTGTGCCCAGGTGAGAGAGGTGTGGCTTGACTGTTAAACTTGTATAAAAGGTTTGTGAGCTGGTTTGGGGCCTGTTTACAAGTGGATTTACCTTACAAGTAAAGGCTGATAAATTGCAGAGTGCACTAAGTGTGCCCAGGTGAGAGGGGTGTGGCTTGACTGTTAAACTAGGATAAAGGATTTGTGAGCTGGTTTGGGGCCTGTTTACAAGTGGATTTACCTTACAAGTAAAGGCTGATAAATTGCAGAGTGCACTAATTGTGCCCAGGCGAGAAGGCAGAAGTTAATAGAAACCGGAGAAGGGGAACTTGTGAGCTTGCAAACATTTTCAGTATCAATTGCAATTCTAGTAAAAGCCTAGGAGTTTAAATAAAAGGAGGGCCTTCAAAGAAAAGGGAGGGCAGATTTATAGTGCAAAGGAGGAAAACTTTATATAAATATATAATATTATATTCTTTATTTTTCCCACTGAAATTTCGTAGACAATAATAATAATTATGAGTCAGTCCAGTGGCAACCTTATTCAGTGTACATCCTGTCAAATGTATGCACTACTGGAACAGATGATCCAGGGTCCATACCTCTGTGACAGGTGTGAGCATGTTGCCTCTTTGGAAGCTCAAATTGAAGATCTAGAGAGGAGAATTGCAGCACTTAGTGATATTGCTCCACTGGAAAGGGAGTTGGTGCTCACGGAGCACAGTTTAGCTGGGCCTAGTATGGAGGGAGGAGCTGGGGCTAGTGAGGATGGCCAGGGAGGTAGCTGGGTTACAGTTAGAAGGGGAATCAGAGGGTACAGGAGGAGGCAGGCCAGTTCTGAGTTGGCAAACAACAACAGATTTGCCAGATTGAGTGAAACTGTTGGCGATGTCCATTCAGGAATGGCAATGCCAGATAGAGCTGTTCCCTCTAACAGCCGGGCGAACAGCTCTACTGGAGAAGAGGGAGGGCAGAATAGGCAGAGCAACAGACATGTTTTGGTGGTAGGGGACTCTATTATTAGGAAGGTAGACAGGGTAATTTGTCACCCAGATCCCAGCAATCGAACAGTTTGCTGTCTCCCGGGTGCTCGGGTTCGGCATGTTGTGGATCGGGTGGATAAATTATTGGGAGGGGCTGGTAATGAACCGGCGGTCTTGGTACACATTGGTACCAATGACAAAGTTAGTGGAAGATGGAGCGTCCTAAAGAATGATTTTAGAGAATTAGGGAATAAGCTTAAAGCAAGGACCTCCAAGGTAGTATTTTCTGAGATACTACCAGTGCCACGTGCTAGCCCAGGGAGGCAGAAGGAGCTTAGGGAGGTTAATGCGTGGCTAAAAAAGTGGTGCAGTGCAGAGGGTTTTGGGTTTTTAGAGCACTGGGCTGACTTCTCACTTGGGTACAATCTCTATAGCAGGGATGGATTGCACCTTAATGATGAGGGCGCTTTTGTGCTAGGGAATAGGATGGTAGAACGGCTGGGGGAGTTTTTAAACTTGTAGGTGGGGGGGAGGGACTATATAGAAGTATTGGGGTAAATAGGGTAGAGAGGGAAAGGGATGAATTATTTACCCATGGGGGAGGAGAAGGGGGAGGGTTACAATAGAAAGTAGGGAGATATTAATAGGGGCCTCAAATACAGTGGCAGGCACTTCACATCAGCAGAGCCATAGCAACATAAAGTGTATGATTGCAAACGCAAGAAGTTTGCCTGGGAAAATGGATGAGCTAGAAATATTAGCAGTACAAGAAAAATGGGGCTTAATAGGCATTACGGAAACATGGTGGGATGAATCTCATGACTGGACTGTTAATCTGGATGGTTATAACCTATTTAGGAAAGATAGGGGAAATGGTAAAAGAGGAGGAGGGATCTGTCTTTATGTTAAGCCTGAATTTAAGCCTATAGTTAGAGAAGATATTTATGCTGGCACTAACAGCATCATTGAATCCTTGTGGGTTGAGCTAAATAGTGGAGGAGCTAATTCTAAATGCATATTGGTGGGAGTATGCTATAAACCCCCAAATATAGCTGAAAGTGAGGAAATACAATTATTGTTACAGATTGGAAATGCAGCTAAGCATGGGCAAGTTCTAATAATGGGAGACTTTAATTACCCTGAAATAAACTGGATAAATGAGACCAGCAGCTCAGCTAAGGGGAGCAGGTTCTTGAGTACACTCAGGGATCATTATCTAGCCCAGGTAATACAAGAACCTACTAGAAATGGGGCCATCTTGGATTTAGTCATCACAAGTAATATTGATATAATATCAAATGTAAAAATAGGGGAACCCTTGGGGAACAGTGATCACAACACAGTCTCATTTGAGATTGAATACAAAAAACAGAGTTGTAAGGGGCCAACAAAAACTCTAAATTTTAAAAGGGCTAACTTTAATGGGCTACGGGCAGCAATACAACATATAGACTGGGACAAAGAACTTACAGGGAAGAATACTGAAAATAAATGGACAACATTCAAATCCTTACTAAATAAACATACTCATCAGCATGTACCATGTGGAAATAAAATAAATAGGAGTAAATCACATCCCATGTGGCTTAACAATGACTTAAAGATCATGATGAGGAAAAAGAAATATGCATTTAAATTATACAAGAAGGAGGGAACAGAGGCATCTTTATGTGACTATAAGGAAATCAACAAGGCTTGCAAAAGGGCTATTAGACTGGCTAAAATAGAAAATGAGAAGTCAGTTGCAATGGAAAGTAAGACTAACCCTAAAATATTTTATAAATATATTAATGGGAAGAAGGCCAGGAAGGAATCGATAGGACCATTACAATGTGACACAGGCCATCTGATAATTAGTGACCAGGAAAAGGCAGATGAGCTAAATAGGTTCTTTTCGTCGGTTTACACAAGGGAGGTACCAGTGGTTGGGACACTGCAACATAATGGGGCTACACTACCTTCACTAAATAATTGGTTAACGCAGGAAGAAATACAAAAGAGGTTGGAGAAAATAAATGTTAATAAAGCCCCAGGTCCTGATGTAATACATCCAAGGGTACTGAGGGAGCTGGGTTCTGTAATAGCCAAACCATTATATCTAATCTTTAAAGACTCGCTCACTACAGGGTCTCTACCAGATGACTGGAGAAAAGCAGAGGTGATACCTACCTTTTTAAGAAGGGATCTAGAGCAAATCCGGGGAATTATAGACCAGTGAGCCTCACTTCTGTAGTTGGAAAGCTTTTAGAAGGGTTAATAAGGGACAGAATACAAGAATATGTCTATTTGAACAGGATCATAGGTAGCAGTCAACATGGATTTATGAAGGAAAGGTCGTGTCAGACCAATCTAATTAGTTTTTATGAGGAGGTTAGTAGGAACTTGGATCAGGGCAACTCAGTGGATGTAGTCTTTTTAGATTTTTCAAAGGCATTTGATACAGTGCCACATGGAAGACTAGTGAGCAAACTAAGGGATACAGGAATTGCAGTAAATATCTGCTCATGGATCGAGAGCTGGCTAAAAGACAGGAAGCAAAGGGTTGTTGTAAATGGAACATACTCCGATTGGTCTAATGTGATAAGTGGGGTTCCTCAGGGCTCAGTATTGGGTCCTCTCCTTTTTAACATATTTATTAATGACATTGAAGTAGGACTCAAATGTAGTGTCTCCATTTTTGCTGATGACACTAAGTTGTGCAAGGTAATAAAATCAGATAATGATGTACTTTCCCTACAAAAGGATTTGAATAAATTAGAGAAATGGGCGGCTAAATGGCAGATGAGATTTAATACAAATAAATGTAAGGTTATGCATTTGGGAAGGAACAATAGCCAAGCAATCTATAATCTTAATGGAGCAAATCTAGGGGTATCAGATATTGAAAGGGATTTGGGAGTACTAGTGGACAACCACCTAGGTAACAGCGCTCAAAGCCAAGCAGCGGCTGCAAAGGCAAATAAAATATTAGCATGTATTAGGAAGGGTATAGAAGCCAGGGAAGAAGATATAATTCTGCCACTATACAAATCTCTAGTACGCCCTCATTTGGAATATGGAGTACAATTTTGGGCACCACCTCACAAAAAAGACATTTTAGAGCTGGAAAAAGTGAAGGGCTACAAAACTAATAAGGGGAATGGAGGGGCTAAGTTATGAAGAAAGACTAGCAAAATTAAACTTATTTTCGCTAGAAAAAAGGCGACTAAGAGGAGATATGATTACGTTATTTAAATACATCCAGGGTCAATATAAGGCTTTGTCAAGTGAACTTTTTGTAGCAAGAGATTTTCAACTGACAAGAGGACATCCGTTGAGGTTAGAGGAAAAAAGATTTCACCTTAAACAAAGAAAAGGGTTCTTCACAGTTAGGGTGGTTAAACTGTGGAATTCTCTACCAAAGGAGGTGGTGACAGCGAATTCGATAGACAACTTCAAAAAGGGGTTAGATATATTTCTGAATAAAGAGGGCATTCAAGGCTATCCTAGATAACTAGCAAGGAATATTGATCCAGGGAGAAATTTGATCGCCAGTTTCTGGGGTCAGGAAGGAATTTTGCTTTTTTTCCCCCTTATGAGACAATTGGCAAAGTTTCAATGGGTTTTTTTTTTATGTTTGCCTTCCTCTGGATCAATTAACAATAATTAACAATTAACAATAATAATAAATAGTCCAAATTAAAAAGATCAATAGAGATCTATACTATTAATAATTATTTAATCAATAATTTAATTAATAACTAATCCGCATATTGCAGATCAGAGGAGATCTTAACAGGTTGAACTTGATGGACTGAAAGTCTTTTTTCAACCTTAATTACTATGTAACTATGTAACTATGTAACTATGCAAATGCATGAAATTCAGCAAACTTCAGTTTAACTGTTTACTTTGGAATTTTTTCTTGAATTTTTTTTTTCCGACACTATAAATTCTCCTCTATCAGATGCATTAATAACCCAGCTCACTTGCATATACCTTTAACCGATTCTTACCATCTGGAACCCCTCTCTTTGTTCCTGTTTTCTCTCATGTAGGTTGTCATGTTTCAAAGTTGTTACCTAAGACCACACCCACAATGAAGCCTTTTTATATTGCCTGTGACTAGACACACAGTATGTCACTGTCTGCTTGCTAACAGCTTGTGACATAGGTAGTGTAAAGCCCATTCCTTGTGGGCATTGCATTTGGAAACATGGCACTCAATATCAGAAAGAACAGGAAAAGGGGGAGGTATTGGCAGCTGATAAACTGTTACTCCAGGGGCTTCTCAGAAGCAAGTGAAGAAGTGCACATTTTATATGACAATTACATTGAGGAGGATAAACTGTTTTTTTTTTTAAACTAGTTAAGACATCCACACATACATATGTGTGTGTGTGTGTGTGTAAAACATTTGTACAGTATTTGCCCTATAACTCTGCATGAACTCAATATAAACTGAACTGGTATTAAAAGGCTGGCTGCACACATACACACACACAACACAATATCTATTTACCTTGATTAGACTTTTCAGATCCAGACGGAAATTAAAATCTCCAAACAAGAAAAATGGAACCCCAGACATATCTTTTAGCCTGAAAAGATAGAGGAGGGGAGAGAAATATAGTTACGAAGAGAAAAATAACTTTTTAAATAAAAGAAAATGAATAAAGGTGAACAGTGGTGGAATACAGCAGAAAGGTATTATAAAAGAAGCAACTGAGGAGGGCATATAGAAGTGATGCTCTGCAGCTTTATGCAGTGGTGTGTTTCTGTCATGGCCCATCATGCCCAAGCCTTGGAAAGCACATTTTCAGCAGGCAGCAGGTTGCCTGAAGATGCAATGCAGTACACAGAAATATGTCTGTATATGCACAGAAATGCTATATTACAGATAAGATACATTCCTGAGGACATCTTTAGGTCGAATTTGTATGCAACTCGGATCCCTGAATAATAATAATTATAATAATTACAGTACTAAAAAGTAAATAATAATACAGTGTAATACCATAATAATTGTAATAATAATACCATGTACTATAATAATACGATGCAGAAACTATTGGGCACTCGCTTTTAATTTAAATGGAGCATAAAAACAAACTTATACAAAAAGCATTCAGAGCTTATTCTTAGGTACGGGTCATCTGTTACCCAGGGACCTCCTGTATACAGTGATATTTCTGTCTGTAAGTGTATTTGACACTTTCTTACATAACAGCTAAAGAATGGTAAGGCAGCAGGAGTAGATACGATCCCTGCAGACATCTGGAAACATGAAGGCCCAGCGCTTCACGCTAAACTCCATGAGCTCTTTGCTGACGAAGGGAGAAAAGTCAGACTACTCCAATTACCCGGGAATACCTCTGCTGTCCGTCACGGGGAAAATCCTTACAAGAGTACTGCTCAACCGACTGGTGCTCACTATCGCAGAAGGACTCCTCCCCAAGAGTCAGTGTGGCTTTAGATCCAACAGGAGCACCGGGCCTCCAGGCTGTCCCTTCTCTTCTCTAGGTCTCTCTCCCACTACAACGCAGGCTTACTCAAGTCGTTTACTTCCTCAATGCCAGTACACTCCTTCCCTTACAATTCATACCAATTAAAATCAAGGTATGTCATCATTGGCCACCAGTTTTGGTATCATATCAATCCAATTACTCATAGTTCCCTTTCAGACAAATCTATTCTATAATCATGGCTGATCTCAATCACTCTGATGTAAAGAGCATTTCTTTCCAGGCACCTTCATCTCCTGGAAGAGCTCCTTCGTTGGTGGGTAGCCAGTGATCTTCCCTCGTCTGATGCAAAAATTAGAGAATCACGGATTTTCCTACATCCACACTGCAAGACCCATCCAGCCTGCCACTCCTGGTCTACCTCATAACTAGTTTTCTCATCTTCAGAGAATGATAGCTGATATCTCTACCTCAGTCTTGGAGGACTCACTTGGAGAACACTGTCCCTTCCACTTCTACCGCATTCCAACCAATTCCATCTACCATCTCAGATGAGCCTTCACTCTCTCATCCAACCATCATGCCAGCACACTTTGGCCCATCACATCGGAGGAGGGAAATACTTGGCAGGAAGGATATTGATCTGGTGGCCCTTGTTATCTCCTTGAAAGACATCAGAGATAATAAAAACATATCCCAAGGAGATGTATCCATGACAGTGTAATTGAAAGACCCTCACTTGAACTGCACACTCACCATCCCAGAGTTTATTGGAATTCAATATGTATTGAGACGTCCACTGCACCGTTTTGCCGTCAAAGAGACAAGCGATGGATGACAATCTCTACCTGATTGTAGATTTCAATTAGATGACCTCTTCTTCATAGAACCTTCAAATTCCATTCCTTTGAGCTTCAAGATTACCACAGCTCTGTTTGACAAAATCTGTTCAAGACAAGATTGAAGATCCTTCTGCTACTCTGGAATTTCTAGGCATTATTCTAGACACCGAAAGGATGGAGTTTTGCCTTCCGACAAGCAAAATGGAGCAATTACAAGAGTGTATTTCTTTCATCTCCTTCACCGAATCCTTCTCCCTAAAAAAATTACAGATCCTCCTTGGCCACCTTAACTATGCCATGCAGATCCTACACCAAGGATGAACGTTTCTCAGCAATTTACTGCTTAACATGTCTAACTCCTCCATCCATCTGTCCAACATCACTTTTAGCAACGCCACCATCAAGGATCTAGCACTCTGCTGCCAACTCAAAACAGATTTACCACCATGCCTGGAAGTCTGTCCTGACATTTGCTGCAATTCAAGATTTTACCCCCTATAACTTTACCAACATTAATAGCCTTTGCCGCTCACTGACAAACAGGTGTACGCCTTCAACCCAATACAATACAATACAGACCTATCTGACAGGAGCTCAGTAACACTTATAATCAGACACAGTTTCTTAGTGAATCCTTCCTCTCCTCCTGTTAAATTGTTTCTCAAGGGTCTTAAATGCTTAACTCCTTCTAGGTTACCTGTCACAAGTGACTTGTTTCAACAGATCATCGCTATTTTATCGAGCAATCCTTTCGGGCAAGGCATCTTTCTCATCATCACCATTACCACCAAACTGGCCTTCTGGTTCTTAAGACCAAATGAGTACACAATTTTAGCTTCTCAAACCAGGTACTTCACTAGACAAAATCGTACCTTTATAGACAATCACTGCACTTTTAAACTCCACTCCTCAAAAACTAGCCACATCAATATTTCGATTATCTCACTCACAACCTTTGCTGCCTGGTTTCCACCCTACGCATCTACAACAACACCTTACTTCCTAAACCTCCCTTTCACCCACTACTAAGCATATCCAACCAACCTCTATCCACCACTACCTTTGTTCACTACATCAGACTTAGGGGCATCTAAAAACAATATACCAATACACATAATCAAGGCTATGGACTGACTGCTGGACATCTCACTGTTTCAGCAGGTATATCTGCTGAACTAGTGATCCATACAGTTGTTTTTGGGGCTTCCTAGCAGGCCGAGAAAGAGTAGCTTTTGGCCACACCACCAGTGACTCAGGGAGAGGGATCCGACTGCAGAGGCAGGGACTTCCTGAAAGACATCACTGTTGTGCACCCTCGTTCAAGTGAGTCAAGGAAGTTTCTGTAAGGTTGGCAAGAGTATCTGGAGCCATACAGATGCAGAGAATCAGACAGCTGCTGAACAGTGCAAGGCGAGGT
Source organism: Discoglossus pictus (assembly GCA_027410445.1). Taxonomy (NCBI): domain Eukaryota; kingdom Metazoa; phylum Chordata; class Amphibia; order Anura; family Alytidae; genus Discoglossus; species Discoglossus pictus. The sequence goes on along the minus strand of CM050167.1, from coordinate 130,257,684 downwards.
GGTCCCAAAGGTGCTCGATGGGGTTCAAGTCCAGGGAATTTGGAGGCCAGGAACGTACTTGGAAGTCTTGGTCATGCTCCTCCAATTACTCCCAGACAATCCTGGCCTTATGATATGTTGCATTGTCCTGCTAGAAGGTCCCATTGCCTCCATGGAAGACAGTCAACATGGATGTACTTGATCTGCAAGGATGAATAAATAACCCAATCGGATGAGAGTGCCTTCCAGAGGCATGAGTGAACCCAGACCATAACGCTGCACCACCAGCTTGTGTTCTTCCAACAATGGTTGCAGAGTGTTTGTTCTCAGAGGTTTTGCGCATGACAGGCCAACGTGCTTCCAGTCGATGGAGGAGAAAAGTGACTCATCAGAGAGGGCAACCTTTTGCCAATCAGAAGATGTCCAATTTTGCTACTGTTGTGCAAATGTTGTGCAGCCGTTTCGGACAATGAATCCTTGTCAGCATGGGTGCAGTGACCAGCCGATTGCTTCCGAGCCCCATACTCAGCAGGGTTGACTGCACTGTCATTTAAGACACATGTCTGGTAGCCTCTTGGTTTGTTTGGATGGTGAGTTGTTCAACTGTAACGTGTTGGTTGGCCCTCACACACCTTCATACCCAACGTTCACCTCTGACATCAATGGCACGTGGTGCTCTGCAGTTTCAACACCGTTTATTTTCAATGGTGCTGTTTGTCCAGTGGTGGTACGCTGTTTCAGAAATCCTATCGCCCTTGGTCCGAAAGCCAATGATCATCCCCTTTTCAAAGTCAGATAAATCACACTATTTTACCCATGACATCGATGGTTGATATGTTTACAGAATACTGGGTCCTCATTGTTATGCATGTTAAACGACCACAGAAGTGTCCTATTTATATTATGCTTTTTAAAGAATATATTTGTAAGAAGATATTTTAGAAGTTTTATGTGCTAGACTTACATAGCAGCTAATGTCGATAGCTTTTTACTTGGTATTCATGGCAGAGATAATGGGTTGACAGTTTCTTCTCCCATGGGCCATAGCATACAGCTCCTGGTATTCCTAGGAGGTCTCCCATCCAAGTAATGACCAGGCCCAACCCTGCTCGGTTTCAGGATAGTGTGACCTCTTGGTTCCTTGACTGGAATTTAACCCAGGTCACAGTAGTGAAAGCACTGAATCCTAACATTGGACCACCAGGGAACCCCTGGCAAGGTTACTTTTGTTTTATCAAACAGTGGCATTATTTTGTACAAGCACTTTTAATAAATCTAATGAAAATACACTTTTCTGAATACACATTACACAACATTACTGCACAATTATATATACAGTAAGGTTAAAAAAGCAAAACAGATGATTTTTTTTCCTTTCGAAAAACACTTTTCCATTATCAAATCTTCTAAACCACACACTGTAAATATGGAACTTCACTGTTCCTCCAAGGGTTACAACAATCTGCAGGTCTGTGGAAAAGAAGGTTTAGGTATTTATACTCTGTAGGTCTTTACCTGTCCAAAATATGGAGCAGAGCCTTCCTACGATTTGTACTATACACGGAGGGTGAGCAGTCACATGACACAAGGTTTGAAGCATCATGAAAGAGGTGAAGATTTACCAGGTCAAATGTCCTACAGAGAGAGAGAGAGTTATAAAGTGGTTTGTGGGAAATATGGCTTAGCCTCTGCCATCAGTACCCTTACCATTATCTTTTAACAACAATCATTTTCACCCCACACAATCCACTCTTTATTATCAACTAATACCTAGACAACTAAACTTTATTCCCTTCCCCTACTTCCACTAGGGCACAATATTTCCTCTTACCACACACCCCACTGATATTAGTTTGCTCCTCTATCAAAATCCACTGACACAAATCATTTGCTACCAAACAAGTCACCTCCTCCACCTACTTTGCCATCTATTCCACACTCAAGACCTCTGACATTGACATCTCCCCACATTGACTCTACCACCATAACCCAGTCCTCTGAAACTGATTCCCGGACAGCACTTCCACATTAACATCCCTAGTCCTCAAAAGTTTATTCCCTCCATCCTACCTCTACCTTTGACATAAACCACCCCTCCTCCCAGAACATTGATCTTCTATTCTCCTACCCAGGAGATCTGACAAAGCCTCCCATCTGCAATTGAAAGTGACATAGGTTCCAAATATCATACAATAATTATAAGTACAGTAATAACAAGTACAATTTAATGTTGCCTTCTCTTGCAGAAAATGTACACTCCAATCATATTTTTGTACCTGTGAATCAACCCCTTTCTGATCCACCTGATAAGGATAGAGTGATATTTCTTTATAAGAGAATCTACCAAAAATGCTAAAAACCCAATACTGCTTCAAATGTATTACATTTAGTCTAAATTCATATGCAAATGATCAAACCCTGAAGTCTTTGGTTCATTGCATGCTCAGTCTATTCATTTGCATATGGTTTTAAAACGAGCAAATTCAATTCTGAGCCTTCAGAGTGTAATTTGCAACTACAGTACAGACAATGTATAATTATAAGGTTATATCACTCTATTTACAGTGAGCGGATCAGAGAAGCCGATTGACAGATACAAAAGGCAAAATTCAATGTAAGTTTGCAGTAAGAAAGTGCAAACTGTTATTACTGATAGAGGTTAAAGTGCTGGGGAGTGGCAAAAACTATTATTAGACTAGGGAACTGCCCGTCCTAAATGACGACAATAACATTTGAAGCCTGGCAATGCTGTTTGCCACACAATGCAAAGATCTGCCCCCTCTGAGCACCCTTGGTGCACATCGCGAGCCCCGTGCTGAGTGCCTTCGCCGATCATTGCAGGCCTCGGTAACCTGCAGCTTTTGTTTTGTTGTATTATTTACTCTTTGTATCTAAATAAACCTTATATTTTTTTCATTATGTATATGTAGAGAGCAAGAAGGCAATGTAGCATGTGTCAAAGAGCGTTTGAGTGTTAGATGTAATATCCTTGGGTGTGGGTTGTGCATTCAGAGAAGGTGTCAGGGCTGCCATGAGTTCAAGGGTTGCTCGTTAGTGTGTAATTATCACAGATATGAGCAGAATGCAAACACATTTATCAGAGTGATTACTAAGCTGTCACAACACAATGTGTGAAGGACACAATAATGAGCTGGAGCGTATGATGGTCATTATAACATATATGTATCTTGCGTACCTGTTCTGTATCTGCCAGCGTGTCCTCATGAAACCCTTGCGTGTCCATGAGAACTACAGGCACAAAAAAACAACATTTTCACAGAAATGTACACAGATATATTCTGCAACAAACACATATATATAACTGTATGCATCATGATACTGCAACAACATACATACATACATACATACACTTACAGTATATCCTCAGGTGGAAAATTCCTGAGAGTCAGGGATCCTAAAGTTATACTTGTAGCACCTGAATATTATTCTGATTAATAAAAGGGCTTTCTTCAAAGCTGTCAGGCTCTTATAAAATCTTCCTGGCTCCTAAGTGTTCGGTATTTCAGTCCCCACCTGTATATATACACTCAAAACAAATAAACACATATATAGGTTTATACAGTCTTTACCTCCACCCAGAAGTCTTGTGGAAATCTCTCCTTGTGCAACGTAGGACAATCCTCAAGAGAGCCCAAGCACACAGTACGGCCAGAAGCAGCTTCATACGTGTGCTCTAGGAGAGAACCAATATAGAAATAAATACATTTTTTACCAGATTGGATTTTTTTTTACATTTGTTGGTTGTTTACGAACAACACATGGATCAGATACAATCTAAAAATGTTTGACATCTATTTTATAAAGACAGTACATACATATGTCTATGTACTGTACCCCTATATAGCTCTACATAATGTTGCAGCATTGCATATAAACAATATTATTATTATAACTCCTGAGAAGATGATGACAAAGCAGACCCCATCATTATGATGTTAGACTCCAGCAGTGCCTGTATCTCACTGTACAAATAGTGACAGTGCCAATTTCACAACACATATACAGAAAACTGTAAAAGAACATTAATCTATTAAAAGTATATTAGCTTTGCAGTTTTATTGGTCCCAATACGTGACAAATAATAAATATGTGCAATATGAAACTTTACAAATATTGTTAGAAATAAATAATTGAGCAAGCAATCCCTTACACAATCTACCAATGCAATTTAATTAGTTATAAATTGCTAATATAAGGAAATTTAGAATATAAAATAGAATGCACAACAAATTAAAAAAGGTTTTTGAATGTTTAAATCGCTGTTTTTTGTTTCGTATCACGTGACCAATAACAATTAGAAGCAAAAATAATATACTCCTTTTTTTCTATACATTTGATAATGTGTGGCTACTCTAATATGAACTATCTTTACTGAAGAATATTTTTGTCCAGTTGCAAACATAGAGCCACATTCAATTGAGATCCAGGAGCCCGTAAGTGAGGTCGCAAGCTATTTTGCTATTCAATTTGTGGTCTCGGAATGACTTCCGAGTTACGGGCTTGCAAAAATGTTGATGGTTAAACCCGTAACTTACAGCCTCCAGAAGCCTTTGATCTGTCACTTTCGCAAGGCTAAAATCGCTATTCAATTGCTCAATTTCCTCAAGCTCACAAATGTATTCACACCCGTAAATGGCAATTGAAGGAGAAAATACCAAAGGGTGCTAGAGAGGACTCGCAAGGGGGTTAAACACCCATTTGTAGCAATGTAAATGCAGATATAAAATCAATACTGCACTGTAAATAACGGGGAAAACGATGGAAGACATTAGGATTAATTGCACAACAGTCTCAAGCTCACAAATCGGCAATAAATCACATTTATTTTTTATGTTATTTCGCTGTTAAATTGATCTTGGGTATCAATGAGTTAATACATATCATACCACCCATATGGACTAGAATTGTAATGACAATCATTTTCATAATTCTTTATTTTGCAGATTTGCAAGTCTGATCGCATATTGGACCCCCGAACCTAATTGACTGACATGTAACCTCCATGTTTTACTGCCGTAATAATCACAGTCTCATTTCCTATTGGCTGATTCGAAATGGGAGGTTACGTGCTTGCTTAATTGATCATGTTCCCGCCCTAAACTGCTGCAAACCAGTGCATGGTTTACAGTTTTGGCTTCGGGGTCGAAACTTGCGGCCTTGAGCAATTGAATAGCTCCGGAATCGGAGACGAACAGGAGCCCGCAACCGAGTTGGGGGCTTCCAATTGAATATGGCCTGTAGACTTCACAAGGTGCCTTATACAGTGAAAACAGTGGAATCTCAAGTCACACACACTGTGTAGACAGCAGCAAAGCCAGTGACACACATTGTGTAGCAGCGGTGCCAGTCACACACACACTATGTAGTAATACAAGCACATATTGTGTAGACAGCAGTAGTGCGAGTCATACAAATACAATGTGTAGAAAGCAGCGGTGTCAGTCACACGTACACAAAGTGTGTAGACAGCAGTGGTGCCACACACACACACACAATGAAGACAGCAGTAGTGCCAGTCCTACAGACACATATTGTATAGACAGCAGTAGTGCCAGTCACACACAATGTGTAGCAGCAGTGCCAGTCATACAAACACAATGCATAGACAGCAGCAGTGCCAGTCACACACAATGTGTAGCAGCAGTGCCAGTCATACAAACACAATGCATAGACAGCAGCAGTGCCAGTCATACAAATACAATGCATAGACAGCAGCAGTGCCAGTCATACAAACACAATGCATAGACAGCAGCAGTGCCAGTCATACAAACACAATGCATAGACAGCAGCAGTGCCAGTCATACAAACACAATGCATAGACAGCAGCAGTGCCAGTCACACACAATGTGTAGCAGCAGTGCCAGTCATACAAACACAATGCATAGACAGCAGCAGTGCCAGTCATACAAACACAATGCATAGACAGCAGCAGTGCCAGTCATACAAACACAATGCATAGACAGCAGCAGTGCCAGTCACACACAATGTGTAGCAGCAGTGCCAGTCATACAAACACAATGCATAGACAGCAGCAGTGCCAGTCATACACAATGTGTAGCAGCAGTGCCAGTCATACAAACACAATGCATAGACAGCAGCAGTGCCAGTCATACACAATGTGTAGCAGCAGTGCCAGTCATACAAACACAATGCATAGACAGCAGCAGTGCCAGTCACACACAATGTGTAGCAGCAGTGCCAGTCATACAAACACAATGCATAGACAGCAGCAGTGCCAGTCATACACAATGTGTAGCAGCAGTGCCAGTCATACAAACACAATGCATAGACAGCAGCAGTGCCAGTCACACACAATGTGTAGCAGCAGTGCCAGTCATACAAACACAATGCATAGACAGCAGCAGTGCCAGTCACACACAATGTGTAGCAGCAGTGCCAGTCATACAAACACAATGCATAGACAGCAGCAGTGCCAGTCATACACAATGTGTAGCAGCAGTGCCAGTCATACAAACACAATGCATAGACAGCAGCAGTGCCAGTCACACACAAACACACACTATTCTCTACCAAAGGAGGTGGTGACAGCAGATTTGATAGATAACTTTAAAAAAGGTATTGGATATATTTTTAAATAAAAAGGGCATTCAGGGTTATCCTGGATAATTATAGAGGGGTATTTATCCAGTGAGGAATCCGACCGCCAGTATCTGGGGTCAGGAAGGAATTTTATATTTTTTTCCCTCTTGAAACAATTGGCAAAGTTTCACAGTTTTATTTCAGTTTGCTTTCCTCTGGGTCAATTAACTATTAATCCGCATATTGCAGATCAGAGAGATATAAAAAGGTTGAACTTGATGGACTGAAAGTCTTTTTTCAACCTAAATTACTACAGTGTGTAGTCGCATACACACTATGTAGACAGCAGTAGTGTCATACACACACATATTGTGTAGACAGCAGTAGTCCCAGTCATACACACACATATTGTGTAGACAGAGGTGCCAGTCACACACAGTGTAGACAGTAGTAGTGCCAGACATACACACACATATTGTGTAGACGGCAGTAGTGCCAGACATACACACACATATTGTGTAGACAGCAGTAGTCCCAGTCATACACACACATATTGTGTAGACAGAGGTGCCAGTCACACACAGTGTAGACAGTAGTAGTGCCAGACAAACACACACACACACATATTGTGTAGACAGAGGTGCCAGTCACACACAGTGTAGACAGTAGTAGTGCCAGACAAACACACACATTGTGTAGACAGAGGTGCCAGTCACACACAGTGTAGACAGTAGTAGTGCCAGACAAACACACACACACACATATTGTGTAGACGGCAGTAGTGTCAGACATACACACACACATATTGTGTAGACGGCAGTAGTGCCAGACATACACACACATATTGTGTAGACAGCGGTGTCAGTCACACACAGTGTCTATGTGACTGGGACCACTGCTACACACTGTGTGTGACTGACACCGCTGTCTACACAATATGTGTGTGTATGTCTGGCACTACTGCTGTCTACACAGTGTGTGTGTGACTGGCACTACTACTGTCTACACAATATGTGTTTGTATGTCTGGCACTACTACTGTCTACATAGTGTCTATGTGACTGGGACCACTGCTACACACTATGTAGACAGTAGTAGTGCCAGACATACAAACACATATTGTGTAGACAGTAGTAGTGCCAGTCACACACACACACACACACATATTGTGTAGACGGCAGTAGTGCCAGACATACACACACATATTGTGTAGACGGCAGTAGTGCCAGACATACACACACATATTGTGTAGACAGCAGTAGTGCCAGACATACACACACATATTGTGTAGACAGCGGCACCAGTCACACACACAGTGTGTAGCAGTGGTCCCAGTAACATACACAATATGTAGACAGCAGTAGTCCCAGTCATACAAACACATATTGTGTAGACGGCAGTAGTCCCAGTCATACACATACATATTGTGAAGACGGCAGTAGTGCCAGACATACACACACATATTGTGTAGACAGCGGCACCAGTCACACACAGTGTGTAGCAGTGGTCCCAGTCATACAAACACGCAGTGTGTAGACAACAGCTGTACACACACATTTCAGTCATAACCACTTTGCATACAGTAAATCATTAGACACCAGTGCCAGTTTCCCATTTACATAGAGTGCATTACCAGGTTCTCTTTCATCTTACCTTGGAAATTGTAGATCTGAATATCTCTCAGAGAGTTGTGTATAAAATATATAGATCCAAGAGCCTGAAGTACAGAAAATAAGGATTAATATAGTATATTTGTAGGCTTTTATCAATAAACATGATTTAATAAAGTGAAATTTCTCAGTTATAGGAAAAAGGAAGGGTTAATGGAGAGGTGTTTTGAAGGGTATTGAAGACTGTGGAGCAATGCTCTGCAGGTCATTGGCAAAAGATGGGGTTAACAGAGCATCACTGCAGGTCTCTATCAGGCTGTTTAGTATATGACTGTGCTGTTGGGGCCTTACCTCCTCCCTCCAGCTGGCCCTGGGGGGCATCACATGCCCTCCCCCTCTGCTCTGTTTGTTTGATTAATTGTGAGGCGGCGATCAATAAGAGGCAGAAAATTAAAACTATTTTTAAGAGATTAAGTCGTTTAACAGCTGTCTGGAGCTATGTCAGAGAGGGATACCACAGAGACAGAGGAGGGAGAGAGAGGAGAGGGGAGGGAGAGAGGAAAGAGGAGTTATGAGTGGATTCAGAAAGGGTGAAAGAGGGAAAAAAGGGAAAGAAGCAAAGGAAAGAGCGGAGAAGAAAGAAAACAGGACACTGGGAAAAGGGGAGGTATGCTAGATAAGTAAGGGAGGGAAATATTAAGTGATGGTCAGGGGGTAAGGGGGGATTGAAAGAGGTAAACATGTTAAAAATAGTCAGAGAGAAGAAAAGGAGGGATAGTTTACAGAGAGGGAAAGAATGAGGAGAGCGAGAGAGGTTGGGGAACAAACAGAGGAGAGAGAATGGATGAAGGGAGAGGGAGGGTAAGGAAACTAAAAAAAGTCAGATCTCACAAAATGGCACACAAGCCCAACATAAATATTTATCTTGGAGATCTACAGATAGTCTAGATATATACAACGGTCAATAACCCTATTCCTCCCCATATACAAAAAGTACATTGGGATATTATGTGCACTTATATAAAACCAATCAACCTTCCAAAGAAAGTATCCTAGCCAGAAATGTTCCCTGTCTCATGCTCCAACAAGGAGAGGCTTCCAATCAACAGTGGTCTTCTGAGTTAGACATGTTATAGCTAATAACTCAAATCCCTGTCAAGTTGCTAACATGAAACTCATATTACTGTTACCTAACCTCCTTTAAATTGAGCTTCATGGAGCAATACAAAGCAGAGTCAAGTTCAGCAACATTTACATACATGCACATCCATACAAGAACTATCAGCTTTTGGTATCACTGCCCCTTAATAAACAAATAATAGAAATAATAAAGTCAAATAATACAAAGTTTAAGTTATACCAGAGGTTATGAACTGATGTCCATGGATCTCTAGTGATCCATGAGCTTATTGTAGGTGGTCCACACTACAATGAAATGCACATTTTATATATGCATAGCATTACTGTTGTTCAGTCGTGTCCGAATCTTGGTGACCAAATTAATGCAGGACACCAGGCACATTTGTTTGTTTCTGGTTGTGCTTATCCATTTGGTTTTCATGGCAAAGATTCTAAATGGGGTTGCCAGTTCCTTCTCCAGAAGACCACATTTTGTTTGACCTCTCTGCTATGACCTGCCCATCTTGGGTGACCCTACATGGTATAGCTCACATCTTCATTGAAGTACACAAGCCCCTTCACAACAATAAGTTAGCAATCCAGAAGGGGATACACCACATAGTTTGTTGCAATTGTTATGAATTGTATATAAAATTCATTAGGGGGGCCACAAAGATTCAAGTGGTCCACAAAGATTCAAGGTGCCAAGACCTAGATCAACATTTAGTGGTCCATGGAAAATAATAGTTTGGGAACCACTGAGTTCTGCTATTATTTAAAGAAGACAGTAAAAGTTACAGATAATGTTGTACGGTGTATTTTCACTTAGCCATATGACGTTATAACCATGGGCACATTTTTGATCTTTTGCACTGAAGTGTTCCTAGGTTGTTATTGTAATTTGCAACATTAGAAGGCTCTACAGGGGCATATGGTTCCACCATTAAAAAGAGACTATTGGAAAGAGAGATGCACTGCACAAGGTGGGGAGAATAAGGAAGAGCAAAATAATGAAGAAACATTCTATGGGATAAATACTAGGGAAATAATCTCTTTCTGAAAAATATAATGGAGTTGTGCTCTGAAGCATTATGTGAGGAGTTATTCAAGTGAGGATGATCCGGGTATGGCAGGTCAGCTATTTACTAAGCGATTGTAAGCAAGATTCTGCAAAAGACAGTGGTGCATGATATAGGGGTAATAAGGCATCTACTCCCAAATCTAATATAGAAAATGTTATAATTACTATGAATTATACTGCATGCTAACATCCAACTCTAAAAAAGAATTCATGTATGTCTGTGAGCAGAAAAGGGTAAAAGAATGGGAGTTTAGGGGTTAATAGAGTGATGGACACTTTGGGTTTCTGTCAGAGAAAGAGTTAAATAATACAATCCATTGCACATCTCTGGCAGAGTAGGGCTTAGTTTAACAAAGACCTGTAGGGGGATGGGGTGAGCTCTCAACTCACATAGACATGTTAATAAATCAGAGTCTCGCACGAGAGCGTCTCAAAATATAGAGTACCAAATAATTACCTATCAAAATAGCGTTAATAACCAGGAGCCGAAGCGAGAGTGTACTGCCAGGGGAGAGACAGACCAAGAACACTGCCTAGGAACGGAGTACTGTCTGAGAAGAGAGAGATAGACAGCACTGCGGGGGAAGAACAAGCAAGGAAAAGAGACAGCTACCTGAGGATAGAGAGACAGCAGTGTCTGAGGAGAGTGTGTAAGAGAGAGAGAGAGACACTGTGGCCTGGTAAGCATAGGAAGACAGAGAGAACTATGTAAGGATCAAGAAACAACACTGCCTGGGGGAGCAACCCCAAGAATGAAGAGACAGCACTGCAAATAGTGAAAGATAGAAAAAGGAGGGGTGCAAAGAGATCAATAGAGAGGTAGAATGAATGGGCAGATCTGATGGGCTTTTTTGTTGGCATAAATCTTGAAATCTATGAAACAACACTGCCAGGGGAAAGAACGCATTTCTAAGAGTATCAAAAGAGACATTGGGCCTCATTCAATTGAGCAATTGTATGGTACTGGAACCCGTAATGGAGCCCGTAAACAAATTCAATTGTCGTCTTTTAGCGAGCCACAAACGGTCTACAGGTTACATGCTTGAAATCCCTGCGGTTGTTACAACCGGAACTTACACCCCATCTAAGCCTTTGATCTTTCATGTCTGCAAGAGTTATGATCGGTAAAATTGCAAATCGCTAATCAATTGCTACAATTCCGCAAGCCATAAATGTTTTCACACCCGTAAACGGCAAATGTAGGAGAAAATCCTACCGGTACCAGATGACACCCGCAAAGGGGTTAAAGACATGTCCGTAGCACTGTAAATGCAAATAAAAAATCAATACTGCACTGTAAATGATGGGGAAAGCGATGAAAGACATTAGAATTAATTGCAGAACAATCTCAAGCTCGCAATCAGCAAAGAAAAAAAATAATATTTTAAGGTTATATCGGTCTTGGAAAATCAGTGAGTTAATATATATCAGGCCACCCACATGGACTAGAGCAGTATTGGCATTCACTTTCAATATTTTGTATTTTGCGGGTTTACAATCGCATATGGGACCTCTAAGCGTTAATTGTTTGACATGTAACCTAAAAGTTTTACTGACCTAATGATGACAGTCTAATTTTCTATCGGCTGTTTTATTATTATTATTATTATTATTATTATTATCCTTTATTTGTAATGCAACAACATATTCCGTAGCGCTATACAGGGGTCAAGTACAGGTCAAGAACAATTTCAAACAGTGCAAAGGATGGAGGGCCCTGTCATTGAGCTTTCAAGGGGTGCTTTCCTCACTACTCACAAACTTACATTCTAAAGGGTTTCTAAATGGGTAGTTATGGCCTTGCTTAATTGATTGTTCATACTCTGATTGCATGGCTTACAGTTTCAGAATTGAATCGCTTTGTAATTGTAGCAGAGTTCAAGCCCGCAGCAAGTGCTCAGACATACGGCCTGTATACCATGAGTTGTAGCCTTGCAATTGAATGCAATTAAAAATTCACACAGTCACCTCATATTGACATGTGTTTCATTCCTAGGCATGATGGGAGAGCAAAGAGACACTGTAATGTGTTGTACTGAGATAAAAATATTGCTGTGTTGGATAAATAGTATGCCCATTGGATGTGAAGCTCTTAGTTCATGAGTGAAAAATAATGGGGAGTCTTACATTGTTATTAAAGATATGTGAAAGTTTTATGCATTAATACATTTCTACACTCTATAGGCAAAAAGCAGCCTATTTGTATGCAGCACATCTCATAAAACATTTTATTTTTATTATACTTCTAATGAATTTGATGACATCTCCAGGGGTGTCTACACAGGCCCCTGATCCCCACCCAATCAGCATGCTGTTGCTTGCTCAGCCAATCTCCTTGCAGCTTCCTGTCTGTGTGTCAGCAGCAATACATAGCATATATCAGTGATATACTACATATCCCAGGCTGCTTTTCAGCACAAACAGGAACAGAGAGTTAATTCAAAAGTTTCAGCTAACCTGATTGGCCAAAACAAATCATTTTAAATTTGATGCTAATTTACAGACTCATTAAATTAGCTCTCATAGTTCCCTCGATTCCACAATATGTCCCTCACAGCCTCCTTTGCGAGATGACACCCAAAAATGGCTGAGAATAGGCTCCGGGAGAGCTACGTAGTAACACGCAGCCATAAATCTATGAGTTGAACCTCGGAAGAATCCCTACGGGCACAAAAAAGTCCCTGCAAGGGATCCTTAAGCCTATACGTGTTGCATTGGAGCAGCCCGGCACCGCCGTCTAAAGCTCCCCCCCTGCTTCCTAAACACATGCCCATGCTGCAGGGATTGGGACCCCTGCAACCACTCCACATTAACCCCTTGCAGCAGGGGTCCCGACCGTTATAGATCAGGCCCCCTGCATTCAAAATTTTCAAAGGGCTCGCGGCACCCCACTAGCCAATCCTGGCCGTGGAGGTACTGTAAGTACCCCTGCAGCGCCTAACATTAACCACCCTCTATGCTGGGGGTCCCCATTGCGACCCCTAAAGTGTCCCCATATTAACCCTTTGCTGCAGGGGTCCATAGGGACCCCCATAGCTTCCCCAAATTAACCCCTTGCAATGGGGGTCCCCGATTGGCATCGATCAGTCGCCCCACTGCGTTTAAAAAATATGAATTTCCTGCCGCGGGTCATTTAACCGACCTGTGGCACACTATCAACCAATCCCAAACGCAGGGGTACCTAACATTAACCCTCTAAATGCTGGAGATCCCCATCGGGACCCCTGCAGCCCCCCCACATTAACCCCTTGCTGCGGGGGTCACCGATCGGCATTGACCAGGCCCCCGCTGAACTAAAAAAATTCAAATGTCCGCCGTAAAGGTCCTGAAAGAACCTGCGCTAAATAAATATTAACCACTGCTGCGGGGGGTACTATAAGTACCCCCCAGGCACCTAAAATTAACCCCATCACTCATGGGGCTTTATACAGAGCACCATGACCCCTTCATTAACCCTATAAATCATGGGGCTCAATACTTTTGGGGCAATCACAGCTCCAAGTCGCTTTGGATAAGTCTCTGTGAGCTTCAAGTTGGATGGTTTGCACTTGTGAACAGCAATCTTTAAGTCTGACCACAGATTTTCTATTGGACTGAGGTCTGGGCTTTGACTAGGCCATTCCAACACATTTACATGTTTCCCCTTAAACCACTCAAGTGTTGCTTTAGCAGTGTGTTTGGGGTCATTGTCCTGCTAGAAGGTGAACCTCTGTCCTGGCCTCAAATCACGCACAGAGTGGTACAGGTTTTGCTCAAGAATATCCCTGTATTTAGCACCATCCATCTTTCCCTCAACCAGTTTCCCAGTCCTGGCTGCTGAAAAACATCCCCACAGCCTGATGCTGCCACCACCATGTTTCACTGTGAGGATGGTGTTCTTTGGGTTATGTGATGTGTTGGGTTTGCACCAGACATAGCGTTTTCTTTGATGGCTGAAAAGTTCAATTTTAGTCTCATCAGACCAGAGCACCTTCCTTCATACATTTTGGGAGTCTCCCACATGCCTTTACGCAAACTCAAAATGTGCCATTTTGTTATTGCTGAAAGTAATGGCTTTCTTCTGGCCACTCTGCCATAAAGCCGAACTCTATGGAGCGTACGGCTTATTGTCGTCCTATGTACAGATACTCCAGTCTCTGCTGTGGAACTCTGCAGTTTCTGGAGGGTTACCTTAGGTCTCTGTGCTGCCTCTCTGATTAATGCCCTCCTTGCCTGGTCCATGAGTTTTGGTGGGCGGCCGTCTCTTGGCAGGTTTGCTGTTGTGCCATGTTCTTTCCATTTGGTTATGATAGATTTGATGGTGCTCCTGGGGACCATCAAAGATTTGGATATTTTTTTATAACCTAACTCTGACTTGTACTTCTCAACAACATTGTCCCTTACTTGTTTGGATAGTTTCTTGGTCTTCATGGCAGTGTTTGGTTAGTCGTGCCTCTTGCTTAGGTGTTGCAGCCTCTGGGGCCTTTCAAAAAAGGTGTGTGTATATAATGACAGATCATGTGACACTTAGGTTGCACACAAGTGGACATCATTTCACTAATTATGTGACTTCTGAAGGTGATTGGTTGCACCAGAGCTTTTTATGGGCTTCATAACAGAGGGGGTGAGTACATAAGCACATGCCAATTTTCTGTTTTCTATTTCTAAAAAATTGTTTTATGTATATATTTTTCTAATTTCACTTCACCAACTTAGACTATTGTGTTCTGATCCATCACATAAAATTCAGTTTAACAAATCATTGAACTTAAAGCTGTAATGTAACAAAATAGTTAAAAAGTCAAGGGGTGGATGCTTTTGCAAGGCACTGTATGTGTAACACAATAAAAACTTATAAAATACACATTTGCATATTTATTTATTTCTAAATTTTGGGCTCCAAAAATATGGGGCGTCTTATACACGGAAAAATACGGTATGTGTATATATATATTATTATTTATTATTATTATCTTTATTTATATCGCGCCAACATATTCCGTAGCGATGTACAGGGGGTTAGTACATGGCAAAAAAACAAACTTAACACCTTAAAGAATGGAGGGCCCTGTTTTTGAGCATATAATCAAATGTACATAGTGCTTGTTTCCAAGACACGGACACACAATTGAAAACTCGCAAACTTACAATCTAAGGGATATATATATATATATATATATATATATATATATATATATATATATATTCCAGGTTAAACACCTGGGTTTGTGGGAGGGGCCCTCTCCCACACTGCCTCTTCCTTTTGCTCAGTTCATTCCTGAGCCTGTGTCTGCAGGTTGTGTCTCTGAGCTCTCTCGTTTTTCAGCTTTCCTGGCCTCATATCGCAAGCTCCAGTTGCTTTTTGGGCCTTTTCCTATCGTCATCCAAGTTATGTTTCTACTCCTTCTAAGCTATCCAAGTCCAAGGTTCAGCCTTCGCTTTTCATGCTTAGTTCTGGCCTAATCCACCAAATTTCTCGACTTTCCTATACCTTCTTGGGTGGGTTTGGACCTGATTTGCCAAGTTGTGTCCCTTGTCCATGTCCAAGGCTATGCCTTTTAGGCTTCGTTAAGTCTGCTTCGCAAATTTAGGCCCAAATCTACTAGGTTTTTCACCTTTCCTGTACCTTTCCGGGGTGGGTTTTACCTGAATCGGCTAAGATTACGACCCTCGTCCGTGTCCAAGGATTCTTTGGAGATTTTGGCCTAAACTTGCCATCCTTCCACCGCTATTCCATAAGTCCTAAACCAGCCTCGCAACCTCACCTCGTTCACGCTCTCTACACCACCCAAACCAGCCTTCACAGGCTTACCTTATTTACACTCTCCATATGAACCAAACCAGCCTTCGCAGGCTCGTTCACGCCTTCCATAAGTTTCTGATAGTGAACAGAAATAATGAAGTGTCATATGCATCTTCAATTTTGTTTCCCTGGGGAAGACATTGTTCTTTCCATCGCCTTATTTGTTAAAGGACTACCGCGCAATTTTTTATTTTTGAAATTCTGACTAAGAGCATAATTAAGAACTGAACTTGAACTGCTGTGGTCCTTTAATGGAGAGTGGCTTTGGATGCAGATAAACTCTACGTTCAGTTCTATTGTATGGGCTGCCACAATGTTGTGTATCATATAATAGGTTTAAATGGAAGTGCAACTCAATACTAATGACTAATAAAAGATAATAAAACAAAGATTACCCACAGTCATCACTGAAAACAATGCATATAACAGATAATAAATTCATTTTTTTGATTGTTTCCCAATATTTTCTTTTACTAGATATTTTTATTTCCCCATTACCAAAACTAGTTACGAATGTTAAAAATCTGAGACTTCACTCGTTCTTTAATGATTTGGATTCAGGGAATCTGTCATCAAACACTTGCATACTCATTTTGTTGTTTAGTTGTTCAGTCATGTCTGACTCTCCATGATCCTATGGACTGCAACATGCCAGGCATATGTGTCATGCATGCTCACAGTCCCGCTCATATACACACACCTTTCTACTTCACACTCATAGAAACACAAATTTTGATGCTAGGTAAAGGGCAATGGGTTCATCTAATCTATTCATTCTATAAACCTAAACTCTTTAGGATGAATCATTAGGTTTGCATTAGGCACATCACATACCTATTTGAACTCATTTGTACTTGCTGTATAGCTTTTTGATTCTGATTAGCCATCAAATCTACATTTCTATGTTTCTAAGAATTCTTCAAGTGTCCCTCTTTCTCAGGAACAGTTCCTCTATTAAAAAAAAGTCCCTCAATTCTACCCATTTTCCAAATTATCCTTCATTTAAATTTAATAACAAATTGCTCTCGTCCAGCCTCAACCATGGCCTACATTTTTCTTTTTTTTGTGTTCCCTCTCAAACTCAAGGAGAAAGACAGAAGCCAGGATTGTGTCTATTCTACAGAATATACAGAATGTGGATACCCCTCTTTGTCCACATGAAATATTTTTTATGTTTGTGGTACATATTACTTTCACAAATTACCTAAAATTCTCCACTTTATGCCCAGTTCTAGAAGAGATGCAATAAAAAGGGTGGCATGACTTTAGAGCGAGGGAGATGTGCGCTCCGTCCTGTTTGTGCACAAAATGCATGGGAAAAGCGCGCACCCACACCAGTGCGCCAGTACAGTGCTGCACTCACCCTCTCCTCTAGTGTCCAGCTCCTGGGGGATGTACACCACCTCCTCGCCCGTCCTCCACATATACACTCCAAGCAAGGCAAGGACCAGGTGGATGAGTGTGGTGGTGTTCCCTAGGTGCTACAGAGAGGGAGAGTCTGGACTTGGGGGTCCTGCAGGAGCGGCACATTGAGACAGGGAGAGCAGGGTGAGTGAGAGCATTGTACAGGTGCCGCGCTGGTGTCGGTGCGTGCAATTGTCGGCGTGCACATGACATCGCGAACGTCCCCTGAGCGCTTATGTCGGTGTGCCAATAAATGCATCAAATAAATTGTTTACATGCTCAAATATAAACCTGTACACACACGTAACTCCAGCATATTGAAAAATGTCTGTTTAAAATGATGAAATACTGTTTTTTTAATAACATATGCACATGTACATTGCATATGTTGTAGTTCAGTCATGTCCTACTCTTCGTAACCCTATGGAACGCTGCATGCCAGACACACATGTCTATTCATCTGGTTGTGCTTATCTATGAGGTTTTCTTGGTAAATTTACTGGAGTGGGTTGCCAGTTTTTTCTCTAGTGGACCATGATTTGTCTGACATCCCTGCTATGACCTGCCCATCTTGGTTAACCCTTCATTGAAGTACACAAGCCCCTTCACCACGACAAGATAGCAACCCGGAAGGAGACATTGCATATACTCTTTCACAAAAACATGTAACTTAGATTCTAATTTCAAATACAAGGCCCTCCACTTATATACACATACACATTACAAGTTCCAGACTCACACAAGCATGCCTATTACAGATTCATAGCTTATACATGTACACAAAGACACGTCTTCTCTTATAGAAACACACAACTTATTCCATCCACATACACACACAGAGATCTCATATGCACTCCTCACACACCTCTCTCTCCCCTCCCTCTTTGTATTTATCATTCTGCTGACAGGATCAATACTTTTAATCTAGAGCCAAATTTATTAACTTTCCCCAGACAGGAGGGGGAGATAAATGTGACCCCCGCCACATACACGCACCATAGAACTTAACTAACTTCAGGGGCTTACAAACTTTGGGAGTGTGGCTTTATCTGCATGTTTCTAATGTTTTTCTATGTGCAGTCTGTCAGCTAGTACAAGACCCTCCTGTATGTCTGGCAGTGTATATCTATATGCCAGGATCTAATAATACGTACCGTATATACTCGAGTATAAGCCGACCCGAGTATTAGCCGAGGCACCTATTTTACCACAAAATACTGGGGAAAATGAGTGACTCGAGTATAAGCCGAGGGTAGGAAATGTGCTGCCCCCTGTGTCCCTCTTGTGCCCTCTGTGTCCCCCCTCCCTTTCCTGTGTCTCTTCCTCCCTCCCTTATCACCCTACTCAACCCCCCTCCTCATTCTCAACCCCCCTCCTCATTCTCAACCCCCCTCTTCATCCTCAACCCCCCTCCTCATTCTCAACCCCCCCATCCTCAACCCCCCTCCTCAACCTCAACCCCCCATCCTCATCCTCTCTCCTCAACCCCTTATCCTCAACCCCTCCTCCTCATTCTCCCTCCTCATCCTCAACCCCCTCCTCAACCTCCCCATCCTCATCCTCTCTCATCAACCCCCCTCCTCAACCCCTCCTCCTCATCCTCAACCTCCCTCCTCATCCTCAACCCCCTCCTCAACCTCCCTCCTCATCCTCAACCCCCTCCTCAACCCCCCATCCTCAACCTCCCTCCTCAACCTCAACCCCCCTCAACCCCAACCCCCCTCAACCCCCCTCAACCCCAACCCCCCTCAACCTCCCTCCTCAACCCCCCTCCTCCACCTAAACCCCCCTAAATACCTCCCCCTCTCCCCTCACTTACCTGCTTGTGCTCCGGCCTCCGCTCCTTGACCCGGCGCGTATGTGACTTCACATGCATGCCGCGTCATTAGCATATACCGGGTGCGGCACCCGGTATATGCTAATGACGCGGCGTGCATGTGACGTCACATACGCGCCGGCGTTGGGTCAAGGAGCGGAGGCCGGAGCACAAGCAGGTAAGTGAGGGGAGAGGGGGAGGTATTTAGGGGGGTTTAGGTGGAGGAGGGGGGTTGAGGGGGGTTTATGCTGAGGAGGGGGAGGGAAAGAGACACGGGGGGTAGAGAGACACACAGGGGGGGTTAGAGAGACAGAGACACACGGGGGGGTTAGAGACACACGGGGGGTTAGAGACACACGGAGGGGGTTAGAGAGACACAGAGGGGGTTAGAGAGACACGGGGGGGTTAGAGAGACACGGGGGGGGTTAGAGAGACATGGGGGGGTTAGAGAGACATGGGGGGGTTAGAGAGACACGGGGGGTTAGAGAGACACGGGGGGGTTAGAGAGACACGGGGCAGGAGGGAGAGTGACTCAAGTATAAGCCGAGGGGGCCCTTTTTTGCCTTAAAAAAAGGGCTGAAAAACTCGGCTTATACTCGAGTATATACGGGTACATGGAATTCTGTGTCTCAGGGACATATTTTGTTGTTTTTTTCTGCCAAATCACATTTCTAATTTGCCGTTGATATATCTTTGATATAGATTTATGTTTTTTTTATATATACAGTATGTCAAAGTGTCAGATATGCTTACAGACAAATATAATTTCACACTGACACTGACTGTGCATATACATATAATATGCCATGGCACTAAACCTGCATTTTCAGGCAACCTGATGCCCCCTGAGTATGAGTTGGCTTAGGGCTGGGTCTTGTAGGCCTAGGCAGAAATACATACATCACTGTTGTGTCTACTAGTGTCCCAGAGCACCAGTTGTTGTGTGTTATTCTGTAAATGTATGCATGTCCTTATATGCGTGCCTGTTGGCATCTGTATGATTGTGTATGTTTCTAGCACAGAATAAGTTTCTATATAGGCACAGAGCATTGTTTGGCTATTTTTTGTATTTATGTCCCCAATAGGATTTTTTGATGTGCATCTGTGAAGAAGACCTTATAGGTGTCAGAATAAGGTGCATATGTGGGTGAAAAGGTTAACCACAAAACAGCTTTCATTCTTCTGGGATGCTTTAAAAATAAATAAACAAGCAAGCAAACAAACAAAAACAACCTTTAACAGAAATCCACAGGTCAAATTGTTTAATACAATGAGACCACCACCATCACAATTTAAAATATGACTGGGGTGATTCTGGAAGGGGGACAAATACCTCCAGATCAAATGAATAGGGGACACAAAAAATAGCAAAACTAAACTTAACCATGCATTACCATACTTGGCCACTAGAGTGTTTCCCATGCAAGGGTGGATCTACATATAATGTATGTCTATATACAGTAGACTCTAAGTTAACTAAGTTAACCAGAACTCAAGCAACCAGAAACATTTTTTGAATACTGTAATTTGAATAAAAATGTAAATTTACAGAACTGTCATGCCACAAAATGCTTACAGGCGCCTATATTTTATCCACTATACGTCTCTGCAATTGAATGTTACCTGGAAGCAGACAGGCATAAGTGACTGAGCCAGTGCAGTGTTGGGGTTACATTCCCCGTGGTCAGAACCGCACCCTCCAGCCGAACATATCTGTGTGTAAGTGAGGAATGAAAGCTGCTGCTGCTGCTGCTGCTGCGAGAACAGCCCTCACTGACATACATACTTAGCAGAGCATCCTATGTGCAGCTAATCTAGGCCTCTTTTATATGTAACTCTCAAGCAACCAGTCATGATATAACTGTTCATGGCAGCCTTTGATTGCCCACTGTGGTCAAACTAAATAATGAGCAAGATGTTGTAACAATGTAAAAAAAAAACATGATCTTTACATTTTTACATGTGATTATTCTTTGCTGCATTCTTCCATTTTATTTACTGGACAAACTAATCAGAATTCCATTAGAGCTAATGAACACACTGGCAGTTCTTACTGCCACATTCCCATTGTGTAGATACAAATGTACTGTGTATCCAAAGTATTCTCCCACCTCAGGAAGCAGATCACTAGAAACTACAATGCTGGATTCCAAAGCAGGTAAATTGAATAGACAATTAATAAATTAGAGATTGTATTTTTTTCACAGTCTAAAAACATCATGGCTATTTTCAAACGTAGATCTTCAAAAGGAGCTATTTTAAAATTTTGACCACAGTGGTTATCGAAGGCCATGCATACAATGCCTCTGGGGCTTATCAGTAATTAAAGATTATGGATTGTTCAGAATGGCAAACTTCAATGTTAGTTTACCGTAGTAAAATGTCATTTTTAAATAACATTCAACTGTTAAAATTCCTATCACGCACTGTTTTACATTATACCATATCTGAAAACTCTGCTGTGTCACTTTGAGATTTCTATTTATCCCCCTTAAGCTTCCATTGTTTAAAGCAGTCCTTTTTCTGTGTCTTCTTCACTATGTAAATGTTGTTCCTCAAGACTTTTTAAATGCTATTATATTACAATATGGGTATTTGTATAATAAATATGAATAGCAGACTTAGTGTACAAAGAACTGGTTTCAGAGGAAATTTGAAAAGAATCACTATCCTTCTCCAGAAACACAGATCTGGGAATACACCAATAGCACATAGAACTTTTACCTACAATAAACAATAAAAAAATACAAGTTAATGAAAAAATGCTTGGCCCATTTACATTACTGATTTTACGGTTTTAAAACCTTGAGCCTTATTTGGTCCTTGATATTCCCTGGGTTACAAATTCCCTTTTTTCTATCCAACAGTACATCTCCCAACACAGGGTCTATTCTACTGCCCAGTTTGTATACTTATACTGTACACACTTAAAATCACTCTTAATATTCCCACATATTCTATTAGCTACTTGCAATACGATTAGGAGTTCCCCACCCAAAATCACTATGGGCCAGCCAAACCCGCAAACCAGCCGTAGAACTTCATTGGTTTTAGCACAACTTGAATATTACGACTGCTAAATAATTAAAGTTACACAAAATTGCAAATAAAGTCTGACCTACAACTGAAATAAGTATAAAAAATACCGGTATTACAAGTAGACCCGGCTGTGCTGCAGGACAATCTCAGGTGGGGGCTATTTTACTCCCCGATACCAACAGCCTGCACATCCCTGGCCCCCACCATGGCACAATGCATATTTATGGCTGCAAATCAATGTATACATGTGAATGCTTTTTACCCCTCGCCCCCCCCCATGAGACCTGGGAAGCTACACTGGGGATAAACCGACACTATAAAGTGCAATAGAGGGATTGTGGCTCGTTTTGAAAAAACGCTATATGGTGTGGTCATTTGTCTTGAACTTTCCATTGAAACTGGAAGAGGAGCCTTTACTTGCTTTCAGAACTTTCTCTCTTTGTTTGTTTTAAGACATTATTTCTAAGCACTCTGGAAAAACAGCCAACTTAGTGACTGCTAACATACACAGCAAGAAATGATCACTATGCTTACATAGCAATTCTGTGAGTCTCTACTGCCACCCATTGGCTGATTGGAGAGACTCTTACTCCAAAATAGTGTGATTTATGCAAACAAATGATTAAACAATACCCCTTGGACACTTCAGATCCCCCCAGGATAGAATTCTTATCAATGTACCTATGGATCCCTAGAGACAGCTCTCAATCTACTCGAGGGACAACACAACTGGACCACTAAAATCCAGAAGGCCCACAGCCCCTTAATGCTTGTCAACTCTCACAAAACCCTACGCATCGAAAACACTACCTCAAACCAGGTGAAATGTAATTGTCACTCCACCTGATGGGTTCTGGTCACACCCTCAAGTGAAACAGCCAAAAGAGTCACCTCTCTCCCAATGGGAACCTTATAATGCACCACAAACAACTTACCTTCTCTCTCATAAGGTCTCCTGCTCCACCATTTATAAGAACGACAGCACAATCAAACTACAAAAAAAGAAGCCTTCCGGCAAAAAGTACCCTGAAGTACTTCAAACTGAAACCATCTTATCAAACTCCGTCTGACGGATCTGCCACGGGTCCTTCGGATGGCTCGGACAAGAAAGCAGACCTTAGGAACCCCCTGTCAAAATGTAGAACTTTCAGACTTATCACTTTGCCAAATTTGAGAATCTTCTACAATCCCACCTATCTATGGTGGTCAAAGCAATCAAACAAGATATCAAAGATATTAGACAATGCAAGCAAACACTCAAAAAATCACAGACCAAATCTTGGATGCCCAATCCAAGGATAAGTTGAAGATTATACAGAATACTTCCCGTATTTTCGAACCCGAGAACAACTGGAAGACTTAGAAAACAGGTCAAGACGACATGGCGTCCACTTTCGCTGTATAATGAAATCTACTACAGACCTCCTACCCTATCTGAACGCAGTAGTGTGCACTATTCTCTCTACACACTCAGACGATACATGGGAAATTGAGAGATCACATAGAGCTGTAGGAGGACCAACTAACTCAGACCAACCAAAAGATGCAATAGATTGCTTTATGCACCAGAAAACAAGAGAGATACCCCCCAAGCTGCGGCCAGGAAACTGCCATCCATTATGGGCCTTGATGGTTCTACACTACAAGTGTTTGCAGATCTGGCCCCTATTACACTGATGAAATGTAGACAATTCAAACATGTCCTGTCAATAATGACAAAAATCTATATAAAATACAGGTGAGGGTTTCCATTCAGTCTCCTCTTTCAATCTGGATCAAACTTTTATTTAGCGCGCAACCTCATTTCTGCCGATGAACTATGGGATCAACAAGAGCCAAGCTCTCCCCAGAGACACGGTCAGACAGCAGTCTGAAGCTCCTCGGAACAAACAATGGAGACTTCAGACAACCCGAGAAGGAACTTCGACTACTTCTGAACCTAAGCCTTCGACAAATGGATAAGAGGACACTGCCACCATGTAGACTTAAAATTAAACTGCTAACCTGATCTTTAACTTGACTGTCTAAATGTCACTGCATTTGCCCACCTTTAACTGATGTGGCAGAGAATACTTCACAAATGGCCATCTTCCCTCGAGATTCATACAGGACCACTTAATTGCAGATGATAATATGGACTAATTAAAATAAAGCAAAATCCACATAGCTATATATATATATATATATATATATATATATATATATATATATATATATAAAGAGAGAGAAAGAGATATAGACATTATCTGCTACCATAGGCTGACCAAACCTATTTGAATGCTAAATATTTACTGTAACCTGAACACAAATTTCAACAAATGTTGCAAATTACTACCTTCCTCTCCCTAGGGCAAACTAGAGGATTTAAAACTTCAATCCTTTGCCCCTGGCATGCTGTTGCCCTTAGTTATCTCTTGAGGAATGATGTATGGTATACTTTTTACTATGTTCCTATTATTTTGACTTTACCCCTGCTCTCTTCTCCCTCTTGTTTCAGATCTCTAGCTGAACTTGATTGCCCCTCCGCTTCCTCTGGATCCCTGGTGCCAGGGCTCAGAGCCTTCTACAAGTTTGACTCACCCCCTCCTCCACATCGAAGACAACACCCCAGGACAAGCATACCACCAGGTAATAAGGTACCATGACTGACACTAATTTCACATTCATTATTCATAGATTGTAAGTTTGCAAGTTTTCAATCTTCCAAGGTGCTTTGGGGAAAGCTCTATGGGCACTACATTTTAAACTCAAAGACAGGGCCCTCCATCCTTTTAAATGTGTTAATATTGCTGTTGTTTTGTTGCCTTTAACTTAACTCTTGTACATCACTATGGAATATGTTTGTGCGTTACAAATAAACGATAATAATAATGATAAGGGGATTCAACTCACCCTTTAAAAAAGCCTTTATCTCATATAAATCCCTCCGCCCCTCAGAATAATTTTTCCAAGAGACTAATTTTGTCCATAATTAGATTTTGAACTACATGCATAAAGAAAAATAGACCAAAAGGGGAAGTTAATTATTCTTACAAGGACTTAAAAAGAAAAATGAAATAGGACTCGCAAGGGCTTTTTCAAACACTTATTAAAGCAATATCAGCAATTGAACACAATACTGTAATAGCACGGGAAGGCATGGACATACATTAGAATTAATTGCAGAACAGCATGTAATATGAAATTTAAAAATATTATTTTTAACTGTTATTTTTGGGTAATATTGATCCTGGGACTCATGGGATACATACATATCGTGAAATCCACATGGACTAAAAACAGATGCTCTAATGCATTTTATAGAGTGCTAGATTGCTTGATTGCTTATTGGCACTAATTCATTCTTAGCCTCCGATTGCAGATTACGCCTAATTTCCATGTTTTACAGACATCATGATGACCGTCTCATTTACTATTGGCTGTGTCTAAGAAGCCCTCTGAAATCCTACTTAAAACTGCAGGATTTACAAGTTTAGGATTAGGGAGGTAAATTGCGAACTTGAGTCAATAGAAACATCTAAACATTTAGAGAAAAAAAAACACATGCAATCAAAATTACGGGTTAGAGGCATTTGCAGACTTCTAATAGAATAGGGCTCACACTCTATACTACCAGACAATGATTCCAAAGTAATTTACACCATATTGAGAATTAATGTGTACTCTATTGTTATAAATACAAGGGAAATACCACCCTCTTGTGGACAAAGGTGTAATAACTACCTGACAAATTTCAGCTTCACTGGTCAAGAGCTTTCTAGATCCGTTATAGTACCTTGTATAAGAGAGTCAAAGGATAATGCTTAAAACTTCACCAATATGTAAAGTGCTAGTAGCAGAAAATGCATGAAACATAGAAAAAAAGATAATAGACATTAGCGTAAAATATACAAATATAACTTAATGCAATGACAAACTAGAAAGGGGAAAATAGTGATGGTCAGAAAGTGGGAAAATGAGAGGCAGGGGGTGTGCTTTAAGTGAATGCTGGACAGTGGCAGAAAGTGAATCTGGAACTGTGCAATAGAAAAAAAAAAGAATGAAAAAGTACTATGAGTTAGGAAAAGTGCCTCTAATATTTTGCAAAACATAACCAACAGTCTCCTTGATGAATGCCGATATTATAAATTGCTCAAAGATCAAGTTTATTAAAACACTTAAAGGGGTCAGTGATAATGAATTTATAGGCAGACAAAGCCCTTCGTTTTTCTTTCCATAGTAGAAGAACACTGCCCTGCAGGTGCTGGGATGGCTCTATGAATTCCCTCTGCAGATTTTCCTACATCTCAGGAAAGATAATGGCTAAGTGTGATCTTGAGGTGGCATGGTACAGGTAGTAAGTCATAAGCACAGGTGCAGGAGAGATGGGGAGGTAAGATCTTTGCTTGCTGTTTATCAAACACCCATACCAAAATGTGTGACACCACTGCACAATAACTTTATACCTATAGCTGCCAACAGGTAAACTTTGAGGCAAATATTAAGCCAATGGTATTACCAATAAGACCAACAAGTATCCAGGTGGCTGAAGGTGTGACAAAGATATGGGTATTAAAGGGTGCTACTAGGGATAAAGATAATTGCTATCACAAAAAAAGGAAATAAAAGGTATCCCTTGACAAATAGTGCACACACAAGACCTAATAACAATATAGAGAATAATGAATAATAAAACTTAACATTTAATAGTATCTTTAAAATACAAGGTTAAAATCTTGATGCTCTGACTTCTTCATGAAAAATAATAATAATGATGAGAAGTGGGAAAAACTCCCAAGTCACCATATAATTATAAAACCACTGGGTCCTCTTATACTATGACCAAGTGATAAAGTGCTATTGTGCTGTAAACAGTGAAGCAAGTATATATAGCAATACAAAATAATCAATATTGCATAAGTGAAGAAAAGTGCAAAAATGCTGATAATAAAAATAAATAGTGCTAAATCACCTATAATAATATTAAAGTGCTGAATATTGAGAGATATATCTAAAAATATAGATATATCAAAATAATTAGTGTCAGTTATATGACAAAAGGAACATAAGAGGATCGATATTAGTGGAAAATGTTAGTAATATTGGCCAGGAGTATTCATTTATTGATTTACAACCACTGCTACATGAGCTAATTAATAGGAGCCCCCTATTGTTAATTTCAATAACATCCGAATCCCAAATACAAAATCATAAATATGGAATAACTCCTATAATGTTTGTTGATACCAGGTAATACTGGCTAGAAGTGGGATGGGGACTGAAAGTGTATAATAACACATCTATGGGTCTATTTCGAGTGAAACCCGGGGCTCCTAGCTCCACACACGCTGCCTATGCATCTGGTGAGGACGTCATAGGTCAGCGCTGCAGCGTTATGTTGCGTGCAACCCGATGCACGTTTCTAATTGTGTGTGTGTATATATATATATATATATATATATATATATGCACACACACACATTTAATAACATTTCATTTGTATCTGGTCTTACAATGTTATCTATCAGTGTTAGTTTCAATTAAGTTTAAACAGGTTTTAATTAAAGGGCCATTTACCTTACTATAAGTGCTCTTCGTGGTGTGAAAGAGCACAAGATTCTATGTTAAAATTATCTATTGCTTTTTTTTCTAATTACATTAATAACAGCTAAAAATCAGTCTGTTTACAAACACACTGCTGACTTCTATGATTAACTGCACCTGCCGAGAACGCTTTTGCAAGTTCAGACCAGATTTATGGTTTCTCTTTGTTCTTTAGCAATGAGCAGGACAAGTTAACCCCTAACTGTCATTTTTAGTAGATTCCAGGAGTCATTTCTCTGCACAGATGAATTTGCGAAGGATTAACCCTATCTCTGTTTCTGCTATCTGCACAAAGCTGCTGTTGTGGCTTTGTCTGGGGGCATGTCAAAGTCTCCATGTAAACAGAAATTTCATTTATAAATTTCTCTGTGAAAAAAGAACATATTTCAGGAAATGCAAAAAGTATTTAAGCATATTTTTAAGAGATCTTTTCTTTGATGTAGTCCAAACTGTGCTGAATTTAGTGGCCCTTTAATACGATACATGCAAAATACAACTTTTGCAGTGTTTAATACATGATATTTTAAAAACTTGGAAACAATTATGTATACACATATGAAGAATTATTAAAGGAACACATGATATACTAATTACTAATACATGATATTATCCTGTGCATTAAGTGGCCACTGAAGTGGCTATACAATAGAATTTTTATTTGTTTATTTAGTAACGGTTAATGTGATATTTAAAAGAAAATAAGCCTTATTGTACAGTGCCCGTTTACTTTTAGTTATGTTATAATATTAATAGGAAGTAGATGAATATATACTGTATCTAATTTAGAAATCTGGCTAGTACAATGTAGTTCAGAAACCATAAGGTGGCTTGTCCATGTTTAGAATACATATCATGGTCCATTTAAAGTAATAACTAGCTCAGCCAACCTGCTTTTCTACATTGCCCAGATGGTAAAAAGCTTAACAGTTAACTTTTCAACTGAGCACATCCTCCTACACTTGAAAATATGTAAGTTACTCTGTACCAGTTGTTTCTCTGAGTAAATGTTTCTGTGAACACAATAAACACATTTATCTTGATTTAATGTAGAGAAATGTAGTGGTTGAAATTTCAGGGATTTTGGGGGCTTGCAGTTGTTATGCCTGTAAACACTACCGTAGTGGAACAGTAACAGAATTACAGCTAAAAAGTTTTTTCAGAATTGCGAATGAGCTACCTGCAATATACGAAACAAAGCGAGGCACGCAAATTATGGCAAGCTTTCCCATTGATATTTTAACATGCGTAATGTTACAACTTACTTTCTCTTAGTTTTTCACTAAATAGTTATTCAACTGAGATTTTACTGATGGCCCGCAACTCCCAAAAACATCAAATTGTAGAAGGAAATTTACGGGTACTAAACAGCATCCACAAATGGTTTCATTAGACTGTAATGTTTAACATTTCCATAGGCACATATGTGCAATTAAACAATATGATATTTTTATGATTGTGTCTATGCCATTATACAATATTCAGGGTGTCTCATCAATTGTTTAAACAAAATACATGGTTTGGTGTAATATTATGAGTAGACACATAATTCTACACCATGCATTTTACTGACGAGACATGGTTTACGTATTTTGAGTGAGATACGTAATATTACGAGTATATTAGAAGTAGGATTTGAAAGTAGTGTCTCCATTTTTGCTGATGACAAGGAGTTGTGCAAGGTAATTAAATCAGAAAATGACGTACTTTCCCTCCAAAGGGATTTGCATAAATTAGAGAAATGGGCAATTAAATGGCAGATGAGATTTAATATGAATAAATGTAAAGTTATGTATCTGGGAAGGACAAATAACCATGCAATGTATAAACTTAATGAAGCAAATCTAGGGGTATCCGATATTGAAAGGGATTTGGGAGTGCTTGTAGACAACCACCTAGGTGCTCAAAGCCAAGCAGCAGCTGCAAAGGCAAGTAAAATATTAGCATATATTAAAAAGGGTATAGAAGCAAGGGAAGCAGATATAATTCTTACACTATACAAATCCCTATTACGCCTTCATTTGGAATATGGAATAAAAAGGACATTTTAGAACTGGAAAAAGTACAGAGAAGGGCAACAAAGCTAATAAGGGGAATGCAGGGGCTAAGTTATGAAACTTATTTTCTCTAGAAAAAAGGCGTCTAAGATAGTTTAGCAACACCCTAATGACGTGGCCCAACTAAGTCCGAAACGTATGTCTGGGGTTTGCTGTTTCTCCTGTTCAGGGTAGAATTCCCTGGTATTTTAGGTCTGGATCACTCTAGTGAGTGGGACCAGACTGATATACTACAGGATATTTCTCCCTGTGAAGGGCACAAGGGAGCTAAAAGAGGTTGCTCTCAGAGTGAGTTATCATGGCCATAGAACTAACCTATTAAGGTTAGTTCATTCTCTGATAGAGCACCTCTATTTTTGAACTTTGAAAGGTACCTTCCTCTGGATCAATTAATCCACATATTACAGATCAGAGGAGATCTAAAAAAGATTGAACTTGCTGGACTAAAAGTTTTTTTTTGCAACCTCAGTTAATATGCCGCCATGTATTTGCATGATGCTTGTGGTTTTGCTGCTTTCACAATCTGCAGACAGACACAAACGTGGTGTGTGATTCTTTTAAAAATTCAGATTTTTTTTTTTTTCATGGGGCTTAGAGTCTTCTGATTATGCAGTATTGATGGATTATTATAAATAAATGCGCCTCTTTAATGATACATTGTTTGTATATTTTGTGTATATAGTCTTACCGCGTCAGTGTCATCATCACTTGCCTTTAAAAAAAATCGGAAACATGAATATTTTATCCATAACCTGCTCCATACTTCACTTCAAACACTAAGGGCCTCATTCAATTACGATTTGGCCAACTGAATAGGGCTCTAAATAAGCACATAGCATACATTTTTTAAATACATTTTTAGTTAGTGAAAACCTTGCTTTTGGATAGATGTTTACTAACTAAAAACTTCTTTAAAAAATATATGTTATGTGCTTATTTAGAGCTCTATTCAATTGGCCAAATTGCAATTGAATGAGGGCCTTAGATAGTAGGAATACAATATATAAGCACAGATGCAACCACTTCCAGAGAGGAATTGCCTGCCTACTTTGCATAAGTCCCCTGTTCATTAATAAACAAATAAGCAAAGCAGAGAAAAGGAAACAAAACATAAATGTTTATGCAAATAATTAAGCCTTGAAAGCCCTTTTTCTTTAGAAACCTAGGCATCAAGGGATGTATGTATTTTCCTTGCTCAGAGTGTGATTATTATGTATATCATGAGAGTATAAGTAATATACAGAATGCACTGCACATTTGCATTTATGATTGTCCCTAAACAAACGCTAAACCCTCTGTCCCTATGTCATACCTTTCTGCATAACCTCACGCGTCCTGAGACAAAAGCTCATGTATGTATGCATTTACATGTGTAATCTCTCATGCAAGTACAAACAAAACATTATGCTACCATTGGTTGATGTAGAGTCAGATATTTCCACTGCTCCATAGTGACTATGAGGCTTCAAGTATGGCAAGAGTGATCGCAACTGAAAGAGGACGTGATCGACTTTCAGTTTTTTGGGACACAAGAGATATAAGCACCTATTACCTTTATAACTTAAGTAACCCTATGCACAATCATGAGTGTGTTCATTCTCTCATATAAGTTGTAGATCTATCAAATGGCACCAATAATAATAGAGACAGACAAGCAGCCTGTGATTCTACTTAGTATTCTGGAGTCAATAATTAGCATATTAATATTTGTTGTACAGTCGTATCCGACTCTCTGTGACAAATAGACTGCAGCATGTCAGGCACATCTTGTGTCTGGGTGTGCTAATCCATAAAGTTTTCATGGCAAAAATACTGGAGTAGGCCTTGCAGTTCCCTCTGCAGTGAACTGTGATTATTCTGACCTCTCTGCTATGACCTGGCCATCTTGGGTGACCCTACATGGTATAGACCACAGCTTCATTGAGATACACAAACCCCTTCACCATGAAAAGCTAGCGATCCAGAAAGGAATATTAATATAGTTCAATGTTAATTATCTATGGAATGGTTCACTTTGGGGAAAAATGCAAAAAGAAAAAAACAACAAACAACTTGAGTTTGGGTGACAGAGTACTCTTTAAATAATTTCATATGGTTATTTATATATGTCATATATTATATATTAAATTTATTTTAATTACTATTACATATGATAGTTGTGGTAATTGCGGGCTTGTCGGTAACGATATGTTAAAATTTACGGGTTAGCGCATGCGAAATAGGCGCCGAAGGCCCGAAAGTTACGGGTTTGACGGGGGCTGCAAAGAGCGCCAAAGGCGCTCATTGCGGGGACTGTGATGAACGCTGCAGTTGCTCGTCGCAAGGCCCGTACGTGACTGGCTTGACGGGGTTGCAATGAGCTCCAAAGGCGCTCATTGCGGGGCCGGTGATGAACGCTGCAGGTGCTCGTTGTGAGGCCCGTACATGACTGCCTTGAGGGGGAAGAGAGGCTCCTAACGGCTTACGAGTTACAGGCTTACAAAAAAATTACGAGTTTAACAGCCTCCATTTCTTCAAGCCCATAACCCGAAAGCTGTTCGGGGGCTGCAAAAAAAAGAGGCAATTGATCAGAAAATTTGCTAATTTGTCGTTTTTTGACGGTCTCAGAGACGGTCTCAGAATGGTCATTTTTTTTCAAGCCCGTAAATTGCAAAACCATTTTTGGCAAAAAGCGCTCATAGTGGGGCTTGCAACGAGCGCCAAAGGCGCTCGTCGCGAGGCCCGTAAATTAGTGGGGGGGGGGGTCACAATGAGCTCTAAAGGCACTCAATGTAAGGCACACAAGATAAAGGGGGGGAGAGGCTCCGAATGGCTTCCGAGTTACGGGCTTGAAAAAAAAGTCTGTGACCGTTAAATAAATGTACAGTTTTTGCAAGGACGTAACATTGAAGCTCTTTGCGGGCTTGAGGAAATTTTACCAAGCCCGAAAATGTTTTTGCACTCGTAAATGTAAAGGGAAGGGAGAGGGGGGAGAGAGACACAGGGTAAGGAAGAGGGGGGAAAGAGACACAAGGGAGGGAGTGGGGGGGAAAGAGAGACACAGGGAGGGAGTGGGGGGGGGGGAGACACATGGGAGGGAGCGGGGGGAAAGACACAGGCGAAGGGAGTGGGGGGAAAGACAGGCGAAGGGAGGGGGGGGAAAGACAGCTGAAGGGAGTGGGGAGAAAGACACAAGCGAGGGAGTGGGGGGAAAGACACAAGCGAGGGAGTGGGGGGAAAGACACAGGGAAGGGAGTGGGAGAAAGAGACACAGGGGTGTGGGGGCAAAGAGACACAGGGGAGGGAGAGAGGGGGAAAAGACACTTGGGAGGGAGTGGGGGGAAAAGACACTTGGGAGGGAGTGGGGGGAAAAGACACTTGGGAGGGAGTGGGGGGAAAAGACACTTGGGAGGGAGTGGGGGGGGAAAAGACACTTGGGAGGGAGTGGGGGGGGAAAGGACACTTGGGAGGGAGTGGGGGGGGAAAAGACACTTGGGAGGGAGTGGGGGGGAAAAGACACTTGGGAGGGAGTGGGGGGGGAAAAGACACTTGGGAGGGAGTGGGGGGGAAAAGACACTTGGGAGGGAGTGGGGGGGAAAAGACACTTGGGAGGGAGTGGGGGGGAAAAGGCACTGGAGAGGGAGAGGGGGGGAAAGAAACGTTTGTCTGTAACGCTTGCAAAGTCACAGGCTTGTGCATGCACACAGCGCATGCCGCAGTCTGCAATAAGTGGCAAAGCCGCTCATCGCGAGGCCCGTAAAATAGAGGGGGGAGAGGCTTGTGATGGCCCGCAAGTTAGAGGGGGGAGAGCCTTGCATTGTGTGGCAAACAACAGCATTGCGAAGCTTCACATTTTTTTGCCGTAATTTTTTTACGGGCAAGTCGCTAGTACATTAATAATACATAATTGATGATATTAATAAATACAGCAATAACCAAATTAAACTTATTTTCTCTAGAAAAAAGGCATCTAACAGGAGATATGATTACCTTATATAAATACATCCAGGGTCAGTATAAAGATTTGTCGGGGGAGCTTTTTGTGCCAAGAGGTTTTCAACTGACAAGAGGACATCCCTTGAGGTTAGAAGTAAAAAGATTCCACCTCAAAGAAAGAAAAGGGTTCTTCACAGTAAGGGTGATTAATCTGTGGAATTCTCTACCAGAGGAGGTGGTGACAGCGGATTCGATAGATAACTTTAAAAAGGGACTGGATATATTTTTACATAAAAAGGAGAGGGAGAGGGGGAGAGAGAGAGAGAGGGAGAGGGAGAGGGAGAGGGAGAGGGAGAGGGAGAGAGAGAGAGAGAGAGAGAGGGAGAGAGAGAGGGAGAGAGAGAGGGGGGGGGAAAGAGAGAGAGAGATAGAGAATTGTAATTTTATTATATATTCTAATAATAACAAAAAAACTTACTGTAAAGCTGTTTGGTTGATTGAAGTCCCGATCTATAAACGCTCTCACCCGGTCATATGAAGAGAGCTCTTGGCTGTCAATTAGTTCCCTGGGTAAGAAGCCAATCATAATCAGGAACATAGAAAAATAAACAGTTTGCCCATCTGTTCTGCACATTATCCTATATTTTAACACCTCAAACCTTATTAATCATTATCTAGTTTTACTAGTACCCTATGAGTGTTCTAAGCATGTTATATTCTCTGAAATGAAAAATGTATTTTACCGAAAGAGTGTTTTTTTTATTTTTTATTTACTCTGCTCCAGTCTCTCAGATTGTGTAACTGTGTGAGGTGTCCCAGTAGCAAGCTGTGAATCTCCACATTGAATTTCCCAATGCAAACACACCACAATCGTGAGGTATAGCAGAGGAATCTGTTGGCTAAGAATCTGCTTGCTTTAAAAGATGCCATATGGAGAATCACAGCCTACTGCCCGCTCACCTCAGTGTTATGATGGATGGGAAGAGGTAGAGACCAACATAGGAACGGCCTTAGAGGTAAGTATAGGGAAGTTGAAAAAAACAGAATAACTTATAACTTAATTATATGAACTTTAAAGAGATTTCCATATGCTAGATAAACCACTACTTTAAAGGGCTTCTGTGATTCTTAAACAATCTACAATATGTTGTAGTCTTTTGTAAGATAAATAACTTTATACATTGTTTTATATTAAAAATGCTATTTTCTAATTTAAATCTTAATAGTAGAATGGATTGTATATTTCTTTTCAGACGGTAATTTGCTTTTTGAACGGCTGCTTTTTTTGGCACTGCTTCCCCATATATACATTCTGAATCAAGCTTCATGCTTTGTGGTAAATTCTGTTCACAAAAATGCAATTTCACAAGAAAGATGTCACTCGCAGTTAGTTAAAATGTCAGTATATAAAATACATCAAGTCTTAGAGCCATGGCCGGATTACCCATTAGGCCAACTAGGCAGTCGCCCCGGGGTGCTTCCCTGTGAGGGACGCCACTTTTTCAAATAAAAGGTTCCTGGCTTAAAAAAAATGAAATGTTGCAGTTCATAGACTGGCTAATAGGGGGTAATCACATAGAACAAGACAGTTACAACAGGAAATGGAACTTACACATACAGAAAAGGCAAAAATGGTTCCGTGGAAGGGCTCCTCCACTTCACTGCCTTAGGGTTCCAAAAAGCTAGATATGGCACTGGTTAGAGCATAACAATGGTCCAATAATGTATTAACCTATCGTTGTAAGGATATTTACCACTTTTTAGTAAGTAATCATTTATTCACCTCTACAACATGTTAGGTGAATTAATAGGTTCTTGGTAACACAGTAATGGTCTCCAACCTCTAGTGTGAATATCCATATTATTGGTTATTTACAGTGCCTTGCAAAGATATTCACCCCCTTTGGCATTTTTCGTGTTTTGTTGCCTCACAACCTGGAATTAACATGGATTGTTTGAGGATTTGCATCATTTAATTTACAGAACATGCCCACAACTTTGAAGATGTTTTTTTTAATTTTATTTATAGGACAAAATAACAGAAAAAGTCAATGTCCATAACTATTCACCCCCCTAAAGTCAATACTTTGTAGAGCCACCTTTTTTTGGCAATCACAGCTCCAAGTCGCTTTGGATAAGTCTCTATGATCTTGCCACATCTTACCACTGGGATTTTTGCCCATTCCTCCTTGCAAAACTGCTCCAGCTCCTTCAAGTTGGAAGGTTTGCGCATGTGAACAGCAATCTTTAAGTCTGACCACAGATTTTCTATTGGATTGAGGTCTGGGCTTTGACTAGGCCATTCCAACACATTTACATGTTTCCCCTTAAATCAAGTGTTGCTTTAGCAGTGTGTTTGGGGTCATTGTCCTGCTGGAAAGTGAAACTCCGACCTAGCCTCAAATCACACACAGAGTGGTACAGGTTTTGCTCAAGATTATCCCTGTATTTAGCCCCATCCATCTTTCCCTCAACTCTGACCAGTTTACCAGTCCTGGCTGCTGAAAAACATCCCCACAGCATGATGCTGCCACCACCATGTTTTACTGTGGGGATGGTGTTTTTTGGGTGATGTGTTGGGTTTGCGCCAGACACAGAGTTTCCTTTGATGGACGAAAAGTTCAATTTTAGTCTCATCAGACCAGAGCACCTTCCTCCATACATTTTGGGAGTCCCACATGCCTTTTTGCAAACTCAAAAAGTGCCATTTTCTTTTTTGCTGGAGCGTACCGCTTATTGTCGTCCTATGTACAGATACTCCAGTCTCTGCAGCTCCTCCAGGGTTACCTTAGGTCTCTGTGCTGCCTCTCTGATTAATGCCCTCCTTGCTCGGTCCGTGAGTTTTGTTGGGCGGACGTCTCTTGGGAGGTTTGCTGTTGTGCCATGTTCTTTCCATTTGATGGGGATCATCAAAGATTTGGATATTTTTTTATAACCTAACCCTAAACTTGTACTTCTCAACAACATTGTCCCTTACTTGTTTGGAGAGTTCCTTGGTCTTCATGGTAGTGTTTGGTTATTCGTGCCTCTTGCTTAGGTGTTGCAGCCTCTGGGGCCTTTTAAAAAAGGTGTGTATATGTAATGACAGATCATGTGACACTTAGATTCCACACAGGTGAACATCATTTCACTAATTATGTGACTTCTGAAGGTAATTGGTTGCACCAGAGCTTTTTATGGGCTTCATAACATACATACACACATGCAAATTTTATGTTTTCTATTTCTAAAAAATAATGTTATGTATATATTTTTCTCATTTCATTTCACCAACTTAGCCTATTGTGTTCTGATCCGTCACATAAAATTCAGATTACTAAAAATTGAACTTTGTAATAGAACAAAATAGGTTAAAAAAATCAAGGGGGTGAATACTTGTGCAAGGCACTGTATAACTGAATTGGCTTCTGAAATATGGATTTCAAGCAGTTACCTGATGAAGTTTTCTGCAGCTTCCATGTTCTCCTTGTATCTCTTCCCCCCGACCTCCTGCATGTGCAAAGCAATGAATTTGGGTCCATGATTCTCAATGGTCTGAGAGAAACACAAATGAGAACCAGTAAGGGACTGCAGTGTATGTCTGGATAAAGTTTGTAGGAGATTGTAAATGGAGTACTATGCATATTTTTTGGGTGAAATATATATATGAAATATATGAAGCTAGATGGGATACATTTGTGGTGCAGTAGACCTCAAGGTGCTGATTACCTTATAGAACTCCTGTAGCCAGTTCTTCGCAATCTCTCCAGGCTGTTGGTAAATAAAATAAACAGTGGGAAAAATCTCAATTATGAAGAGGTGAATCATTTGATTCCAATGTTCACCCCAGACCAGGTGGCATGAAGGAGTAGCTGGGCAGGTATATCATTCTACAATGTGTGTTTATTGCTTCTCATGGCGGGTAGTGCTTCTAATTAGGTGGATGGAGCATCCTCCTAAATTGGGCTGGTGGAGAACACTGGATTCCTAGAAGATTTTCCAGAAAAGTGGTGAATGGAGTAGATCTCTCATAGGAACATATCACATACTATATACTGTATATGATATTTTTTTCCATAAACTAAGGTATTACTGATTCTTCCTTCCACAATAGCCCCAACTCTTAAAATGACTCTACTGTTAACCTAAAATGTTATGGCTACATAAATATAATGAATACATCTATTATGAATGATATCTTTTTTTTCTACCGCTCTTATATGCATTCAACCTAGA
Source organism: Discoglossus pictus (assembly GCA_027410445.1). NCBI lineage: Eukaryota > Metazoa > Chordata > Amphibia > Anura > Alytidae > Discoglossus > Discoglossus pictus. The sequence continues at coordinate 130,219,527 of CM050167.1, read as the reverse complement.
CGCTTCAGTTTCTTACTCTCCAGCTATGATATTATTTACAAAGCCCCCTCTGCCTGTGTTTTCTCAGTATAGTTTTCTTTTTTTCACATTATCCACTGGTATAAAGACTTTGGCCATCTTCATTTGCAAGCCCGCAACTCGATCGCAGACAGCCGAATGTCTGTAAGTGAGTTGCGCGTAACCGTTGGTCTCCGATTCGATGCTATTCAATTGCTCAAGCCCGCAAGTTACGGGCCCGAAGCCACGTTCGTTTGCAACCTCACTTACGGGCCTCCGGATCTCCCAAAAGCTCAGTTGAATATAGCCCTATATTTGTAACATTTAGTCAACATTGATTTGAACTTGAATGGAGATGATTTGGCGCCCCCTCTTAACTTCTGTAAATTAAGATTACTCATTTACTGCTTGTAGAGGAAGGTGTGCTTTGTACCTGCTGCACAAACAATAGCCAAATAAAACATGACCAACAAAATAAGAGAGCTGAAACCTGTTTTCAAACATTACTTTCACATGAAATGTCACTTTACATCAGGTTTATGCTTCGATCCAAAAACACCACTAGGGACTAGGGCTCACATTTATGGAAATACTGTGGAAACAATAAGCTCTATCATACTAATGACTTCTCCAAGAAGCTCATTTGATAGATCCTTACCAGCCCCCTAGCATCTGATTGCCTATCATGTGATTATCAAAACATTAATTTGAAGGCAGATAAGAACAAAAAAGCCAATTGAGTTTGCCCATTCAATCGACCTAAAAGCTTCACAACTTTAAACAAGCTGTAGACAGATGGCATTTTTGAAACATCTCAAGTAAGCTAATTTTGAACCATCCGCCAAATATATATAAAAACTCTAATGTCTAAGGCGGTTTTAAGTGGTCAAAACAGACCATAACCATACCAACACAAGTATTAAGAACAGGATAAACTTGACTGGCTTCCGTAGATAATTACACAGGCAAATGTGTTTCCCATACATGATAAGTGCATGACTTCAGTTTCCTTTTTACTTTCCTTACAAGCTAGAAGTGTTTATTAAAGTATTTCCATTTCTTCCTGTGGTTCTGTTTAGTTGTAAAAGTTGACTTATGTATAATCTTCCTAAACAGAGGTTAAGATTGCCTAACTTTGACAATATATTGATTTGGTGATATCTGGTCTCTAGTGTTACCGTCTGGCCCAGATATTTATGTACAATTTACTAGTTTTATTAAAAGACACGTTTAAGCCACTCCTCCGTAATTACCATCCCATAAGGGACACCATTAGGTGTTGTTGGTGCCTAATTCACTAATCAATCTTGCATACTTATATTAAAGGATTAATGTATGATATTTTTTAAAGACCCATGTAGAAAGTATGCCAAAAAATTAAACAGGGGAAGTATGCCTTTAAAAAATATATATTTTATAAACTTACAAACTGCTAATACTACTGCTTTTCGGCATTATTCCCATATAATTCAAAACACAACATATCTCTATAACAATACTCTCCAAAAACTCAGGTCTAATTTAAAAATACTCTCCACACTGTGCCATTTGTAATGCCAACAATTTACAAGTCATATACTCTATTAGCTCACCATCCACATGACTTTGCCTGCACTGTACCTCATTTATTTTAGGAATTCCCTATACTATTCTGACAAATTTACAGCCGATTGTCAAAGTTTCAAATCCTCACTGAAAGTGTGTATTTTCAGAGATACAACTGATATGACACCATAATGTTCATTATATTAGACCAGCAAGGAGTTTCTATGGTCTGCAGCATGATCATCTGTATAGACATCTATAAATGTATTTTACCATCTTTTATAGGGCTGTATAATATGTTAGAGATTTATACATAATTAATAATAATAATGCTCTTTACATAATATGAATTGGTTAATTGTGTAGAAATAAGTAGCTCTCTGGTAGGTGGGGGATTCTGGGCAGATGTTTCGGCTTTGTGGTGGGTAAAACCTTCAAATCACATTCAATATTTAACTATTTCCAAAGCAGACAAAAATGCAAAGCAGTGAAGCAGAGAGAATGGTGATGCTATTTTGCATGTGTGTGTAGGTTGAGAATATGCTGTGAAAGGAAAGTTATAGATCAGGAGGAGGGAGACTTGGGGGGGGGGGGGGTGATGGGGAGACTGACTGTAAGACCATACTGGGGATTTGGAGGGCATAGAGATGGAAAGAGAGAGAAAGGGGAGACTGTAGAAAACAGGAAGAGTGGGGAGAATTGAAAGCTGGAGATAATAATAGGGAGATTGAGAAGAATTGAGAAAGATGCGGAGACTAAGGAGAAGAGAGAGGTGGAGAGATCAAAATAGGGGAGACTGAAGAGAAGAGGGAGATGGATAAAGAGGTCAATGAGAGACTGATAAGTAAAGAGAGCTGGAGAGAGATAAGAGATTGATGAGATAAGAGCTGTAAATACTGATAGAGGAGACTGAGGAGAAGAGAATGCTGGAAAAAGAGAGAGGGAAATGAATGAAATATGAAAGGGTGAAGAGAGACAAACAGGAATCTTATGAGAAGAGAATGCTAGCGAGAGAGAGCTGGTGGGGAAGCAGGAGAGATAGTGGGGACTGAGGAGAAGATAGAGATGGAGAGAGATATGAGAGACTGAGATGAGGAGAGTACTGGAGAGAGATGAAGCGGCTAAAGAGAAAACGTTGAGGAGAGAGAGACTTGGCACAGTTAGGAGTAAAAAAAAAACAAAAAAGAGAGAGAGAGAGAGAGAAAGATAAAGTAGAGTAAGATAAAGAGATGGACAGGTGAGAGAGTTTGAGAAAACAGAAAGGAAGAGAGATATGGGGGAGGTTGAGGAAGAGAGAAATGGCAAACACAGTAGGAGAAGAAAATGAAAGGAGAGTAAACGAGAGGAGATGGGCAGGAAATTGTGGAGTGAGCTATTAGTAAGAGAGATAAGAGGAGAGAGGGAGACTGAGGAGAGGTTAAGAGAGGTAGAGATGAAGGGGTTATAATGAAGGAAAAATGGGGGAAATTAACAGAAAACCTTAAAGGGAGAAGTTGGGTAGAGGTTTTTGAAAAGATTTTCTGGATAAGTAAAATGAGGGGAATAAAATAAGAATGAGGCAAAAATACAACTAAAATCAATAATACATACCATGTCAGACAAAGATCCAATATTGGCTGTAATAAGCAAGACTCCAAGATCCCCCATTATCCGGTGACAATAAGTCAGTGATATAGATACACAGACACAGGGACCAAGGACACACACAAGGCTCAATGACCAAAGACACAGGCACACACAGAGGCACAGACACCAACAACAGATATCATATACAAACAGAGACTTAGGGATAGTCACAGCTTGTTTCTGGTTTCTGGAAAGGCTGACTGCAATATCTTACACATACCATCCCTGTGTCTGTAACGCCAAAGATATATATCAATTCCACATTTTCCCTGTTTTCCTTATCTGTGATTTCCTCATTAATCACTGTGGCTATCCCTCCCTTTCTATCTTTGTTCCTTCCCCCTTCTGTCTCAGGTATTTCTTCTGTAGTTACACCTCCCTCTCATATTTCACCTCTCTTCTCATCCCCTTGTTTAACAATCTTGTTTATTTCTTCACACACTAATCATCTCTCTCTTTCCTTCCCCAGATATCTCTGTCTGTTACTTTCACCCCTGCTTTATCTCTGTCTACCTTTTCTCGCCCACCCTAGGTGTGTCCCTATCACCAGGAGGAGTGATCATACCACCCAGGGAAGTATCAAGTGACGAGGGGAGGGAATAACTTCCCACTATGTGGGTTTACCTGAGTGTCTGCTATTCCAGTGCCACACCCCTACTCACTTCAATCACAGCACACAACATCAAATACACATCAACGTCAGAGCACTACTGCCTTCTTCACTGGGCCACAATGCAAATTTAAGACCCCCCCCCCCCCCCCTGTCCCCAAACAAAAAGCAAAACATTCTCCAATTCCTTACACAGCTCTAACTCTTCCACTAATCCATATATAGCTCTAACACTACAATGTACTGTCCCCTGTGTACACACAGATTCACAATAGCTGCGATTCCATATATAGCTCTAATACTACAGTACAATCTGCCGTCCCTTGCACATACACAGCTCTATCACTGTAGTCTTTCCATACACACACATAACTCTATTCATATATACAAATAGCTTTATCATTGTAGCAGACAATCAAAAATAGTGATTCTCAATAACCAATCCTATGACCGGTGCTGGGTTTTAAGACTTTATTTGCCTGTTGTCTAGGACAAAGAGGGATAAGGACAGACTATAGTGGTAGATAGTTATTGAGAAACTTAACTGCTGCCAAAATGTACTCTGAAAAAAGCTGTACAAAATAAAATCGAAGTTTAGTATGTCACATCATCATGTTAAAATGATCTGGATCTCAAACTGGTCCCATGAGTAGGTAATCAGCTAGTCTCAAATAAAAAAAGGTTGAGAAACGCTGCTGTAAAAATGCATATAATTCATTTACATAGCATGGGGTGGAAATGTCCTTGTAGCCAAAGCTGCTGAGATTTATAATGCTTGCCATTACTAAATTGGGGGGATTATGGAGAATCCAACACTTTCAGAACATGAAATAGAGAGTAAGCAGGAAAGTAGAGTATATGAATACTTAAATATTAGAAGAAGAAAATAACCCACTCTTGGTCCTTCCAACAACTCTTTAATGCACTATTGTTAATCCTGGCTGTATTAACCACAGATAATGGCACTCCGCCTATAAAGTGTTACACACATATTATAGGCCAATACTACTCACACATATCTGTCCTATCCATATATATTACTTAACCCATCCCACGGGCAATAGTGCGCCCCAACTAATGGGGCGCAGACAGGGCTTGCAAGGAGCAGTAACACCCCAAGAGCTGATGTACCTGTGTGTAGCCCTCAGTTCACAGATGGCAAGCGCACTATTGCAGGTGGATGGCATCCCATCTATGATCATGTGAGGGGTAAGTAATATATGTGGATGAGAAAGGTATGTGTGAGTAGTATTGGGCTATTATATGTGCGTGTAATATATGTGTGTATGAGTAATATATGTTGATGGGACTGGTATGTCGGGGCACGCTATTGGGCATGTTTGCTTCTAGCCCAGCGCACATTTGTCTGCTGCACAACTGACGGCGCGACTTAGCACGACTGAATCGCGCGTGCTGACCACAGATAATAGTCCAGAGAGAAAAAATCAAGTCGCTGACAGTAATAATCAGAGTATACCACATATAATGGTACTAATTTGAATAATTATTACCAGGGAAAGTAGCCCAGAGGGCCATTATCACACAGGGATTAAAATATAATCTATTAGTAATAGTATAAAATTATATAGATAAGCAGAGTTTAAAATAATAAAAGCATTGTCTTTGGGTACAGCAGTCCCGCACCCAGACTATAGATTAGATCTGCAGTAATGATAACTGAGAGAATGAAAAAATACAAAATCCTTCTATAGGAGGAAGATAAACACCCTCTACCAATAGTATTATGGCATGGGAAAAATACAAAGGGAGAATATTCAGGACCATGTTGGAGTTATGATAGATGGTTACCAAGAAAACATTAGCAGATCCAAATAAGGGAAACAGTATGGATATACAGAGCCAGTGTACATAAATCCTATTCAAATCTCAACCACCATGTGCGAGTCAGGGCTGTGTGAAGTACATCTAGGTCTCTAGGCTAAGGGATTCACTTTACTGGTGGCACCATGTTCGGCTCTGGGTATATTCACTGTACTATAGAATTTGTTTTTCACTCTACTGTAAAACTGTGTGCATTATATATCAGCTTGCTATATGGATTACATTCATGTTAAACATATCTGATATTTGCATGTATTATTTTATATGTATATATATTCAAGGTATACAGTGTGACCAGGTCTATGGAGGTGTGATCAAGTTATTGTGTGTAAAGGCAGATCTAAGAAGTCCTTTGTGGAGCTTATTTTAAGAGGAGGGCAGTCTTAAGAGTAGTCCAGAAATGACACAATCCAAGGACCTCTCTCTCTTTCTCTAAAATCCTTTTATGCTTATGGCTTCTTGTTGTTTAGTTGTTCAGTCGCGTACGACTCTCCGTAACTCTATGGACCACAGCACTCCAGGTACATCTGTCAGTCACTGCCCCTCTGAGCTCCATTGAGTTCATGTTCGTTGCTTCAGTGACCTCATCTATCCATCTCCTTCGTGTGCCTTCAATCTTTCCCAGCATTGTAGTCTTCTCTAGGGAATCCTGCCTTCTCATGATATGGCCAAAATATTTGAGCTTCAGCCTCATGATCATACCGTGTACTGAACAGTTTGTCTTGATTTCCTGACGTACTGATTTATTAGACCCTCTTGCAGTCCAAGGGACTCTAAATAGTTTTTGCCATCAACACAATTCAAAGGAGTCAGTTCTACGGTGCTCAGACTTCCTTATGGTCCAGCTCTCACATCTGTATGTTACTACTGGGAATACCATAGTTCTAACTATGCAGATCTTTGTTGATAGTTTACATAGCTATTTATGCATAAACAAACAATAAAGTTTAATAATAATGCTTCCTAAAAATGCCCCTAATAACTAATTACTTTGCACAAACCCCAGAATTGTCCCTGATTACAGCTCATTAATAAGCTGCATGACACCCTACAATTTTGCTCTGGCATTTACCCAAATTCCTCTCTACCACTACCTTATGACCTGTGAATGACCTCACAGGCTATGTGAGGTCACCAGTACAACTACCTGAACTACCTGTTCATTGACTCAGAGGGATATGAGTTGGGTGAGATTAACATACTTCCCCAAAAAGAAAAAACTTCACACAAGGGGGTTGGTGAAATGCCCCTCGCTGAGTGGCTTCACCTAACTCCTTGTCCGGTGTCTTTCCATTCCCATGTCTCCTCCACAACACAGTTTATTCTGACTAGTCACCTGCGAGATACATCTGGAAATACTGCCTATCGTCACTCTCTATCAAGGGAACCACTAACAAAGGTCAATTCACAGCGGCCAAATTCCATGAGAAACCCAAAGCACCACTCACCAGGTCCTAAAGATCACGCTCATAGCCAGTGTTCATCAAGAATCAAAAGAATAAGGGACTACAGACATGCAGGTCAGTCCAAGAAAAGAAAAAACTCTACGGGCCAAAAAAGAAAAGACTCAAAAAACAGATCCTACCCACTTTGTGTACGGTTTGAAGAAGTAGGGAAAACCCCAAGCTATTTTCAATATAATCCAAACAAAGAACCTCCAAGAATTAAGAGGCTCCGACCTTCCTCCTCATCCCTCAAAAGGATTTTGAAAAGGGAGGGACAAAAAAACGATAAATTTAACGGTGCTACAAGTCACAACAGTAAACCAAAACAGAATAAACGGCTGCAAAGACCAATGAAAACATGCCAAAGGGTGGAAAATATACAAATTAATGTGTCAGGTGAAGGTTCAATAGACAATAACAGGAAGGAAACCTTGGAGCACAAACTTGAATATCCAGTGAATGCAAAGTATCCAGAGAAATTTTCGGATATGAACTGGAGCTTGGGGCATTGGGAAGAAACTGGAAACTTGTTGTGGTGTTTGAAAGTATATCCCTTATGAAGTTGCAGGATTTCTTTTTCTCGGTGAATGTGGTATGAGCAGACTGTCTTAGAAACCTACTTAAACTGAATAAATAAGGAAGCAAATATATTTTTAGCATACTAATAAAAACAATATCTTGGGAAGTCTAGTGGCATAGGGCGATTGAGAAACTGATTGGTAAAATGCAAATTATATTTTGAAGAAACGTTATGTAGGAAAATTAATTACAATAGATAGAGTGTTAAAGTAGAATATTAACTCAAGTAGACCACATCCAATGTAGATATCAGACAGGGAATACACAAACACTCCATTTTTATGACTTTATTTTAAAATGTGCAACTTTTATTTCAAATTACAATTAAAATGCTTGTTTACCAAGAAGGGAATTATACAATTTCTAAAATAAACAAGACTTAGACTGTAGCCTATTCCCTAGTAAACTTCCCATTTCTAATGTACTCGTCTAATCCATTAAATACTTGCATTGTTAGTAAAGGATACAGAGCAGCTATACCTTAAAGGACCACAAAAGTTGCCATACTTGACCTGCAGAAGGCGGAAAATTTGTTTAGATTTTTAAAATGAATCAAGAGTTTACGTAAATATTGCCTCAAAAATTTGCAAAAATAATAAGGCTGGAGTCTGTAACTGTTACACATTGTATTATAGATTTACACTGTGTTTAAGAGAATGGTATAGTGGTAAGTACCCGGTTTTAAAGATTTTTTTTTTCCATTGGCAAGTCATAGGTTCGATTCCCCTGCATGTATGTATGTGTGTGTGTGTATATATGTCTATATATATATGTGTGTGTGTGTGTTCAAATCTGACTGTTTGTAGATGAACGGTCAAATACTCCCATCATGGTTTAAAATCGGCCACTTTAGCTTCTTAAAAACAAGCATGAAACCAACCAACACATTTTAGAACAACAGAGCTGAATATACCAGAGTAGAGAGTTCCTCCCACACCTCATCACATATAATAGTTGATGCATAGAAGCCTTCAGAGTTCAAAACACTTCGGCTCTCATCGTCCTGCGAGCCTCGCGAAGAGAGGCGAGCAGTTGAGGCATTGAAGCACGCAGGACTTAAACTGCAAGCAGTTAAGAAACCAGGGGCGTGTAACACGGGGCTAGTTATATGTAGAGGGTGATGGGCAAGTAATCTTCCTATATATGACTGTCTCTAGATCTATAATGCTATCTGTCTATATATAATAATCTATATCTATATATAATGCTATCTATATATAATCATATCACATATAATAATTGTCAAACTGCGATTTGTCGTCACGCTTGCGAGCCTTGCGAAGCAAGCCGTTGAGGCATAGAAGCCTTCCGAGCTCAGAGGACTTTGGCAATGACATAAGCGCTCATTGCTCTGCATGCCTTGCGAAGCGAGGTGAGCAGTTGACATTGAAGCATGCGGGACTTAGGCTGCAAGCAGTTGAGGAATGCAGGACTTAGAAAAAGAAATTCAAACCTCTGAATCTCGCGGGCAAAAAAAACCAAAACTCGAATTTAAGCCAAATTTGGCGGCCGAAAAAAAATGAAAACGAGGCTAAAGAAGTCCGAAATGCGCAAACCACCGCCAGGCACGTACAGGTTAGCCAGGAACGACATCGGAATCTCGGGGGCTAAAAAACTGACATTGCAAAAATACTAATTTAACAGCCACACCGCAGAAAACGAAAAACACACAAAAAATAAAAATACACTCACACACAGCACGGGAAAAACGTCAGGAGGCCTGGAAGTGAGGTTGAAAGCAAATTTGAGACAAATTTGATGAGTTTTGGCATTCGAAAATCGCTGAGTGATAGAGAAAATGGCAGCCGAAAAAAATGAAAACGAGGCTAAAGGAGCTTCAAATTCATTGTAGGTTTATAATCAAGAATAATAAGAAAATGGCCATCATCATTACAGCTTTATTTATTTTAAACTTTGTAATAACATTTTGCACATTATCAAGTGAAGTTCTTCAGAAGAGAATACTATAAAAAATTATACTTTAGTGGCCTTCTAAAAGCTTCTCCTCACTTTCATATTATGTGCTTTCTGGATGGACGGATTGATGGATGGCAGGGTGGGATTACTTTCCAAGCAGATGTCTTCAGTGGTGGGCAATTCGGTCCTACGAGGGCCGCCAGCAGTCCAGGATTTCAATCTCTCTCTGTCTTCAGGCCTCTCTGCTTTAGATCACGCGAGTTACTTCGTTTAATTCTGAATGATACACCTAGGCTTAAAGGACCACTGCAGAGCATTTACAAGTAAACCTCATATGTTTGTTTGCTGCGCATTGGCTATTTAAAACAGTATGTTGTTTTAAATTATGTGTGTGTAATATACATACATGTGTGCACACACACACACACATTATATATATATATATATATATATATATATATACATATAAATATATATATATATATATATATATATATATATATATATATACACACACACACACACAGTAAAAGGAGTACATTTGTGTTCACATTTGAATGTCTAAAAATACGCAAAAAAAAAAAGAAAGATATTTCCTGCTTCGAACTCCCAGAAATACCGTTATTGCGATGCACTCTGAGAAACTGGACAGGGACATGCAAATGAGCCCACAATGCATTCTCACTCTTTGATCCAATGTCACTTTATATATGGTTCATTTTAGGCAAATGCTCTCTGTATAAAACAGCTTTCATGCATAGCATAGGATGAATTATGCACAAGTTAGGAGACCTACCCATAGACTGTATAGACAATATAAAATAGATTACTCTCAAGGTGTTAAACCTGAAGTCTCTGGATCATAAAAAGAGGGTTGTGATGATTTTACCAATTTTGATCATTTAAACCTTCATATAAAAATGTGAACGTTTTTTTTAAGAGATCTCAATTGAATACCTACGGAGAATGTCTGCTAAGGGTGAAAAATAATCTAGAATTCTGCAAAGATCGCAATATTCTGGAGATGAATGGAAAGGAAAAAGTCCCCCTATTAAAATGAAAAAAGGGCTTCACACTATCAGTGTCTCATGATGCTCAAAACACACCTGGACAGTGGCTACTTGCATCAGAGCATTGTGAGATACTGGTAGTGGCAGTGATAGTCTCTTTATGTAGTGGTGCCCAAAATTGTACTCCATATTCCAAATGAGGGCGTACTAGAGATTTGTATAGTGGCTGAATTATATTTGCTTCCCTTGCTTCTATACCCTTCTTAATACATGCTAATATTTTATTTGCCTTTGCAGCTGCTGCTTGGCTTTGAGCACTGTTACCTAGGTGGTTGTCCACAAGTACTCCCAAATCCCTTTCAATATCTGATACCCCTATATTTGATCCATTAAGACTATAAATTGCATGGCTATTTTTCCTTCCCAGATGCATAACTTTACATTTATTCGTATTAAATCTCATCTGCCATTTAGATGCCCATTCCTCAATTTTTTGTAAATCCCTTTGGAGGGAAGGCACATCATCTGATTTAATTACCTTGCACAACTTTGTGTCATCAGCGAAAATGGACACTACTTTCCAGTCCCACCTCTAAGTCATTAATAAATATGTTAAAAAGGAGAGGACCTAATACTGAACCCTGAGGAACCCCACTTACCACATTAGTCCAATCGGAGTATGTTCCATTTACAAAAACCCTCTGCTTCCTGTCTTTTAGCCAGCTCTCGATCCATGAGCAGATATTTACAGCAATTCCTGTGTCCCTTAGTTTGCAAAATAGACTTTCATGTGGCACTGTATCAAAAGCCTTTGCAAAATCCAAAAATACTATATCCACTGAGTTGCCTTGATCCAAGTTCCTACTAACCTCCTCATAGAAACTAATTAGATTTGTTTGACATGACCTATCCCTCATAAATCCATGTTGACTCCTACTTATAATCCTGTTCAAATATACATATTCTTGTATATTATCCCTTATTAACCCTTCTAAAAGCTTCCCCACTACAGAAGTGAGGCTCACTGGTCTATAACTCCCAGGATTTTCTCTTGCTTCCTTCTTAATTATAGGTATCCCCTCTGCTTTTCTCCAGTCCTTTGGTAGCAACCCTGTGTTGAGTGAATCTTGAAAAATTAAATATAATGGTTTGGCTATTACAGAACACAGTTCCCTCAGTACCCGTGGATGTATTCCATCAGGACCCGGAGCTTTATTAACATTTATTTTTTCCAACCTCTTTTGGATTACTTCCCAATTAACCAATTATTTAGCAAAAGTAGTGTAGCCCCATTATGTTGAAGTCCCAACCACTTCTGTAAAAGAAATATGCTCTGTGCTTATATAGAGCCCTTTAGAATTTGCTGAATTGCAATTTAATAAAGCTGTTAATCTTTAGATCATTGTTAAGCCACATTGGATGCGATTTACTCCTACTTTCATTTCCACATGGTATATGCCGATGTGTATGTATATTTAGTAAGGATTTAAATGTCCATTTATGTTTAGTATTTTTACCTGCTAATTATTTGTCCCAGTCTACACGTTGTATTGCTGCCCTTAGACCGTTAAAATCTGCCCTTTTAAAATTCAGAGTTTTTGTTGGCCCCTTACAGTTTTTTTTTTTTTTACTTCAATGTCAAATAAGACTGTGTTGTGATCACCGTTTCCCAAAGGTTGCCCTATTTCAACATTTGTTACCATATCGATATTATTTGTGATAGCTAAATCTAATTTCTAGTAGGCTCTTGTATAAAGTGTACTCAAGAACTTTTATCCAGTTTATTTCAGGGTAATTAAAATCTCCCACTATTAGAATTTGCCCATGCTTAGCTGCATTTCCAAACTGTAACAATAATTGTATTTCCTTGTGTTCAGTTATATTTGTGGGTTTATAGCATACTCGTACTAATATTCTTTTGGAATTTGCTGCTCCGCTATTTAACTCTACCCACAAACATTCAACTTTATCACTAGGTCCACCATAAATATCTTCTCTGACTATAGGCTTAAATTCAGGATTAACATACAGACAAATCCCTCCTCCTCTTTTACCTTTGCCCCTATCTTTCCTAAATAGGTTATAACCATCCAGATTAACAGTCCAGTCATGAGAATCATCCCACCACGTTTCGGGAATGCCGATTAAATCCCATTTCTCCTTTACTGCTAATAATTCTAACTCTCCCATTTTTCCTGGCAAACTTCTGGCATTAGCGAGTATACACCTTATGTTATGAGTCTGTAGTTCTGAAGTGCCTGCCAGTATACTTGAGTTAATTAGTAATGCATCCCTATTGACTATACTAACCCTCCCCCATGAGTAGTTAATTTATCCCTTATCCCCTCTACACTTGGTACCCTATTACATTCATCTAGTCCCTCCCCCCACCTACTAATTTAAAAACTCCTCCAGCCTTTCTACCATTCTATCCCCTAGCACAAGAGATCCCTCATCATTAAGGTGCAATCCATCCAGGCTATAGAGATTGTACCCAAGTGAGAAGTCAGCCCAGTGCTCTAAAAACCCAAACCCCTTCTTAGTGCACCACATTTTTAGCCACACATTAACCTCCCTAAGCTCCTTCTGCCTCCCTGGGCTAGCACGTGGCACTGGTAGTATCTCAGAAAATACTACCTTGGAGGTCCTTGCTTTAAGCATATCCCCTAGTTCTCTAAAATCATTCTTTAGGACACTCCATCTACCCGATACACAACACGCTGAACCCGAGCACCGGGGAGACAGCAAACTGTTCGATTGCTGGGATCTGGGTGACAAATCACCCTATCTGCCTTCCTAATAATAGAGTCCCCTACCACCAAAACCTGTATGTTGCTCTGCCGATTCTGCCCTCCCACTCCTCCAGTAGAACTGTTCTCCCGGCTGTTAGAATGAACAGCTCTATCTGGCATTGCCATTCCTGAATGGACATCCCCAACAGTTTCACTCAATCTGGCAAATCTGTTGGTGTTTGCAAACTCAGAACTGGCCTGCCTCCTGATCCCACTGCTTCCCCTTGTACCTGTAACACACCTACCTCACAGGACATCCTCAATAGCCCCAGCTCCACCCTCCCTACTAGGCCAAGCTAAACTGTGCTCCCTTTCCAGTGGAATATCAATAAATGCTGCAATTCTCCTCTCCAGTTCTCCTATTTGAGCTTCCAGAGAGGCAACATGCTCACACCTCTCACAGAGGTATGGACCCTGGATCATCTGTTCCAGTATTGTATACATATGACAGGATGTATACTGAGTGAGGTTAGGTTGCCACTGGACCGACTCATAATTATTTTCTACAAAATTTCAGTGTGAAAAATAAAGAAACAATAACACAGGCCAAACCACACCCACTCTCACCTGGACACTGATTACAGACCACAAGGCAGAAAAAGTCAGTTTAGCTTCTTGCAGTGAATCCCAGAGAGATTCACCATATCAGAAACACACATTACATTGATTCATTTTATACACATACAATCTTATTTAAAAATAAAACTTGTTTTCCACACCCCCAGAGCTTCTTACATAGGCACAGTGTACCTCTCAACAAAAACACTGCATTTGGGTACGGATTTTAACCCTTTACTACTAACTACAAGCTAACAGCAGCTCAATGCAGAAATCTTAGAGCCCGATTCAATTGAGCAATCGTAAGTTACTGGAGCCCGCAAGTGAGGCCGTAAGTTAATTTGCTATTCAATTGGCGTCGTTTGAGGGCTTTAAAACTTTGCGGTTGTTAAACCAGGAACATACAGCCTCCCAAAGCGTTTGATCTTTCCCGTCCACAAGAGTTATGATCGCTAAAATCGCAAATCGCTATTCAATTGCAACAATTCCTCAATTCCTTTTCACACCCGTAAAACGGCAAATGTAGGAGAAAATACTACGAGTGCTAGTGAGGAGCCGCAAGGGAGTTTAACCCCTGTCCGTAGCACTGTAAATGCATATAAAATCAATACTGCAGTCTAAATGATGGGGAATGCAATGAAATACATTAAATTTAATTGCTGAACAGTCTCAAGCTCTCAAATCGGCAAGGATAAATACATTTTATTATGTGTCATTTCGGGGTTATATCGATCTCGGGAATCAATGAGTTAATACTTCTCAGGCCACCCATATGGACTAGAACAGTATTGGCATTCATTTTTATTATTTTGTATTTTGAGGTTTTGCGAGTTCTGTTGCACATCGAACCTCTAAATGCTAATTGATTGACATGTAACCTCCATGTTTTACTGACCTCATGATGACGGTCTCATTTTCTATTGGCTGTTTCTAAATGGGTGGTTACGGTCTTACTTAATCATATTCCCGCCCTGAACTGCTACGGATGAGCGGCCCGTAACTTGCAAGCTGGTTCAATTGAATAGCACCATAACTGTAGCAGAGTGCGAGCCAGCAGCAAGCCCGCAGACATACAGCCTGTATACCATGAGATGCGGGCTTCTAATTGAATCAGGCTTTTACATAGCAATGTCTGGCTTCTCCTGCTGCAGAGGACTACACATCCCATAATTCCTTCCTGCACAACCTATTATAGATTGCTACAATGTATTAAAATGTATAGCTGGCCAAAAAGAAATATGAATTTAATGCAAATTTTAGCTTGGATATGCAGGGGTGTTAACTCTGAAAAGCAACTACTTGCAAACTAAAGAGAGATAGCAAACATCAGGGTGAGTTTTGTTAATGTTTATTTTGGTATTTTTTTCATGCAGAAAAATGTTTTAATACACTACTGATTTCCCTCTATCAGATGCATTCATAATGTAGAAAACGCACAATTTGTATGCACTTGAAGTAAACTGAGTTCCAAACATCACAGGTAAATTCTCTCTCACAGACCATGCATTATTATTGAGAAAAAGTAGCAATATACGGAAGCACCTTATCTGTAAGAAAAACCTGCTGCTCAAATCAGCGACTGTTAAAAGAAAAGAAAAAAGTACACAAACAAGACAAGGAAACAAACATAATGCTACAGTGACTTGCAAAAGTATTCACCCCCTTGACTTTTTACCTATTTTGTTACATTACAGCCTTAAGGCCAATGTTTTGTTAATCTGAATATTATGTGATGCATCAGAACACAATAGTCTAAGTTGGTGAAGTGAAAATGATAAAAATATATAAATAAAACTATTTTTTAGAAATAGAAAACAGAAAATTGTCATGTGCGTATATATTCACCCCCATAAAAAGCTCTGGTGCAACCAATTATCTTCAGAAGTTACATAATTAGTGAAATGATGTCCACCTGTGTGCAATCTAAGTGTCACATGATCTCTCATTATATATACACACCTTTTTTGAAAGGCCACAGAGGCTGCAACACCTAAGCAAGAGGCACGACTAACCAAACACTGCCATGAAGACCAAGGAACTCTCCAAACAAGTAAGGGACAATGTTGTTGAAAAGTACAAGCCAGGGTTAGGTTATAAAAAAATATCCAAACCTTTGATGATCCCCAGGAGCACCATCAAATCTACCATAGCCAAATGGAAAGAACATGGCACAACAGCAAATCTGCAAAGAGACGGCTGCCCACCAAAACGCACGGACCGGGCAAGGAGGGCATTAATCAGAGAGGCAGCACAGAGACCTAAGGTAACCCTGGAGGAGCTGCAGAGTTCCACAGCAGATACTGGAGTATCTGTACATAGGACGACAATAAGCCGTACGCTCCATAGAGTTGGGCTTTATGGCAGAGTGGACAGAAGAAAAACATTACTTTCAGCAAAAAAACAAAATAGCACGTTTTGAGTTTGCGAAAAAGCACGTGGGAGACTCTGTTCTGATGAGACTCAAATTTTACTTTTTGGCCATCAAAGAAAACACTATGTCTGGCGCAAACCCAACAGATCACATCACCCAAGAACACCATCCCCACAGTTAAACATGATGGTCGTAGCATCATGCTGTGGGGATGTTTTTCAGCAGCCGGGACTGGGAAACTGGTTAGAGTTGAGGGAAAGATGGATGGTGCTAAATACAGGGATATTCTTGAGCAAAACCTGTACCACTCTGTGCGTGATTTGAGGCTAGGACGGAGGCTCACCTTCCAGCAGGACAATGACCCCAAACACACTGCTAAAGCAACACTTGAGTCGTTAAAGGGGAAATATGTAAATGTGTTGGAATGGCCTAATCAAAGCTCAGACCTCCATCCAACAGAAAATCTGTGGTCAGACTTCAAGTTGGATGGTTTGCGCTTATGAACAGCAATCTTTAAGGAGCTGGAGCAGTTTTGCAAGGAGGAATGGGCAAAAATCCCAGTGGTAAGATGTGGCAAGCTCATAGAGACTTATCCAAAGCAACTTGGAGCTGTGATTGCCGCAAAAGGTGGCTCTACAAAGTATTGATTTTAGGGGGGGTGAATAGTTATGCACATTGACTTTTTCTGTTATTTTGTCCTATTTGTTGTTTGCTTCACAATAAAAAACAAAAAACATCTTCAAAGTTGTGGCCATGTTCTGTAAATTAAATGATGCAAATCCTCAAACAATTCATGTTAATTCCAGGTTGTGAGGCAACAAAAACAAAAAAAATGCCAATGGGGGTGAATACTTTTGCAAGGCACTGTAGATATTCATGGTAGCAATCTTAGATTCTAAGAAAAAAAGAAACCTGTTTGAGAAAAAATGCTCACTATGAGCCTCATTCAATTAAGATTTGGCCAATTAAATAGGACTCTATATAAGCACAGAGCATATTTTTTTTACAGAAGTTTTTAGTCAGTGAACTTCTATCCAAAAGCAAGGTCTTCACCAACTAAAACTTCTGTAAAAAAATATGCTCTTTGCTTATATAGAGCTCTATTCCACTGGCCAAAACGCAATTGAATGAGGCCCTATCATGGTTTCTAAATGTAGGTGGTAGCTGAAGCATCAGTAGTAAGAGCATTGACCGTTTGGTTTGACACCATTAAGAAAATCACATTACTGAAAGTCTTTCTAAAGAGACTGGATAAAACACATTGAAATCGTCACAATCAGACACTTTATTGTAATTGGCCAATTTTTATTTAATTACAATATTTCTGTGATTGAATAGTAAGACATACCAGCACTATATTAAAAAGACAACAACTGCACGATGAAAAAAAAAACATATATGTTTTAATACTTTTGAGTTTAAGTAAGAAGGAAAAAAACTCATACTGCCATTTTTTCCATTAGAAAAAATACATGTTAATGCATCTGCTGGATGCTGGAGAGATCCATGATACATTAATGGAAGTTGGGTGTGTAAAATAGAGTCTTCATGTCAGGAAAGCTGTGCTTTCATTATTATTAACCTTTATTTGCATCACGCCAACATATTCCGTAGTGATGTACACAGGATAAGAACAATGAAAATACAATATTACCAAAATCAGAAAATTAGGGGCCCTGTTTTGCGTTTAGAATTTTTGTAGAAAGTGCTTTTTTCCAAAGCACCCTACAAGATTGGAAACTTGCTACTTACAATTTAAAGCGAATAAACGGGGAAGAGACCTGGGGAAGATTAACAGATAAGGAATAAACAGTGGTCAGGATGGAAGTGAAAGTAAGAATTATTAATTAGTGGGAAGGATTGAAGGCTCTAGTATGTAATATGTTGTCTGACCCCTAGTGGTGAGAAGGTAGGAAAGTCAGGTGATTTCATGGTTCTCTAAATTAAATCTGAATAGCGGTGGGTGGGTGAGTGGCAGAGAGGGAGGGGCTTCGCAGAGGTAATAAGCCTCTGTTTCCTTATAAAGCTTGGCACGGCAAGAAAATGGATTTGATGCAAAGAGTCTTCTTTAGCTCCAGTGAGAGGGAAGGGGTGTGGTATCAAAGTAAAAAAAAGTGGCTCTGGACTTCTGCTTGCTTCTACCTCCTATCCATGGATAAGGATAAAAACAAGCTCAAATAATCAGGTTCCCATGATGTGATGTAACAAACATAAAATGGATTCCTGTACACAAAACAGTGTCTTCAAAAATTAAGATTTTCTCGAAAACATTTTTATGTCCATGTTCATACAGCTGCTAATATTGTTAACCTGGTACATACTTAATAAATGTATGTTTTCCTTGAATTGTGGATGAGCAAGATTAGTTAATTAAGAAGAATTTGGTTTATATTATACAACCAAAAAAAAAAGTACTGCTTTAATTCACAAGCCTGTTTCAATTTTCCTCCAGCGTTATCCAGCACACACACATGGTTTCCTTGATGTTACAAATAATTCTACTTTGTGAAGGCTCTCTCTGCTGAGCTTGTCACTGTTCCTACAATTAATACAAACCACCAGAAAGAGAATTCACACATAGCGCCACAGCACTCACAGACATGAACATAGGAAAGGAACACAATATAGCAGCACATAGAAAATACTATTTTACCTGGTTAATTTATTGTCCAAAGGCTCATATAACACCTAGTAGCAAAACCTTCATATCAGATTTCCACTATCTGCCCCTCACAGCTAGATGAGGTCATGTAGGGCAATACAGCATCTCAGTGTCTCCCTTCAGCTTTGGTACCCTTATGCAACCAACTAGTAGCAGCAGGATCCATTCTTCTCAATCCTAATAGAGAACAGAGGCATAATAAGAACGTATACTGAGAGTGGAACACTATTTTAAAACTTCAGTGGATGTTACCAAAGCAAAACAGCAAGTGATTGATGATGTTGGACAAAGCATGGGTTGACCACGGAGTGCCATGACCAGTTAAGTTATCAGACCATCAATATGGTCTTAATTAGCAGGCCATCATCAAACATGTAAAAATTTTAAAAAAATAAAACATTTTTTTTTAACCCAAAAAAGTGACCCTAAAGAACATTTTGGAATCTGGTCAAGGGACAGAGGAACATATTTGCAGCTGGTCTTCAAGTAACGGGAACGTGGAGCAGATAAAAGCATGGCAATCTTAAAACCTTGCAGGGTGATCAACAGTTAGAGATGCAGTACTATAATTATTTGACAGAAAATATGCTTCATATGTTTTGTACCGGGTTGATGGACGGTACAGCAGTACATGAATGTTAGGCCTTCTACAAGGAGACTCCATATCCCAATAATTTTAGGAATCACCACCCCCTCCCAGCAACATCAGTCCTTGATTGGACTAAAGAAGAGGTTTAAACCGCTTTTTTGAAGACTCAGTGGCCTTCCAAGTTAAATACGTTGCCAATCACTGGAACAGTTGTGTTTAAATGTAACAAGATATCTATCGTTTATTTTTGTTCTCTCAGGTACAACTCAAGATTATAGATACCCATAATGGCCATGATGGTGAGGTCCCATATTGATCGACTTATCAGTGTTCATTCACGCATTGCGTTCCACATGGGAAGTTACTCTCCACATGGCTGAAACAAAAAAAACAAAAACTTCCTGCACAGGGCCTGTCTCAATTGCCTCCTCACTAAAAGATTTCCAGTGGTGTTCTCTCAGTAGCATACGGTCTCATGTTTTACCCTTTCAAGTAAGGAACATAACATTATTTAACTCTGCAAATAAGGACCATAATATTATTGAGTTTGTGAAAACGGCAAAAAAAAACAACCTTTTATGGAGTCAACAACCATTTTGTTCACTTACCAAGGACTGTTATCAGGGCTACACTAGCAATGAAGGAGATCTTGTGTCTAAGACTAAAACACTTATTCACTTTCTCAATACAAGATTTTCTAATTGTTTCCACCTGTTTGTAGTGTCGCCTATTTTAGCACGGTAACCTTCATCTGTAAAAAAAAAAAATTGGGACAGGCAAGCGACCAACCTTATGTCTGTCTTGAGTGGCCTAATGTCATGACAGACACACACTTCCACAAATGCTTGCACACAGAAATAGTACATCCGATATACGCTTGTCCAGGCGCTTAGTATGTAGTCACCACATAAATTATCCAGCATTTCAATAGGTCTTGAGAATGGAGTGTTATTCAATGTAGAAATGTGGAACAAAGTTCACACCGATTAAAAATGTAATTCTGAAGACACATTGAAAATGTTTAAATGTGGAATATATTTTACACACACAAAAACAAGCTGTTATCTAAAAAAATATATAAATATTTCTTGTTTTCTTGCCAAGATTTTTATTTTTTAGTCACCTTATAAAAACAACACAAGAAACGTGGCCCATGGCCCATGCAGGACAGAGAGTAACAGACGGGGGGGCTGGGGGCACACGTCTCAAGGAAAAGGTGGGTCTCCGACACGATGACATCATTTACCCCCTTGTTTTTTGGCTTGAAGGATAATGGGAGACAGCAACTCAGGTCCTCCATCTTGTGGAAGTTTTTTTGATGACAAGGGAGTGGGGATATGGTTAAGTAACAGGTGTTTTTATACCATGGAAAAGAGATTGAACTTTGAAGGATTTCTTAGCCACATAACTTATAAATGCTCTAAGTTTTAAGGGACTAGATTTTAATTCTGTTTTCCAGAGTAGTATCAAAATACTGCAGGTCTTTGATTTAGGAGCTCTCAATGTCCAGTGGATCTGAAACCTTTGTATTGTTGGCCTCATGCTCTAAAGCCTCCAGCTCTAAAATGGTTTTACTCCTGGTTACATTGAATAAGATTTTCACATCCAAAATGGCATGTGTTATTAACTGGCTCTTGAATTGCATCAGGGGCAGCTTTAGGTTTTGTGGAACCAGTCTTGTTCAGCAGATTTGGTGAACATATCTCCATGAATCTCAATCAGCTTATAAACCTCAGAAACAAATGTTTTTGTGGTTCTAATGTGGTCACCACCTTAATCTTCAGTGGGCCTTTGAAACAGAATTCACTCCCAGTGGATATTGCCATTGGTATATAAATTAAAATAATCCAGACTAATGTCCATTTTCACGTCCACGTTTTGGTGGATCTACAGTGGTTTTCACAGCTCTTGCTCCATGGCCTGGTTCCCTGTGTCTCAATGTCGCCTTCCCTGGCTATGGAGCAGCATGATGGCTCAGGAGCCTGCTACCCAATCCCATATGCCTCAGGAGCGACTACGGTTCTCCTGGTTTCCAGCAATGATTCGACTGTAAAGTTTTTGTTGCTCTTCCTTGAATGCATCTTTCACTTTCTCACGCTTCAGACCTCCATCCCTGGAAGGATAGAAAGAAGAAATGAATAATGTAAGTTGAAGATAAAGGATCAATGCGTGAATAGAGATGAGAAGCAGAGTGAATACATGAGACACTCACCAAAGTAGATCCACAAGTCCTCCCTGCCGTGCAATAGCAGATTTCACTCTGTTCGCAAACTGCACTGCATCCTCGTTCTCCTGTAAGGTCAGAGATCACAGGTTAGTTACATCTGTCATCAAATAACTCCTCATGTTATTTCCCTCTAATGTAGATAAATGCATATATCCATTTTACCCAGTTAATATCCCTATTACCACACCTCTTTTGCCCCATGATACAACTCTAGCACTATTATAACACTTCTTGATCCTTAGACTTGACCTGTCTTGCACAAGGCACCGATCTTGGCTCTGACCCATTGTATCATTTTAGAAAAAAATCCGAACCCCATTTTACATTAAAAATGAGCACCTTCAACTTCTTGAAGCTATAGTTTCTTTCATTGCAGCAGATATAAAACAAACATTTAAACGCAGTTAACTTCAGTAGATCTGCTGGCAGACATGTAACAGGAACAATGAGTGTAGAGAGAGTTACAGCAACAGAGCAACAGTGTGTGAACTTTAATATTTACTACTACAGAAAATGTGTCTTCTCTATTTTGTATACCAGTAATTTGTATAATTTTTTACCTGCTATACTACGAAACTTGCTCAACATGTGGCTGAGATACAGGGGCAATGAAAGTAAGGGCAGCATTCCCAGCAGTGTGGCTATTGCTTTTACTATAATTATACTATGCAAGAAGGCTAATTAAATAAAAACCTGTACATATAGATCAGTAAAAGCAATACAATGAAAAAAAAAAAAAGGGTGGTTATTGGCTACATATACCACAAGTAATTTCTAATAACCATTTAGAGAGCAATGTGATAAATATTGGATGTATATTATTCTCTATGAAAAGCTTCCTTCCAGGCTCCTACAAAACAACCTGCCTGGCTATATCTATATATCTATATATATCTATATATCTATATCTATATATCTATATATCTATATATTCTTCTGGATCACTACCTTGGTGAAGCTGTCAGTTAAACCACATAGGGTTACCCAAGATGGGAAGGTCATAGAGAGGTCAGACAAACCACAGTCCACTGGAACAGGAATTTGCAACCACTCCAGTATCTTTACCAGAAAAAAACAGACAAAATGTGCCTTGGGTACTGCACTCCATAGAGTCAGACACGACAGAACAACTAAAAAACGATACGGTTGTTTAGTAGTTCAGTCTGTGCGTAAAATGTATAGGGTCAATACAATATTTAATGCCCACCTTTGTACGTCTTCAATCACTATTGCAGGATGTAGATGTCTTAAATTAAACATTGATCAATTCAATATTAAACTTACTTCCTAGCTTCAGCTTCTTCAAGCCTCCAGTTCAGCTGCTTGTCTCCACCCCTAATATGTTATACAAGGCACTGCCTGGGAAGCAGTGCTTAATGGTCAGACACAAGGAATACAGTGTTTTGGTATTTTTGCATCTAAAGGGGGTGCTATCTGTTCATTTTGTCCATTCAGTTCCCCCTCTGTATTGGATGTAGGGTGGTGTGGCTCTTTGGCATCAAGGAGGATAAATTGTTTTATTTGGTCCTCTGAATGGTATAATTTACAACACAAACTTACCTTGCGTGTCATTGGTGGAAGGTACCAAACACTGCATACAATGGCCCAGCTCGTCATCATTCTCAGGAGATATGTGACCATCCCATATTTACTACTGTTCCAGAAGGCATCTCCAAAGCGAGGATCATACTGGTAGGAGGGAAGAAAATTTAATGGCATAACATTCACCAGCCAATCTAATTCATACCCCTGTAAGATCCCAACCTTACCTTGATTGCTACTGGGTACACAGTGGCTCCTATCTCAAAGCTCCCCTTTTTAAACATCATGACTGATGTATTGTTGATGCAGGTTCCTAACACAGAAGAGACAAAAGCACTAAAGTAAGATATGAATGGCATCATACACATGTACAGCAGTTGAATGATGGTATCATGGCATATGGGTGCAATGGTTCATTCAACGTAGGTCATATGCCTATCAATATTGACTTCTATTTTCTTACCTTCTGGAAATATAAGAATAGGTAGCTTGCTTTTGTCTTGCACGTGGTCTGTCAATCTGAGGAAAGACAAAAAGGAGGAGGAATGGAGGAAAAAAAAGGAAAAGTGATTACAAGGCTAGAAATTTAAAAGGGAAAGAAAATAGGACAGGAGCCAAGGGACAAGGATTAAAGAATATACATAAATTATAATACATGAAGAGGAGGCTGAGACTAGAAGTGAGTATACATTTAAAATAAAATAAAAAACCTTAACAAAATGAGGAAAAGAAAAAAAAAGTCATGGAATAGTTGCAAAAAGTAAGAATTATCAGCTTTACCTCACAGTTCTCCAGTCTACACATATCTGAAATGGAGTATTTGTCAATGTGTGTGTGTGTGTGTGCGCGTTCTTTTCTTTACAATTTAAGGTCTCAGAGAAGAGTAACATGATTACAATATTAAACTGCTCTGTGGGCTCGCTCCCGACAGTCAATGAGCAGTTATACTGCTGTACAAGTCATACTTGTCTACCCATGAAACCTACTTCCTACAGTATTCTCTGCACTTCCTGTTTGTTTCAATGTCTAACTTAGACATTACAAAAGCTTGTTCATGAAAAATGTTAATACATTCATGACAAAAAAAAAAATGTCCATGTACTTTGTGCACACTCACCTTTTAGCCACTAGATGGCGATCCTTCACTTCAGAACGCTCAAACCAGACATGAGGACATGCTTTGACCATGGCTCTTTGGATTATTCCCATCAATCCCCCATGAATTTGCCCCACCTACAGAGAGACGAGGAAATTGTTATGGACAGTATCACAACATCAATATACGATTATCAATATAATCTAAACTAGATCCTACCATAGCATAGTAGCCATCACTAGCCAGGATGATGACATCTATTGGAGAAGTATGATTAGCTACACAGATGCCTCCCTTCCTTGGACGATTCTCACTGTTGGTGGGAAGGAGACAGGCATTAAGAAAACAATTTGAGATGGGACCTTGAAATGGGGAGGATAGGGGGGGAATAAACCTCCCCCGCCCCCCAGATTATAGGAGGATTGCCTTTTGTTATAAAATCAAGGTGGCAAAAATATTCTGTCAAATGAATTATGTGGAGCTTTTGAATATTGTCTGCATTTTAATATTTATATATTTTTTATATTTTATTTTGCATGCTAGTGTGTACCATTTTACCTTTATTTTTCTCTCCCCCCCCCCCCCCCTGCCCCTGGTCTATAACTGCCTGTGATTCTCCTGCACAGGGGAAGGGAGAGGGAAAACAGGACTTCTTTGATAACATGGATGCCAGTTTGTCTGGTGCTGCTTGTGATTCTTCTCACATTGTGCCCACATTCAGTAGCGCGTCAGTTCCTCACAGTGCCCCCTCACCTTCCTGCCCCAGTAGTGATTACAGTATAATGCTTCTTTTCCCCTGGGTTTCCTGCTATTCCTAAACCATCAATAGTATTCACATGGCTCCAGTATCACATGCTGGACTAAGGTAAAATAGATTGTTTCTCTAATTTAAAATTATATGTATATTGTATTTTGCAGGGAATGTATACTTGGAAGTTTCTTTGTATATTTTGCAGCCGTTGAGCATATATTATATTTATAATTTAGAAACGACTTATTGGACAGGAAGTATGTGATTATATATATATATATATATATATATATATATATATATATATATATATATATATATATATATATATATATATAAATAAATAAATAAAATAGAGAGAGATGGACATTGTGTCCATTACAAAGTTTAGCATTTATAAAAAAGGTGTATTGTGTAAATGATTAATTATGTCACCTAGTAAAAAAAAAAACTTTACATAAAGAACAAATAAAATGCCTGAAGAGCACACTTAGGATCACTGCGTGGGTTTCATTTAGTAATAGGCAGTGTTACCTACCTGCCATGATAAGTTATGATTGCAGTCAGAGCTCGTACACAGATTCGGTAACACATAAGATGGACATGTTTACTTAGAAACTCCTTAAATCTACAATGAGAAAAACAAAATGTATTATGTATTCTATGCAAAGCAAGAAGCGTGTTAAAGGGACACAGAGCTACCAAATTTGGTATAATGCATAGAACATTGTATAAAAGAACCATTGTGTAATACATTACAATTTTAAAGAACTACACTTAAAAATATATAAACTGTTTTTGAGAATGTAGAAAAAAATAATATTTGTATCAAGCTTCAAACTAAAGTGAATTACTCATAAAAACACACAGGAATTTCTAGGTCATGAATGTATCCCTTCCGGGTCAATGTAATTAAATATGGGTATAGTAGAAGGATAATGAATACCAACTAAAGGTATGCAATTAAAATGCTGCCAAGCTAACTGTAGCACCCAGTATGCAAATGAGGACATCAACAATAAACACAGGTTAATTCCGTTGCAGACCTGTTTAATATCATAGTTTTATAAAGACAAAATAAAAGTCGTACTTACTGTCCATTGGGTAGGTAGCCTACTACTGTAGTGCCAAAAACCAGGAGGCTGATACCAGTGATGGCTAGTGCTATCCTGCAAGGGGAAATGGGATGTTGGAGTGATCACCAATATTATATACTCACTAACAGATACTACAGGACAGAGTGGAGAATTTTCCCATTGTATACATAGAAACATCCCACAGAGAGTACAATTTCATTTATCCCATATCCATCCATACAATAATTTTACAGAAGACAAAAATTGGTATCAATAACATTCAAATAGCAGTGTGGAACCCACACAACAAAAAAACACCCGGGCACCTTTATTATATATTTTTTACAAATACCGTCCGTCGCAAACAAACAAAGGTTTGTAGTGTGTCATGCCATACCACTTGTGTATCCTATAAACACACCTAACAGTCATATGGAAGTAACAGGATTCACTTTCTTCATTCACATTATGTACACAGTGAACCCACATAAGGCAGAACTACAGTACAGTTTACTCCCTGTATAGCCCTTTCATGGCAATTCTACAAAAGAGAGGGGGCTGCGGGCTTTATGTTTTAGTACACACAGAACAACTCTATAAATAACTTTTTCATTAGTTTCAGTACTAAAATATCTAAACAAATCACTATTTAATGGACCATTGCAGTGCTGTAAAAAATAAGTTTGCAAAGTATTTGTAAATATCACACACGCACACTAATTATATATATATATATATATATATATATATATATATATATATATATATATATATATATATATATATATATATATATATTATATACATACGATGTTGGTCACACTTTGTGGCCCGTAACTACGAGGCCTGTGGGACTTTACCTGGTTCCTGCCAGTGGAGGATTTGCGATGAGCACCTGAGGCACTCATTGTGAGGCCCCCTGGCCCCGTATCACCCCAAAGTACCTGGTTCCTGCCAGCACGTACCTGGATGCGACCCTGCCAGCAGGGCTTCACTCCGTATTCTGCTCTGCGTCTCCCGTCCTCTGGCCGGAACTACTTTCTGGATCAAGCCAAGGACGGGAACAGCAGAGGAGGTGAGTACGTTGTTACTGGCAGGATACCATGCAGGTATGAGACACGGGGGGCAAAGGGAGACACGGGGGAGGGAGAGGGGGAAAGGAGGGGGAAAGGTATTCCTGTCATTTTTGACAGGCAAGTAGCTAGTGTAAATTAAAAGCATGTAAGGTTTGGAAAAAAGACAGTAGATTATATATATATATATATATATATATATATATATATATATATATATATATATATATATATATATATATATATATATATATATAAATAAATAAACTATTTAAATTCTAGTGGTTCTCCATTCTGTCCTCATGTACCGCTATAACTTTAATAGATGCGTACCTCATAGTGGTTTCAGGAAGCTTATGGTTGCATCTTTAGCTAAAACAGTTATAGCACAGGTAGTTTAATCAGTATTGACTAAAGTACTTTGGCTTTAGCTGGAATGCATTTAAAGATGCAATCACAATCAGCACAGCTTTCTTTCCCAGCTTTTTACTCTCAGATATGTACATTGAGTTGGGTGCAGGGGAGCAAAATGGAAAACCCAGAGAGCCATACTTTTAGTTTAATTGATAATTTAAATACTTGCAAATACTCTTTTATTAAAGTATCATACATGTGTCTGCTTGAATTCAAATGTGCCAATGCAAATGACAGTGATTAAACAATCAGTTAATAAGCTCAAACAGGGATTTTCTAAACTGCTGGCAAGCTGGGGTGTCCTTAGAGTGAGAGCAAAGAAACACTGCTATAGAATATAAAACAAATACTACACAAATACTATGTTTATTACCCAAACACACACAGATTAATAAAACAGAAGGGGGGGGGGGGGGGGGTATGGTTTATAAAGAAAGCTTTTGTGCTAAAATATATAAGACAGTACAATGTATCCCATAGAAACACACACATTAATCCTATTAAGGAGTACTGTGCAGTTTGTCCCCTATTTACATACAGTTTAGATCTAAGAAGAAATGGCAGCAGAATATATCTCCTATACACATATAGAATAACATTATTAAGGAAAAGTGGCCAGTGTGTTTAATGCTTGCATGAATATTAAACCTATGAAAGATATGTAGTATGTAGGTAGTATACTTTACCAACTAATACTCTTTTCACTTAGTTCTCCCAGCAATCTTTCTTATATAAATACTGTGAGCCATACTTGCTAGTGTACTCACTCAGACACTCCTCTCTGATCTCTGTTTTACCTATTTTGCACCATTTGGCACAACTGGTATAATTCTACTCTTAATCCTATTTTAAAGGTATCGGACATTTGGGATATTTAAGACAGACAATAACAACCCAACCTCACATTAGTGACCTATTGGGAACAAGAAGGTATACTTAAACACCCTTACTGCTCTGTAAAACATACAAACTGGTCACCTGAGGGGCAGAAGGAAGGTATATCGGACGAGCATGCCCAGGCCCCACAGTACAGTGAGACGGAGGCTGATGTGCTGGAAATTGTAGTTTGTTCTACTCAAGAGGTTCCAAGTCTCCAGTTCCTCAGCTGAAAAGCGTTTGGTCACCTCATCGTCCATGATTCTCTCCATGCCCTGCCGGCAGAAGTAAAAGATGTCCGACAGCTCAAACTCTGGCCCATCCAAGGAGCGTCCATTGCCACGAAGTTCCCATATTCCATCTTCAAGTGATGTGCTCTCCTTAGCAATAATTCCTGCAGGGGGCAAAAGATGGGCAGAAATTGTTGGAAGGGAAACAAAACAGATATATTGACGTAAAGAGTAAATGAGGATCAATGTATACAAAATATTAAGTACAATGCAAGTACAGTATGAATGGAAGGGACTATATGAAGAAAGAGGGAGAGGTATATGGAGAGAAATTTAAATAAAAGTAAAGTGAAATGTAAGGCAAGTGAAAAAGGAGCAAGAATAAACAGGTATACGATATATGCCAAAAAGAAAGAAAGAGTGTGAACTACAAAAAAACAATGAAAAAGGCGTTAGTGAGAATCAAGTTGAAGGGAATACTGACATATAGAGAAGTAAAACAAAAAAGGATGAACAGGATACTGTGCAATATGGTTATGTGCGTTTAGTTCACAGTGTATGTGCCATTGGCTCGAGATCTTCATGGCACACAGGTCAGTATACACAAAGATAGAGAGGTACCAAGATACAGAACTTACCATTACTTAAAGGTTTATATAGTGCATGACTGTTCTCCTTTACTCCTCTCTCTATTCTTAAAGTTGCCCACTGCATGTGGAAAGAAATACATAATAAGTGGTGAAAAACAAAATAAGAAAAGTGTATAAACAGGACTCTGAGGTATACACTTGGTTCTTGGGTTTACTATAAACAGACTGATGTTTATGTCCTTGCACAGGACATATATTTTTCAAATGTACTATGTACTATTTTGAAATCCTGCACTTGAAAATAGGCAACATGTTTTAGAATGATTAAAAAAAAAACTACAATCGCTAATTTACTCTCTTTTATATGCAATTATGCTGCAATGGAATCTACCATTTTGGTTTCAGCAGATCTGAGCCCAGGTGGGAGGAGACTTTGAATGCAGAGGAATTTCTGTATGCACAATGGGAATGAGGCACACAAAACTGCCAGTGCTCTCAGCAATTAGTTACCAAAGATGCAGCCACATGAGAAAGTAATAGACCATGGCAGGCAAGAAAATAAGATGTGACCTATACAAGAGTAATTGCATATAAACGTTGCAAAAATTGACGCGTTTTCCCATAATCACATTTAGTTATTCAGAAGACCATATAGCAAAAATGTCCATAGTGGTCCTTTATTAAACACATTTAAAAATCTACAGAACATAAATCGGTGTTTGAACTGCTTAAAAAAATTATATAAATTTTAGTTTGAAGTAAAGTCCAGTGACAAATACAAGCAAGTACACAATATAATTTATAGTGTATAATGTTCTTTAAATACATACAATACATACTTACTCTAAAATTACAGTATGCAATAAACTTAAAATTAAATGAGATCCATGTTAGTGGAATAATTAAAGCCCAACTACAGTCCAAAATGTTCAGTCCTGCATTTAAGAGACTATTTTACATTACAAAAGTTTTTTTTCCCCCATGGAAAATAAATAAAATTAATACTAAAACAAGACACAGGCAGATAAACACTGCTTGACCCATCTTTATCTCATCTGTGAGCTAAGCTGAAGTGTGAACAAGAACTCATGATAGAGCCTGCTATTTGGTTTTGTATTATCTGATTTACATTAAAACCAATGGGTATGTACTCTTAAAGGTATAGGAAAGTGAGGTGGGTTATGAATGCATCCTGTAGAATGCAGCATAACCCACCTACCAAAAAATATTTGCATGAAACAAAAAGCAAACATTTTTTGCAGAAAAGAAAAAAAAATGTGCTGGGGGTGATGTAGACACCCCCAGCAACTGAGATTTGCATATTGGATATCTCATTGATATCCAATATGCAGCACATGTGCATGCTGATTGACTAAAGGAAAGGATAGGATAGTGTCCGATATCATGTGACTTCCCACAGTAGGGCAGACTACAGGTGCTAACTGAGCATGTCTGCACAATGCCCAGGCAAAAAACATGTATAAACATTGTATAAGTTATGCTAATTATCCCTGGGAATTTCAGGGGGTGTCAACATTAAGAGAAAACGCTTTGCAAAAGCAAGAAATTCAGCAAACTTCAGCCTAACGGTTTAACTGTTTACTTTGGAATTTTTCATGCAAATTTTTTTTTCAGACACTATAAATTCTCCTTTATCAGATGCATTAATAACCAAGCTCACTTTCATATACCTTTAAGGTTATGTGCCATAATTTTTTACACCCTAGCGCATATATAAAATCCATTTACACGCATATCGCTTCACGGACTTAAGCTTTTTCTCCAAATGAAAACTAAACATTAAAAACCATTCAAAATTAAATATTTAAAATCGGGAATATGAAAAATATATCAACCAAATATATATATATCTAATATAAAACTATTAAAGGACCACTGTAGTATTGAAAAAAAAGAAAGAAAAAAAACACAAACTATAGTAACATTAGGAGCAGTGTAAAAAATATTTTTTACAAAATGTCTTCAATTTTGCAGATCTGATTTTTCAGATGTTGCCATCGGCAATTCCCAGGATAGCCTGCCTGTAGCCTACTTTCTATTCGCAGTTATAAGCAATTTAAGTTCTTTATAAGAGCATATTATAATTATGAAGCTTCAGTGTTTTTTTAAAAGGTTATACAAAGGAATTAAGTAAACAGAAAAACAAACCTTAACACACTTACTGTAAAGATACGGAGCAAGGTCTTCATATACAGCCGGCGGATGCCAAAGGAGACCCCAAATATAGCAGGAACAATGATAAACACCAAGAGCAGGGTGAACCATAGAGTAAGGGACAGACCCAACAGGTTACACAGCACGCTGTCAAAAGGGAGGAAGGCGCTCATGGTGTGTATGAAATGTGGTTGGAGAGAGGGAAGTGTGGTTTGAGGAAGCAAACTGGGAAGATCAGTGGGTGAGTGACTGTAATGGCACAGGTTTTTTTTGAGAGGTGAGTGTTCCTGTTATTCCTCTGACAGACATTGGGGAGAGCCCTTAATCATTCTTATCAAATGCAACAGTCAGTGCCCACTGATAAATGGTTTCCTATATGCAGTGCTTGCTGGCAGTTTCTCTCTGCTAATGTTCAGTGGTACTCGGCCCACAAACCTCACTTTCCAATGCCCTCTCTTCTTTGCAATACCTTCTTATTAACCATTTAGATCTACATCAACAGTCTGTAGGAAGTGCTGTATCATTTTAGTGCCTTTGAGGCACTATTATTTTACCCAAAGGCTCAGCAATTGTTTTCTGTGGAGCCACACTGGCTGTATTCACTATCAACTCTTATATTTACTATCCACTGAAAGTATCAACTCTTCAGTCTTTTATCTGTTGTGCCCAGTCTCCATTTCTTTATCTGTGGTGCCCGCTGGTAATGACCATTCTCCAGTCCAGTCTTATCTGTGCCTGTCTTGGCACAGGCATCTCCTGATGGTCAGCCTCTGGGGGTGTGGGAATCCTCCCCTGGCAGAGCATATGCTGTCTGCAGTGGCACCACCCTCCTTCTCCTCCTCCTCCTGGGCACGAATGTGAGATGCAAGTGCCAGCCTGGGAGAAACAGACACAGACAGCCGGCTGAGGGACAGCTGCCAAGAGTCAGGGTCAAAAGGTGAAATGGTGAAAGACAAAAAGCTGGAAAGATATCAAAAAGGAAAAGAACAGGGAAATAATAGGGAAAAATAATATAAAACACAAAAAAATAAAGTGTATATGTGAGTGGCTGCACTGAACAGCACAAGAAGACATCACACGAAGTACAGATGAGTATATAACTAATTGGTATCAATGTGTACCCTGTGTATCGGTATCCATGAGCTATATTGTATAAATCTGTACCAGGAGAAAGGTGATCAGTAAATACAGGTTCTCCAGGAGGAAATCAAAGTATTAGAGGTTATAAAAGGACAGCTAACAAACACATTTCCAAACACCCCTGAATTTATAAATCCATGGAGGCCCTAGGAGCCTGGGCTCAGACATTTTAAGTATTATGTAGGGAAATAATGTATTTATTATTATCAATGGATTAACTCCAGGATATAATATAGCTAGCTTTTTATATATTTTTGACCACGTTGACAATGACTTCTACGGTCTCCTCTATTCGGTATTATATACATACTAGATATATACATATAAAATCACATATATAGTTGTCGAACTGCGAATTATCATCACGCAATGTTCAAAATTGCGAGCTTCGCTTTGCCAAAGGCGCTCATCGTGAGGCCCGTGGAACATTTAGACTGCAATGAGCACAGAGCCGAGCATAACGTTAAAAAAGCCTACACAAAAGTCTCAATGGCTGCGATCACTGCCGAAATGCGTAACACTTTCCCGCTGATCGCAAAGCACGCAACAGTTTACGTTTTTAACAGCCGAAGAAAAGGTCTCAACCGCGTAACTCAAAAGACCCCCAAAACCAGCCAAATAATAATAAAAAAAAATTACTAACACTCTCACACAGCACAGGGGGAGAGCCATTAAGCCTGCGAGTGAGATTGCAAGCTAATTTGAGACATATTTCGCTTAGCTGATTTTTGAGTGACGAAACGCTGCAAATTGGGCTTAAATTCGATTGCAACCTCACTGCCAGGCTTCCTGGCTCTCCCCCTGTGTGGTGTGTGAGTGTGTTTTAATGTATTTTTTTGTTGCTTTTCGTTTTTTTTTTTTATTTCCGCGGTTCGGCCATTACATTCGTATTTTTCTGAGGTCGGATTTTGTTTGTGCAAGTGTTACTGTCTTTGGCATTGTTTATTTTCTAAGTCCCGCATGCCTGGCGTTTTTTATGTAAGTGTTACGGTGTGTGGCGTCGAGCATTTACCAAGGTCTGCGCGCCTGGCATTGCAGAGCCTCGTTTTCACAAAGTTTCAGAATTTTTTGCGTTTTTCGGCCACCATTTTTTTTCTCACTTAGACGATCTTTGAGTGATGTAACACGGCAAATTTTGCTTACATTCACTTGCAACCTCACTCCCAGGCATCCTGGCTCTCCCCCTGTGCTGTGTGTGAGTGCGTTTTAATTTTTTTTTGTTGTTGTTGTTTTTCGATTACTGCGGTTCGGACGTTACATTCGTATTTTGCAGAGTTCTGATTTTTTTGCCTAAGTCCTGCGTGCTTCCATGCCTCAACTGCTCGCCTTGCTTGGCAAGGCTCGCAGAGCAATGAGCACTTATGTCATTGCCTAAGTCCTCTGAGCTCGGAAGGCTTCTATGCCTCAACGGCTTGCTTTGCAAGGCTCGCAAGCGTGATGAAAAATCGCAGTTTGACAATTATTATATTTGACAGATATGATTATATATAGATAGCATTATATATAGATATATATTATTATATATAGACAGATAGCATTATAGAGAGAGACAGATAGAGACAGTCTTATAGATAGGAAGATAGCATTATAGATAGTTAGATATGATTATATATACATATATAGTATTATATATAGATATATATTATTATATATAGACAGATAGATAGCATTATAGAGAGAGACAGATAGAGACAGTCTTATAGATAGGAAGATAGCATTATAGATAGTTAGATATGATTATATATACATATATAGTATTATATATAGATATATATTATTATATATAGACAGATAGATAGCATTATAGAGAGAGACAGATAGAGACAGTCTTATAGATAGGAAGATAGCATTATAGATAGTTAGATATGATTATATATACATATATAGTATTATATATAGATATATATTATTATATATAGACAGATAGATAGCATTATAGAGAGAGACAGATAGAGACAGTCTTATAGATAGGAAGATAGCATTATAGATAGTTAGATATGATTATATATATATATAGATAGTATTATATATAGATATATATATTATTATATATAGACAGATAGATAGCATTATAGAGATAGACAGAGACAGTATTATAGATAGGAAGATAGCATTATAGATAGTTAGATATGATTATATATATATAGATAGTATTATATATAGATATATATTATTATATATAGACAGATAGCATTATAGAGAGAGACAGATAGAGACAGTCTTATAGATAGGAAGATAGCATTATAGATAGTTATATATGATTATATATAGGCAAACACTAGTAAAGAAATGACAAGAGATATAATAATAGAAGCACTCCGTTACATATTATAACGATAGACAGTTATGTGTCGCCGTTACTTGCCCATCGCCCTCTACATAGAACTAGCCCCGTGTTACACGCCGCTGGTACAGCTGGGCCTGTGTAAAACGGTTGTCAGTAATATGTATCACTTATACAGATCTCCGGGTCTTTTCTACCGAGGTCTCCGGTTCTTACTTCCAACCCGGCAGTGTCTTACCTTTCAGCCTACCCGGCCTAGAGCGCTCCAGCTGCTAAGTGTGACGTCAGTGCGTAAACATGCGTGTCACGGAGTGCGCGCCGCTGTCTGCGCGAACAATGAAATGACCAGAAGGATGCGCAAAAGTCATAGAGCGGCGCCTGGCGGATGGAATAGGAACTGTAGCCTAGAGTGGACTGTAAGCGTTGCCCAGTATGACATCTTGTACTGTCAGTATAAACATGTCTGCAGTGGGCCGTGCCACGCGTAGGAAAACAATGCTATTATATATTGGGATATATACAGGCTGTATTCAGCCCTCAGGTTCTGGGGACTTAGGGTGCATGTCTGTCTCAGTAATACACAGTCCATTATAACGGTCCAAGCTAGCGAATAATATCCACTTGTACTCCTAAATACTTATCTATTACACTAATTAAAGGGACACTTTCAGCCTTATTAAATTGTGATTTGGCCAATTGAATAGGGCTCTATAGAAGCACAGAGCATTTTTTTTTTACAGAAGTTTTTAGTTAGCGAACTTCTCTCCAAAAGCAAGGTCTTCACTAACTAAAAACTTCTGTAAAAAAAAAATGCTCTGTGCTTCTATAGAGCCCAATTCAATTGGCCAAATCGCAATTTTCATAAGGCTGCTAACAACTTGGACCTCATCACAGTAAAGTTCTCGGATCGTACCATTCTGTGCTACTACTACTCACCAGAACTAATATAATAAGCCAAACCCTAGCCATACCCTAACCCCAAGCCTAACTGTAACCTTAACCTGTACCCCCTAACTCTAACCCCAAGCCTTACTGTAACCCTAACCTGTTCCCTTTTACTCTAACCCTAACCCCAAGCCTTACTGTAACCCTAACCTGTACCCCCTAACTCTAACCTCAAGCCTAACTGGAACCCTAACCCGTATCCCCTAACCCCAAGCCTAACTGTAACCTTAACCTGTACCCCCTAACTCTAACCCTAACCCAAGCCTAACTGTAACCCTAACCTGTACACCGTAACTCTAACCCGAAGCCTAACTGTAACCCTAACCTGTACCCCCTAACTCTAACCTCAAGCCTAACTGGAACCCTAACCCGTATCCCCTAACCCCAAGCTTAACTGTAACCTTAACCTGTACCCCCTAACTCTAACCCTAACCCAAGCCTAACTGTAACCCTAACCTGTACACCGTAACTCTAACCCGAAGCCTAACTGTAACCCTAACCTGTACCCTCTAACTCTAACCCCAAGCCTAACTGTAACCCTAACTTGTATCCCCCAACACTAACCCCAAGCCTAACTGTAACCCTAACCTGTTCCCCCTAACTCTAACCCTAACCCCAAGCCTTACTGTCACTCTAACCTATTCCCCCTAACTCTAACCTCAAGCCTATCTGGAACCCTAGCCTGTACCCCCTAACCTCAAGTCTAACTGTAACCCTAACCTGTACCCCCTAACTCCAACCCCAAGCCTAACTGTAACCCTAACCTGTACCCCCTAACTCTAACCCCAAGCCTTACTGTAACCCTAAGCTGTATCCCCTAACAGTAACACTAACCCCAAGCCTAACTGTAACCTTAATCTGTATCCCCTAACTCTAACCCTAACCCCAAGCCTAACAGTAATCTTAACCTGTACCCCTAACCCCAAGCCTAAATGTAACCTTAACCTGTACCCCCTAACTCTAACCCCAAGCCTAACTGTAACCCTAACCTGTATACCCTACCCTGTACCCCCTAACTCTAAACTTACCCTAACCCCATGCCTAACCCTAAAACCTAACACCAAGCCTAACTGTATCCCCTAACCTGTACCCCCTAACTCTAAACCAAGTCTAACCCTAAAACCTAACTGTAACCCTAACCTGTACCCCCTGACTCTAAATCAACCCTAACCCTGGCCATAAAACCTAACTGTAACCCTAACTTGTATCCTCTAACCCTAAATCCAACCCTAACCCCATGGCTAATCCTAAAACTTAATTTAACCCTATTCTGTATCCCATAATCCTAACTGGTACCCCCTAACCCTAAATCCAACTCTAACCCTAAAACGTAACTGAAACAATAACCTGTACCCCCTAACTCTAAACAGCTCCATGCAGAGGCAGAAAGAGAGTTAACCCTTTTCCAAATTCTGTGCAGTGAAAGGACTGCTGGAATCAGCTAAAGAGTACAGTTGGGGGTTAACATCTCCTGCTACATTCCTGGGGTTCAGGAAGAAACTATAAATCTTTGTGCTCACAGAGCTGTTGTTAATCATGGAACAGTCAGGAGTTTGTTTGTAAACTTTATATTTTTAGCTGTTATTAGTGTAATTAAAAAAGAATAACCTAGTGGCTGCTGCACAAAGATAAAATAGGAAAGATCCAGCTGTCTGATTGTGTAGAGTCAGTGGCAGTATAGCATAGCTACCAAACATTTCAAGTAACTAAAGACACATTTGGTTGAAAGCAGATACAGTATTTGCTATTGAGTAAGGACGCAGCTTGAGCAAATTATCCAAATATTGGAGATACTGTAGTAAAATCACACTATACTTCAGAATAGATGCATTCCTGAAGTATTTTATGTTTTGTGGATATTTGGGGAGGGAAATAGAGAGAAAACAGAGGAAGAGGCCAGGCTGATATAGTAGAATTTATTTTTCAAGTACAAGCTGTTGTCATATTGTAAATGTTTACCATTTTACAGAATTACACTTGAATATGCGCAAATATATATATTTTTTATAATGTACACAGTTTGTCTGCATAATGGGAATCGGGCATATGCAACTGCTAATGTTCTCAGCAGGACTAAAGCGTGGCTTACTAGTTTACAAGGAGACATCTTTCAAAGAAATGAACAGCAACAGGAAAGAGATCTAAATGGATCCATGTAGTAAATTGCATATACACAGTACAAAATGTAAATAATGTTGGTTATTTTGCCCATTATGGTGTTTAGTATTTAAAAAGACCCCAGTGCTCCTTTGAATATGGTACCAGGGCCAGTCTTTGTGGCTGGCATCTCAGCAGACAATTGTGGGGTGGCACATCTTTGGTGCGCTGGGCACCAGTGCGCCGTCTTCAGAGCACAGAGAACTGCGCTCTGATGACGCTCTGTGCTCAGCAGTTCGGAGTAGGATAAATAGAATGGCAGCCTGCATCACATCTGCTACAGAGGCCCCAATCTCATATTTACTGGAGGCTGCCAAGGCTAAGGTAAGGGTGTTACACATAGCAGTCCCACTGCGCCACAAATACAGGCAGGCTGGAGCGCAGAGCGACATTAGAGCGCAGTTCATTGAGCTCTGATGATGGTACGCTGGTGTCAAGCACGCAAAGGACCGCGTGCCAAGAATAAGAAAGGAGAAGATTAGTCATTGACAACAGCCTTGCTGATGTAAGTTTACATTGTACTTTTGGATATAGAGGAATCACACTAGACTGCCTGCATTGCAGTTATAAAGCAAGAATAAGGTTCTAGATTGGACATAGCTTGCTCAGCATTTGTTATCGTTTATGACAAGATCTGCCTTTTTGGCCCCAGGTCAGGGATCCCTGACCCTGCCACCCAACAGCTCTACATTTCTTAAACCCCTACTAAGGAGAGCTAATCATTGGGGACAAGCTATTTCTTTAACTGGGCCTTCAAGAACTGTATATACCAGGGAAAATCCTCTATGCAAATCTCCATAGACCCTCTTGTGATTGGTTGACTCAAATTGCCTGGGATTGTTGGTCCTCTGCTGATTGGCATAAGCTCCCCATGCAGGGATTAATCAGAAAGGAGCCAGATCTTTTTATCTACAAATGTCACGACACCTAGCAGCTCACCAGAGGTCCAGGACCCAAGCCCTCAGCTCATCTACAAGAGATGCTAGGAGAAGAAGACCCAACAGGCTGGGAAGAGAAAACGGTCCAGGAGGAGCTCCAACTCTGGGGCAATACAAAGGTCCTTGTATGGACTTTGGGCATCATCTCACAGTAGAGCTATAATCCAGTCCCAGATCCCTCATCTGATCCCAATGAGTGAGTGATAGTGGGATGTGGGAGAAATATTACTAACAACCCTCAACTGGGTTATGCTGTTTTACTATTGTAAATATTCCCATGGATAGGAATAGAAGACTTGATTAAACAAAAAGGCCACAGCATGTCTGGCTGCCTAAATGGTTTAACACCCTGAGGATTTGCAGCTCTATACTGATTTATTAAGCAAGATAGGTGCTCAGCCAATCAGAGTAAAGCCGAAGTATGCCAAGTCCCCAGAGGCCCGCATTCTAGGATGGGCAATTAAAACCCATGTTGCCTGCTAGCCTCTGGCTCCTCACTGATCAATCACCAACCAGCCTGCGAAGGCCCTGTGCTGTTCTCATTGGATGTTCTACATCTAGGTGTGGAATTTTAAGTTATGTAGTCCCTGGTTTCAGTTAATGTTTTACTGTCCATTGTTTTCAGTCCTATAAATGTTCCAACCTTCCCAAATCAAGTGTCACTTTTACAACATATTCAAGGTCTTCTGACTTTTATTTAGAGGTTATAACCATTTGTTATTTTTATAACTCCTTGATCCCTGTTCTGCATCCTGGTGGTCCTGGAATAGAATAGGTCACCGAAAAGCACATCTACTTTATGGTCCAAGGGAGGATTCCTTTTGCCAAAGCAGAAGGATTCTGGAGCTGAGTTGTACAAGTTAATGGCAGAGGTAGGATCTTGGTGCAGCAGCAGAATGGAGTATGGCATTTCCCGGTGAAAACCCCCAACCTTCTGGCAGATTGGAGGGGATGCAGAAACCCAATGGCGTTATGGCAAGCACCTGACTAAGAAAGACCTGTCCTGCAGTTCTCCTTGGATGCATATATGCCAGCAGGGTGGCAGGTGAATCTTAATGAAAGATCAGGTATCAGAGAGATATAGCACCCACGCAAGCCAGAGTGATGCCCTAGTGCAAGAGCGAATGGAGGACATGGGACTCTTGCTGGACGCAAACTTAACAGACTGGTGCGGGACAAGAATGAGCTGACCGAGAGCTACAATGACCTGGTGCAGCTGACTACCACATACCAATGGCATCCATACTTTGACCTGGAGCTGTTCAGTGGGCTACAGGAGGTACTGCAAGGCGATCTCAAGTGTTGCACTGTGACTGCACACCGCTGGATACTCCCGCACTAGCGGGAACTCAAGATAGAGGCAGCTACTTGAAGAGCTGGCGATGCTCCAAACCCTGATTGAGAGAGATGGAGCAGTATGGTGCCTTACTGGAAGAAGCTGTCCTGGATGACTTATGGTGTAAGAGTTCGATGGAGTCCTGCCAATCAGGCTGAGATGAAGAAGAAGTGGCATGGCGATAAGAGGCCAATCAAGCTTAGAGCACATTGGAGGCCACGTAAATGTGAAGGTTCCCCTACCCCTGGAACCATATGTAGAGGCCCAGAGAGAGAGAGAGGGCATGCAACCATCACCCGACTGGATCAGCAAACCAAGATGACAGGAGGACAAGTGGAGCACTCCAGCCACAGATCGGGAAGGAGTTCGGCCCAAGCTTAGTGGAGATCTCTTCCCCACTCTCCTGAGATAAGCAGTAGAGAGCAGAGGATCTCAGCAGCAGCTGATAGGATAGGAGGATCGGACAAGGCAGAGCAGAGCAACTGGTCCAATCCTCCAGTGCACCGATCTGACAGCCGAGCAACTTTCACAGTCCAGTGAAGAGTTGTCCAGAGATCTTAGAGGAGACACGGCCGAACTAGGCAGCAACTGCTTAAGCAGATAGCTTGGGAGAATTGGAGTAGAGATTGCGTTCTGGTCAGATGAAGGAGTGAGGTAATCAGTCCCTGCAGAAGGATGTTGACCAGAGGAAATCAATTCCTCGCTGGGGGAGTTTTCCTGTTGAGTCATTGCACCCACAGTAGTCAGGGAACGTAAAAGAGCCAGAGGGACTGATGGCCAGAGGGGCAACAGACCTTTAATCGGAGAAGGGAGAGGAGCGAATGCCCATTTTGGGAGTTGTAGAAGCTACAAAGGTAAAGAAGATGGATTGGAGTGGACCACAAAGAGAAGCTGCTAGAGTCAGGGCAGAATCCAAGCAGATGACCGAGACAGATGCCCAAGCCAAGACTTCTACATGAAAGACTGACTAATAGACCATGGTGGAGATCATGGAGCCAGCTCCAGCCGAGAAGCCCGGAAAAAGGTCAGCTGTGATCTCTGCTCGCATGTCTACAGCCAGCTTCCAGAAGCCACCATCAGGGGCCACAGGTACCCTCCATAGAAAGACTCAGGCCCAAAAGCAAGGTTCTAGGCCCTGCCAATCTAGGCAGGGCAGTAGAAAGAAGGATTCCTGTAGTCATCCTCCTATTACCCTTTGCCACAGAGGCATGAAACGGAGCAGATGAAGCCCATTATGTGCAGCAGCCATCCATGGTAACAGCAAAAGCAGAGGGATCGATGATGGCAGCTGTCAACCCCCTTTACCTTGATGTTGAGGGCAAGGTTGGAGCAGCAGGGCACACTCATCCAGGACCTGCAGCCGACCAACAACAGAAGAGCACAATGGACCGGCCGAGTGAGGCAGGAACCCAGCCACCCAGGTAGGCAGAGCTTCAGAGGCTACTTCAGCTGCAACTCCAGCATGGGAGATTGTACAGGTGGTTGATCAGGCTAGATCACCACCAGAGCTGCTCCCTGTCCTGTCTCCAAAAGAGCTTGATCCTGTAGGGGCTTGGGAGATTGTGTAAGTGGCAGATCAGGCTGTATAACTGCCGGAGCTGCTCCCCATTGCAGATCCAGCAGGGTAAGCTAATGCCCTGGGCCTCGCCATACCCTGAGTTATTGTGCTGACCCATGATCGGGAGAGATCACTGCTCCCTACCAATTCCCCTTGGGAGATTGTGCTGGTGGATTATTGTAAGAGATTACTGCTGGAGCTGCTCCCTATCAATGATCCAGCAATACATGCTGATACCCTTGACTTTTGGCTACCCTTAGAGATGGTGCAGGAGGAAGGTCGAAGGGATCAGATTTGTAGTCCGATTCACATTACCTCTCTTGAGATACTTTTCTGCTGTGGTAGATTAGCCTGTTACCTTATAGATTAACAGCAAGGAGATCATATATTATTTTATTATTTTATTTAAAAGTCCAAAATGTACACCACATAATAGCTTATTTCAGCCAAAGTTATATTAAAACACACAGTTCTTTTGAATATATCTTCATTAATAGAAAAGGGGAGCATTTGACCTGCCCGTCTCTCCGAAATGCTCCAAACTCCAGGGAGGGACCCTTTTATTTTGCGGCACTTATGCTGCTCAGGAATTGCACACGCTCAGACTTTTCCCTGGGTTTGTAACACAGTACATACTTTGGTACCATTTTCTCTGGTGTCTATTATTTTAAGCCGCTAGCCTTTGTCCCAGCCTGGGTATCAACCTCTAGGGGTCTCTGCAAACCGACTTGGCTCTGCTCTGCAAATCGACTTGGCTCTGCTCTGCAAACCGACTTCCCGAAAACAATCTTTACTCTCTTACTCCAAATCATCAGCTTTTCTCTAGCTGATGACAACAGCACCCTAACTGGGCCTCTTTCAGCAAACTCCACATATACTGCTCACAGTGCTTAGGCACAAGCCTAAGT
This sequence comes from Discoglossus pictus, assembly GCA_027410445.1. Classification (NCBI taxonomy): domain Eukaryota; kingdom Metazoa; phylum Chordata; class Amphibia; order Anura; family Alytidae; genus Discoglossus; species Discoglossus pictus. The sequence continues at coordinate 130,176,668 of CM050167.1, read as the reverse complement.
GAGAACTCCACCCATCTCTCTGCTGTTGTCTTAAAGGCAATCCACAGCTTGGCTTCAATTAGCCTCTGATTACTGCCCTAAGTTAACTCTTTCTTTCCTAAGAGAAATCTTCCAGGATCTTTAGTCAAACCAACCTCTAGGGGCACTCCTTGCTTGACTCTGTTACACTGCATATAGAATGTAGCAGTGTTACGCTACAGAATGCCACTAAATACAGGGTTATCACTCTATAGAATACAATAACATTACTCCTTAGAATGCAGCAACATAACTCTATAGAATAGAATGCATCAGCATCAATCCTTATAATGCAGCAGTGACACTGTTTTATAGATTGCAACAGCATTACTCTATATAATATCACAGTGTTTCTATGGAATCCAATCCTTCTGCCTGGGATGCCATGTTGGTGCCTCCACAAAATGGATATATGGTGTGGTAAGGAGGATAGAGGGATCCTATAAAGGAGGCATTGTCCCTCCAAAGGTTTATTCCATATGTATGTAAAAAAAAGGAAAATGTGTAGTTGTCTAGTTAGTCACCTATTTTTGAGGAGTGCCATAATTATAGAAAAAGAATGTGTCACATTTGTGTTACTGAGATTTAGAAATTGACATCCAGCTTCAGTTGTACACTGGTTAAATGTATTTTGTGTTCTTCATCTGCTCATACCTGTCTCCTCTAAGACAAAAGAAGAATGAGAATTGTGTGGAATAAAGGGCCCTTTGTAACTAGGATTATCAGCTCTAGAAAGCTACTTGATGGTTTGATGGTCACCTATCAAAGGTTGGGGAGATGGGGAGACCTAATCAAGGTTGCCCTCCATACATTGGCCCCTATTCAAGTGCACTCTTCACCAAAGTAGGGTTCTGTAGTGAGATTGCCAATTATTTTATCATTTGTACATTAAAACAATGTTTTTTTATTACAGCTAACTTACATTGATCTTTCCAATTTTACCTGTCAATTAGCCTTTCTGCTCCACCCACCAAGATCATCAATTGGGAGTTAATCATTTGCTACATGGCTTTCACGATTTTGGTTACTTTGATGACATCTTTATCTGAACTTGGTTTAAGTACATAACACATTAGTGTCCAATTTAATTCAGTTGGCAGGTAGATCCAACAAGTGCCATTTAGGGATAACGGAGGTGGAGCATCTGGGTCGTTGGATAAGAATGTGAAGACAATACTGCTAAGCCAGTGACAATCCAAAAATCCAGTGACCTTTCCACAGACAAAGAAATAAGTGTTGGACATTTTGCATATGACATTTCAGAAAATGTGTCCCCTCGTACAGAATTCTGTCGAAGTCCCTGATGGAACTGACTGCCTAATCCTCCTTGACTGGTAAAGTGGACCCCTGACTTATCCTTCCTCTGGATAACTCCAATAACCAATTCCTCATCATTCAAAAAGATGCCTCTACATTTGGCATCTGTTCTCAGTCAGGGAGATAATCTAGGGACAAGACACATTTAGCTGCAAACTCTTGAACCGAGATGCTAAGCCATATACAGTGCCTTGCAAAAGTATTCACCCCCCTTGACTTTTTACCTATTTTGTTACATTACAGCCTTAAGTTCAAAGGTAATTGGTTGCACCAACTAAGACTATTGTGTTCTGATCCATCACATACAATTCAGATTAACAAAACATTAAATTTAAGGCTGTAATGTAACAAAATAGGTAAAAAGTCAAGGGGGTGAATACTTTTGCAAGGCACTGTACATCCATACTTGTTCTCTTGTTTCCAAGATACTTTGCCGAATAATTTGTGAGTTTTGTTCATATACCTTTTTGACTGAAAGGTTTGTTGTTTGTTTATGTATTTTTTATTTCTTCTTTGTATGTGGAAAAGATAATAAAAAGACTTAAATAAGCAATAAAAAAAAAAGAAAAGAAAATAATACGTCCAGGCTCAACATAAGGTGTAGTCAGTTGATTTTTTTCACATTAGGGTGTTTACAATTGACAATAAGTCGACCAAAAAAACTACAGTAAGGCAATTTCACCTTCTAATAAGAAACTGGGCACATGTGCTATTAACAATACAGAAGAGCATTGATGGTGGTATTTCAGCACCTGTGTTAGACAGCAATGCCACTCATCCTGTGGTGTTCACTAATTATATTAACGTATCAAGAGTATGTTTGCGTTTTCCATCTGCAATATTTGTTGGTGAATTGCAGTCATGAAAAGGTACAGCTGGGAAGAAGCATGTGCAAGTTAGGAGTGTGGGGAGATTAAACACCACAAGAAAAAGAAAGGGATAAACAGAGATTAAAGAATTAAAAGCTAATGAGATGATTTCGTCCTTGTCACTGGTTATGTAACAAAGAAAATTCCCTAAAGGGATAACTGGCTGCTGCTCATTAAGACATTATAGACATTATAGGACCAAACGTCACTAAAGGCAAAGCACATGTCACTAACTAGTGACTTTATCTACTACTATGCTAGAGCATCACGTTGCAGAGCAGTATGTTTATATCTGCACGCAGCTAACAGTATAGCAACATAGGAGATGCATATTGGACTCTTTTTATAAGAGTATAAACAGTGTACTTAGTGATACGTGATAAATATTTGTTTTTTGTAAGTGTAACTATATTTAAACGAAACAAATAAAAAAAATATATATACATTAATGTTTTGCAGCACATTGTTAAATAATAATAAAATAAAAAAAAAGGATCTCTGACCAGTTTCCCTAGAGTAAGCTGACTAGTGCTAAATACAAATTGTGTGAGAGTATACATTATGGCCCTCATTCAATTGCGATTTGGCCAATTGAATAGGGGTCTAAATAAGCACATAACATATTTTTTTAAAATAAGTTTTTAGTTAATGAAAACCTTGCTTTTGGATAGATGTTCACTAACTAAAAACTTCTTTAAAAAAATATGTTATGTGCTTATTTAGACCCCTATTCAATTGGCCAAAGTGCAATTGAATGAGGGCCTTTATATTTAGCACCGCAATTTCCTTAATAGGCAACATATACTATTACCGATTTTCAATTGAAGAGCCTCATATGCAGGCCCTGAGTTATTTTTCTTATTTATCTTTTGTATTGAAAATATAGTGATTACAAAGAAAGAAGAGCAGACGTCTACAAATACATTAGTAGTGTATAATAAACAAGTTAATAACAAAATCACTTAAATCAATTACAACATGCTTGATCTTAATAAACATTAAAGTTTCAATAAATAAATAATAACTTTTTAGGAATAAATTGGTCTTCTTCCACTATCACCCAAGAAGCTGCCGTCTCCCTGGGGATAGCTGCGTCAGTCTTAGTAACACGTCTCCCTCTCTGATACAAGTGCTTGGGAATTAGAGTGACAACAGCCTATAAACTGAGTCAAAAAAAATTTGTTTATTTATTCATTCCCGCCGTGTCATTTTACGTTATAAAGTTACATTATAAAGTTTAGGATTCTATGTGTATGTCCATAATATTATTATTATTATTGTTGTTTATTTGTAACTAGCGACTTGCCCATCAAAAATGATGGGGCAATAAAATTGTAAGGCAGGTAATGCTGTTTTCCACAGACATTAGTTTTTTTGTTGGTCTGAGATCCTTCGGCGCTCATTGCGATGCTGTTGGTTGTATTTTTTTTTCTGATATGCGCTTTTGCTGTTATTGTTTGGTCGGCGCTGATTTGCTTTTTGCACTTATTGCAACGCTTTGTGTGCTATGAGCAGCATTGGCACTCGTTGCGAGGCACGCAGTGAATGGCTTGTGTGTTTATTGCAAGAGTGTTTTTTTTTTGTGTATATGTATTTTTGTATGCTAATTAAATAATTAATACATTAATAAATTAATATACTTTACCTATTTGGAAGTAATATATGCGGGAAGCATTGTGCTGAAGAGCTGACAATCTGTTTTGATGTTCCTGCAGCATACAATGTAGGTTTGCACTGTTGTGGAGCTGAGGTGTAAGAGGGAGCAATGTGTGCAGTGTGTAGTGTAAATAGGCTGCATGCGCGAGGGGAAGCCGTTAGTGTAGCTGGGTACTTCCGCATTGTGCAAGATAGTGTTGTAAAATGGTGGAGAATGTCTATGTGGTACGCGGGTGTGGATGATTTAGCGTCCTTGCTAAAAGTGTATCTTGTACCTCATACGGCTTTTTTGAAAAGCCGTATGTGCTTTGTGGTGTTTTGCGTCTTTAGGGCCCTGTAGTCTCGTTTTCGTTTTTTTCGGCGGCCATTTTTTCTCTTGCTTAGGGGATTTTCGTGTGTAATTTGGACTTACATTGATTGCTTGTGGGTAAGCTTTTTATGTCTTTTTTGTGTTTATTTATTGTGTTTTTAATGTTTTCAGGTTCGCGCGGTTCGGTCGTTAAGGTTGTATTTTTGCAAGGTTGTAATGGCTTTTTTCTAAGTCCCGCGGCTCGTATTTTTTTAGGCTAAGTCCGTAAATTTTGTGTTTCAAGTCCCGCGATTCGTATTTTTTTGTGTAAGTCCATATTTAGTGATTGCGTGTTAGATCTATTTTGTTAAAGTGCCACTTGTGTAGGTGTTTGTAACCGCATGTGAGGCGCTGTAGAGCCTCCACCTCCGCAAATGCCTTCGGCTCATTGCATCCGACGTTGAAGCCTCCACCTCCGCAAATGGGGCCCCTCGCTTCGTGACGGTCCGCATTGGGGGCCCAGTTCTTGCAAGCTCGCAAAGCGTGACAACGATTCGTAGTTTGACAACTATTATATGTGATGCGCAAAAATATTCTGTAGTGCTATAAAAGGTTAAGTTCCAGGCAAAGACAATTACAATATTAACAAGCTGAAAAGGATGGTGGTCCCTGTCTTTGAGCTTAGAATCCAGAATCCATAGCGCTTTGCTAAAGCACCGTGCAAGACTAAAATCTCGCACACATACAATCCAAAGGCTCACATTGAGTGTTATGGGATAAGATTATTTTTGATTATTAAAGGAAAAATGAATAAGTCTTGTCAGGAAGAAGTCTGTTAATGTCTGAGCAGTTAGATGTGTAGAGAACAGTCTCTAGTTGTTAAGCTGATATGTGGCCATTCTGTAGCAATAGACTCCAGTAAAAAGCCTCTGTATCAAGGAATGCATTTAACAGATATTGTTGTGTTGTAGGAGGGACTGTCGAAATATACAGTGCCTTGCAAAAGTATTCACCCACCTTGACTTTTTATCTATTTTGTTACATTACAGCCTTAAGTTCAATGTTTTGTTAATCTGAATTTTATGTGAGGGATCAGAACACAATAGTCTAAGTTGGTGCAACCAATTACCTTCAGAAGTCACATAATTAGTGAAATGATGTCCACCTGTGTGCAATCTAAGTGTCACATGATCTGTCATTGCATATACACACCTTTTTTGAAAGGCCCCAGAGGCTGCAACACTCAAGCAAGAGGCACCACTAACCAAACACTGCCATGAAGACCAAGGAACTCTCCAAACAAGTAAGGGACAGTGTTGTTGAGAAGTACAAGTATATAAATAAGCCGTACGCTCCATAGAGTTGGGCTTTATGACAGAGTGGCCAGAAGAAAGCCATTACTTTCAGCAAAAAACAAAATGGCACATTTTGAGTTTGTGACAAGGCATGTGGGAGACTCCCAAAATGTATGGAGGAAGGTGCTCTGGACTGATGAGATTAAAATTATACTTTTCGGCCATCAAAGAAAACGCTATGTCTGGCACAAACCCAACACATCACATGACCCAAAGAACACCATCCCCACAGTGAAACATGGTGGTGGCAGCATCACGCTGTGGGGATGTTTTTCAGCAGCCAGGACTGGGAAACTGGTCAGAGTTGAGGGAAAGATGGATGGTGCTAAATACAGGGATATTCTTGAGCAAAACCTGTACCACTCTGTGCATGATTTGAGGCTAGGACGGAGGTTCACCTTCCAGCAGGACAATGACCCCAAACACACTGCTAAAGCGACACTTGAGTGGTTTAAGGGGAAACATGAAAATGTGTTGGAATGGCCTAGTCACAGCCCAGACCTCAATCCATTAGAAAATCTGTGGTTAGACTTAAAGATTGCTGTTCACAAGCGCAAACCATCCAACTTGAAGGAGCTGGAGCAGTTTAGCAAGGAGGAATGGGCAAAAATCCCAGTGGTAAAATGTGGCAAGCTCATAGAGACTTATACAAAGTGACTTGGAGCTGTGATTGGAGCAAAAGGTGGCTCTACAAAGTATTGATTTTAGGGGGGGTGAATAGTTATGCACATTGACTTTTTCTGTTATTTGGTCATATTTGTTGTTTGCTTCACAATAAAAAAAAAAAAAAAACATCTTCAAAGTTGTGGGCATGTTCTGTAAATTAAATGAGGCAAATCCTTTAAACAATCCATGTTCATTCCAGGTTGTGAGGCAACAAAACACAAAAAAATGCCAAGGGGGGTGAATACTTTTGCAAGGCACTGTAGGCTTTCCATTTGTCTAAGAATCTTTTAGATTTTTTTTTTTTCAATAAAGCTGGACTAGCTATTGTCTAGCGTTAATATAAATATCTTATTTTGTATGGAAGCAAGTAACCAGCAGCATCATGCAACCAATCCAGTGGGAATTTAAAAAAGAGTTGCTAAATTAGAAAAGAAAATATTGGAAAGTGCAAAATGCTCTCATTTGCAGCATTTTCAGGTTAATGTGCTTGGCGCCCAATGGCCACAGAAAACATGACAGAATATAATCTATATGTTTCTTTAAGATAGCAAGAAAGGGAGAATCTAGAAGGGGTGTATTAATTTAGGGAAAAGTAGCATTTTGACTAGGGCAATCGAACCACTGTGATTTTATAGGAGTTTCTGCCAGGAAGATGTCAGTGATTCCATGTATTTGATAATACATGGAAAATTCACTGCATATCATTTGGAAATATGGTTCGGGAAGAAGATTCGTAGGTATTTCAAAATTGGGACGGCTTCTCTAAATACTGTAATAATATGGCTAGTAATAATTCATTTTATACTCTCAGGTGTTCTGAATATAACAGAAGGTCATCTGCAAAAAAAATTAAGGATCTTATATTTCTCTCTATCTGGTTGCCTTTAGTAGTGTTCCTGAGAGCAATGGCCATTAGTTTATAATGCAAAATGTGCAGAGCAAATATGGGTCTCTCTTGTTATGTACTTCAAAGTATTGAGATGGTTGGAAAAATATGCCCTGGTACTAGTAATGTAGTAGCAGAATTAGTATATACAGATTGGAGTATTTGTAAAAAAGAAACTTGTATATCATATCTAGTAAGAATATCAAACAGGTGAGTTCACACAATCATTTTTGATATCCATCTACAGGATGTAGGCTCATCCCTCCTCCCCAGCTGTTGCTTGGGGAATCAAAAGCATCTCTCTTGCGGAGTATATGTATTACTCCTCTCAAGTTTGTAGATCATTTACCCTAAATAAAACCTGTTTGCTCCTCATGAATTAGCTTAGGAATAATAGGTACCAGTTCATTGGCCATCATCTTTCAAAGGATTTTATAATCCATGTTTAGAAGAGAAATGAATTAATTGAAAAAAAAATCTAATGGGTTTTTGCCTTGCTGCAATATAAACAGCAAGCGTGCATTATTAAATCCCCGGAAGGGAGTTTGGCTGAAAAGGATATCATCAACAGCTATCTCTGCTCATGGAAATTTGTAAAACTCTACTGTGTAACCATCCATTCCTGGGGATTTATTATTGGCAAGGCTTTAAGATTGTGTTTTGGATTTTGTCAACTGTGAAGGGAAGATTTAAATGCTCAAGATATTTGGTATTTATCTGAGGTAATCCTATGTGGTCATAAAAACAATGTCATAAGGAGTGGACTCATTGTTTGTCGAAATAAATATCAGCATAAAAGACGTGAAGTAATTTTAGTATTTGCTCAGGATTAGGGAGTATTTTAGTGTTATGGAGCCCTATTCTAATCAGATGCTCTAACTTAGGGAAATGCAGTAAAAAGGCTGGGGGATTCAAATCATTCACTCCTCCAGATTACAGCAGTCTGCTCACAGCTGTAAACCTTGCCTCTTTTCCGCAACAGATATCTGTGCAGGGAGCAGCCAAACCAAGCTTTACAGATGAGGCGGCTCTAGGAGCCAATAGGAAATGTGAACGTCTTAAATATTATAATGAGTGGGAAGCAGGAACAACTGCCCATAACTAGGCTGAACTAGGCTGCTGCAAGGGAACATATATATATATATAGTTGAATAAACAGAGTATTGCAGTGAATAGTGATACCTTTTTTATTGGAAAAACGTATTCATAATAAAGTGACGAGCTTTCAAGAGATAATGCCTCTCTTTATCAAGTCAAAAAGTGATTTCAGAGTTAAGTGAGAAACAGACTATAGATCAGGTTGTAGATAAGAACACAGCAAACACTTTGCTGTGTTCTTATCTACAACCTGATCTATAGACTTACTGACCTATCAGGACATTATTCACAGTGCTGGTCTGTTTCTCACTTAACTCTGGCCAATTAATTTAGTCTTTCTTGTTTTTCCAATTTTTTTTTTTCCATCTCTTTCTGTTTGCTGTTTTTAGTTCATACTTGTATCAGTATTGCTTTTTGACTTGATAAAGAGAGGCATTATCTCTCGAAAGCTCGTCGCTTTATTATGAATACGTTTGTCCAATAAAAAAGGTATTACTATTCACTGCAATGCTCTGATTATTCAACTGGATTACTGGACATTCACGGCTACCTCACTCTTTTTATATATATATATATATATATATATATATATATATATATATATATATATATATATATATATATATATATATATATTTATATATATATACACTGCTCAAAAAAATAAAGGGAACACTAAAATAACACATCCTAGATCTGAATGAATTAAATATTCTTATGAAATACTTTGTTCTTTACATAGTTGAATGTGCTGACAACAAAATCACACAAAAATAAAAAAATGGAAATCACATTTTTCAACCCATGGAGGTCTGGATTTGGAGTCACCCCCATTATGAAAGTGGAAAAACACACTACAGGCTGATCCAACTTTAATGTAATGTCCTTAAAACAAGTCAACATGAGGCTCAGTAGTGTGTGTGGCCTCCACGTGCCTGTATGACCTACCTGCAACGCCTGGGCATGCTCCTGATGTGGTGGCGGATAGTCTCCTGAGGGATCTCCTCCAAGACCTGGACTAAAGCATCTGCCAACTCCTGGACAGTCTGTGGTGCAACGTGACGTTGGTGGATGGAGCGAGACATGATGTCCCAGATGTGCTCAGTTGGATTCAAGTCTGGGGAATGGGCGGGCCAGTCCATAGCATCAATGCCTTTGTCTTGCAGGAACTGCTGATACACTCCAGCCACATGAGGTCTAGCATTGTCTTGCATTAGGATGAACCCAGGGCCAACCACACTAGCATGTGGTCTCGCAAGGGGTCTGAGGATCTCATCTCGGTACCTATTGGCAGTCAGGCTACCTCTGGCGAGCACATGGAGGGCTGTGTGGCCCCCCAAAGAAATGCCACCCCACACCATTACTGATCCACTGCCAAACCGGTCATGATGGATGATGTTGCAGGCAGCAGAACGTTCTCCACAGCGTCTCCAGACCCTGTCACGTCTGTCACATGTGCTCAGTGTGAACCTGCTTTCATCTGTGAAGAGCACAGGGCGCCAGTGGCAAATTTGCCAATCTTGGTGTTCTCTGGCAAATGCCAAACATACTGCACGGTGTTGGGCTGTAAGCACAACCCCCACCGGTGGATGTCGGGCCCTCATACCACCCTCATGGAGTCTGTTTCTGACCGTTTGAGCAGACACATGCACATTTGTGACCTGCTGGAGGTCATTTTGCAGGGCTCTGGCAGTGCTCTTCCTGTTCCTCCTTGCACAAAGGCGGAGGTAGCTGTCCTGATGCTGGGTTGTTGCCCTCATACGGCCTCCTCCACATCTCCTGGCCTGTCTCCTGGTAGCGCCTCCATGCTCTGGACACTACGCTGACAGACACAGCAAACCTTCTTGCCACAGCTCGCATTGATGTGCTATCCTGGATGAGCTGCACTACCTGAGCCACTTGTGTGGGTTGTAGACTCTGTCTCATGCTACCAATAGAGTGAAAGCACCACCAGCATTAAAAAGTGACCAAAACATCAGCCAGAAAGCATAGGGACTGAGAAGTGGTCTGTGGTCACCACCTGCAGAATCACTCCTTTATTGGGGGTGTCTTGCTAATTGCCCATAATTTCCACCTGTTGTCTATCCCATTTGCACAACAGCATGTGAAATTGATTGTCACTCAGTGTTGCTTCCTAAGTGGACAGTTTGATTTTACAGAAGTGTGATTGACTTGGAGTTACATTGTGTTGTTTAAGTGCTCCCTTTATTTTTTTGAGCAGTGTATATATATATATATATATATATATATATATATATATATAAATGTTTTTTTATTTATTATTATATTTTGATATTAAAAAGATGTGACAATTGTGTTCAATAAATAAAGATGTGTTTGTTGTGTGTTAAAATATTATATATTTATATACAATTCATTAGAGTGTTTGTTCCTAGGCAATGTCGTTTTGTGAAGTTTATTAACCCCGTGAATACTATGTTGTTTGTTATCCTGGATTTTGTATCATAAAACGGGCATAAAACCAACATATCATATTTTTTAGTTACATATATGTTGATATTGGATTGTTAAGTGCCAAATAAAGTTGAAATGTCATCATTTTGTAGTGCTTTTTGTGCTATACTGTCACTTTAAAAGCTTTGGGGGGATTCAGCAAAGGTTTTAAAACCACTTGTGAGTGGTACATGTAAATCAGCTGCTTTTTGCAGTTACAGCAGTGCCCGGACTTGCGGGTGATACGTAAAATCTTATTAGCATAGGGTTTGGGTTTCAGAGTTTCAGGGAGTAACTCCTAATTTATTTTCAGTGCAAATCTCAATGGAGATTTATGCCTTGCTTTTCAGCTGTGTTGTGAAGTTCACTCTGAGCAGTGACCCATAGCAGTTTGCTTGCAATTTTTTAGGAATGGGTGATTAGCACTGCTAGGTAGAATTTACTCTGCAGTTAGGGCACTCAAAATTGCTTTTTCATGGATTAGCATAGGGCCCATCATTTTTAAGCTTGATAATTTCAAAGTTACCATTTTCAGGTTTTATTTGGCTAACATTGACACACATCTATTCCCAAATTGGGCACATTTTGCTCCAGCTTTGTGGTATATAAGAGTTTCTAACAAAAGCATCTGCACATCTAGGGCTTGTTTGCTTCTAAATTAGATTGTTTAGATTTGGTTATGGGAACTGTATTGTATGATTTGTAACAGTGTGTTAGCCATGACAAAGTAACTGACTGCCTCTGGGTCAGTGCCCTTGTTTCAGTCACTTTAGATGGATGAAAATCATAATGATCATTCACTTTTTAAATGTTTTTCAGTTGTGCTTTACATTTTGCCAGTAATACATAATACACATTAAACAGGCCTTGCTCTATCAGAGCACTGACTTTAATTGCTTTAGTAGTTTCCTCACTCCCAGACTTTCATCCAGCTACTCTGGATGCAGAAAAACAGAAGTAAATAAATTTACTTCATATTTAGTTTAAACACTACGACCTTAATAAGTGTACTTTATAAATATAAATGCTATTGTATAAATCTCTAGTGTTAGAAATCGGTTACTGCAATGGTGTTTTTGATATATTTCTTTCAAGACATTAAATGCCTCATCTACGTTGGTACACACTGAGTAATAGACCCACAATTTTTTTCCCTTCTTTCTGTCTATGGGTATCATATAAATATATATATATATATATATATATATATATATATATATATATAAGTTAATTGTGTATCTAACTGCGCTTCTGGATTAAAAAGCAGTAAAAAAATTTTGTAACACACTTTTATACAATTAAATAAAAATAATTATAAAAAGCAATTGTGTTGTGTACCAAATTCAGTATTCTTAAGACAAGCAGCCTGATCCAATTTTTCAGATCCCTTTAAAATCTTTTTCTATGTCTTTATATTGTGTCTTTAGATCCTTGGCGCTTATCTTCAGTTTCTTTTTCCTTAGTGCTGAAAAATAGACAAGGAGAAAAGAGGCTCCTCTAAGGTAGTAGGTTTTGCAAATGAGGAAAGTTCTTTAAAAAATAGGTAATCTCCTTACATTTATGTCAGATTATTCAGGCCCTCAGATCCTGTCACTGCTCTCCTTGTGCAGGGTTATATGTGCCGTCAGCTTTATGCATGAAGTCATCAGGGAGAGAGAGGTATGGTCAATAAAGTTTTAATACAAAGTAAAAAATAATATAAAAAGCTTACATTAGGTTTAGTAATGTCCACAAATGGAAGATAACTTCCTTCAGTCCTCTGTGTCTGTATCTCCACAGGTCAGCAGCAGCAGCCCTCCACGTGCTGTGATTCTGTTTCCTGCTTTGGTAGTCACAGGTGGAACTGTTTAATCACTCAACCGGTTTCACACTTGTGCTTCATCTGGAGTGGGTGGTTGTATTGTTCTGATCTTCTATTTAAGTCATTCTCTTAATTGACTTGATAATGCTCAGCATTTACAATTAACTTCTCAATTAGTTCATAAATAATAAAAAATACATTTTTACACCATAGTATACTTAAAACAAATATACCACTTTTATAAAATTACAAGGTACAGTTAAAACATTATATGTGTTAAAATAGTTTTCTAACACTCATGATATAATTTATTTAACAACATAATTATTTGTGTGTTAATATATTCTTGCTGATTGGAACTGATAAATGGTATCTTTTTCCCATTTTTACTGCCAACTAATGTTACTTCATGGTATTGCAGTTTGATAGTGACTTGGTAGCTGATTTTATTAGATGAAACAATTTAAGTCAAAATCTACATTTAAACCTTTGGGGGCCATTGTGTTTAAATAATATATTAACTCTCCTTCTTTTTGAGATAATGTTTTTACTGTGTTTCCCCCTCTCCAATTCTGTTTAATCTCTACAACACCCATAAATTTCATTTCTCCTGGGTTTTGTTTGTGTACTTCTTTAAAGTGTTTTGAAACATTACTGGACATTACTAAACCTAATGTAAGCTTTTTATATTATTTTTTACTTTGTATTAAAACTTTATTGACCATACCTCTCTCTCCCTGATGACTTCATGCATAAAGCTGACGGCACATATAACCCTGCCGTCATATGTAAAAGACACCACCGCTATAATTAACTTTGTAGAACAACTAAAATGGAAAAAAGATTGGTGGTTAGTTACAATAGATGTTACCTCATTATACACTATCATAGATCATGAGCAAGGTTTAAATGCTACAAAATATTTCTTAAATCAAGAAAAAAAGTTAAAAAGGGAACAAATAAACTTCATTCTAGAAGGAATACATTTTATCCTTCATAACAATTATTTTTGGTTTGAAAATGAATTTTTCCTGCAAGACAGAGGGACAGCGATGGGAACTAAATTTGCCCCAAGCTATGCGAATCTATTCATGGGTTGGTGGGAAGAGACCTTCCTAGAAATGGTACCTCTGAAAAATAACATTATTACATGGAAAAGATATGTGGATGATATCCTTTTCATTTGGAAAGGTAGTGAACAAGATCTAAAGGAATTTATTAAGGACATTAATAATAATAAAAATAACTTACAATTTGTAGAACAAATAAGTCAAAAAGAGGTAAACTTTCTAGACTTAAACATCTATATAGAGGATGGCAACATTAAAACAAAAACATATTTTAAACCCACAGACTGTTCGAATTTCATCTTAAAAAGCAGTCAACACCATGAGCAATGGCTAAGGAATATACCAAAAGGGGAGTTCAGAAGAAGTAAAAGAAACTGCAGTGATAACAAAATATTTCTCAAACAAGCAGAAAACATTAAGAAGAAATTTGTAGAAAAAAACTACCCAGAACAAGAAATAGACAATGCCTTAGAAGAGATAAAGAAAATTGATAGGAATACTATGCTAGAATATAAAAGCAAAAAAAAGGAAGAAAATAGAGAATATGAAATGTCTATCATCATGGATTATAACAAAAATCATAAACAGATAAAGAAAGCGATAAGAAAAATTGGCATATACTTATGAAGGATAGCTCTTTAAAAGACATTTTGCCTAAAAGCCCAAAAATGATATTCAGGAGATCGGGTAATCTAAAAAACAGGCTAGTTAAAAGCATGATAAATACAGAACAGACTACAAATAAAAAAGAGAAAGGGAGATTTTTCAGATGTGGGCTATGTAATGCATGCAAAACCTGTAAAAATACATTTCCTAAAGACAGTATAGTGGAAAGTACTTCAAATACAAATCAAGTTAAGGTGTCAAATAAAATATCATGTAAATCTAGAAATATAGTCTACATACTAGAATGTAGCTGTAAGAAACAATACATAGGCCGCACCTCCAGACCTCTTCACAAAAGAATTGAGGAACATATCAGAAATATCAAAAAAGGTTTTCCAAATCATTCAGTTTCAAAACACTTTAAAGAAGTACACAAACAAAACCCAGGAGAAATGAAATTTATGGGTGTTGTAGAGATTAAACAGAATTGGAGAGGGGGAAACACAGTAAAAACATTATCTCAAAAAGAAGGAGAGTTAATATATTATTTAAACACCATGGCCCCCAAAGGTTTAAATGTAGATTTTGACTTAAATTGTTTCATCTAATAAAATCAGCTACCAAGTCACTATCAAACTGCAATACCATGAAGTAACATTAGTTGGCAGTAAAAATGGGAAAAAGATACCATTTATCAGTTCCAATCAGCAAGAATATATTAACACACAAATAATTATGTTGTTAAATAAATTATATCATGAGTGTTAGAAAACTATTTTAACACATATAATGTTTTAACTGTACCTTGTAATTTTATAAAAGTGGTATATTTGTTTTAAGTATACTATGGTGTAAAAATGTATTTTTTATTATTTATGAACTAATTGAGAAGTTAATTGTAAATGCTGAGCATTATCAAGTCAATTAAGAGAATGACTTAAATAGAAGATCAGAACAATACAACCACCCACTCCAGATGAAGCACAAGTGTGAAACCGGTTGAGTGATTAAACAGTTCCACCTGTGACTACCAAAGCAGGAAACAGAATCACAGCACGTGGAGGGCTGCTGCTGCTGACCTGTGGAGATACAGACACAGAGGACTGAAGGAAGTTATCTTCCATTTGTGGACATTACTAAACCTAATGTAAGCTTTTTATATTATTTTTTACTTTGTATTAAAACTTTATTGACCATACCTCTCTCTCCTGATGACTTCATGCATAAAGCTGACGGCACATATAACCCTGCACAAGGAGAGCAGTGACAGGATCTGAGGGCCTGAATAATCTGACATAAATGTAAGGAGATTACCTATTTTTTAAAGAACTTTCCTCATTTGCAAAACCTACTACCTTAGAGGAGCCTCTTTTCTCCTTGTCTATTTTTCAGCACTAAGGAAAAAGAAACTGAAGATAAGCGCCAAGGATCTAAAGACACAATATAAATATATATATATATA
Source organism: Discoglossus pictus (assembly GCA_027410445.1). Lineage (NCBI taxonomy): Eukaryota > Metazoa > Chordata > Amphibia > Anura > Alytidae > Discoglossus > Discoglossus pictus. The sequence continues at coordinate 130,161,121 of CM050167.1, read as the reverse complement.
TATATATATATATATATATATATATATACACAAGCGAATTGCCTGTAAAAAAAATGACGGCAATAAAATTGTAAGTGAGCTAAGGGTGTTTGGTGTATATAATGTGGCTAATGTAGCGTCGTTCGTTTTCTATGTCGTGCAAGTTTTTCGGGATATCCGTAGCTGTTTGGTGGGCTTTTTGGAATATCCGTAGGTGTTTAGTGGTGTTTTGCGTGTTTATGGTAGTTTTTTGCGTGTTTAGGGACCTTTAGCCTCGTTTTCATTTTGTTCGGCGGCCATTTTTTCTCTCACTTAGGTGATTTTCGGGTCTCTAAACTCTGAAATTTGTGCTTAAGTGGAGGTGTAACTTTACTTGCAGAGGTCCTCGGTGCCCCCCTTGCTGTGAGTAACCTTTTTATGTGTTTGTTGTTTGTATTTGTTGTGTTTGTAATGTTTTTGGGGTTGCGCGGGTTGCGTCCTTGTTTTCTAATCTCGTAGGTGTTTTTCGGCAAATACGTAGGTGTTTGGTGGTGTTTTGCGTCTTTGGACTGCTGTAGCCTCGTTTTTGTTTTTTTCCGGCGGACATTTTTTCTCTCGCTTAGAGAATTTTTTAGTGTCTAAACTGCTTTAATTTCAGTTAAATTGAGGTGTAACTTTAGTTTTCGAAGTCCTGGATGCTCCCTCTTGCTGTAGGTAAGCTTTTTATGTATTTGATGTGTTGTGGCCGTTTTTTGCGAGGTCGTAATGGGTCGTATTGTGTCTTGTATTTTGTTTGCGTTACAACGTAAAGTTTGCGAAGGTCGCAGTTGCTGGCGAGGGCTGCGGGCTATGCGAGCCCGCAAGCGTTAGCAACAACTCGTATGCTCACAACTATATATGGGATATATATATATATATATATATATATATATATATATATATATATATATATATATATATATATATATATATAAATAAATAAATAATGCAAGACAGCCTTACATTGAAGAAGTTTCTAAGAATGCTGTAGGTCAGGTGGTCAAATAAGTCAAACAACTGGTCAGCATATTAATGGTTGGTCAGGCAAGCCATACAATCACCAGCTGTCAAGCAACTTGACACTGTACAGGACTGATATAGAGGGGAGGATAGCCCAAATTTAGCATATAAAGACAAGTAAAAATTTATGAACAGTGTTATAGGTAGATTATTATTAACCTTTATTTGTAATGCGCCAACATATTCCATAGCACTGTACAGGGGATAAGAAAAATGTAAATGTTAACAATCTGCAGAAATTGAGAGCCCTGTTTTGAGCTTAAAATCTTTGTTGAAAGTGCTTTTTTCAAAGCACCCTACAAGGTTGGGAACTCACTACTTACAAGATTCTCCAAGGAAAAACTTCTAGAAAGATAGCAAAGTTATTGAGGAGTCCAGTGATAAGTCCCTGGAGAAGAGAACAAAATCAGTCATCAGAACCTAATGGCCCATAAAGAAGATGCTGAAGGTAGGGGTATTATAGATCAATCAGATAACACAATGTATAATTCATATAAGTTTCTTCTTGTTTTTATACTTATTGTCTACAATCTGTTCATCTAATACACAGCTTGTAACAATATTTTGATTTATGTGCAAAATATGTTTTTAACTAAAATATATTTGTCTCATTTATCTACCCAAAAGAATATATAGATTGTGTGAATTTACAGGCAATTTTTATAGTTTATTTTAATATTATAAACAGGGATTCATGTCCCTTTAACATGGTTTCATCAGGAGCAAGTCTCATGTCATCTTCTTTAACTACAATCACCCAAGGAAAAGTTATTTTTGTTAGATTTCCACTTGACTTTGGGTAATTCCATTTGGTGATGAACTAGTGGCGATTTCAGCTCTGCAGCATCTTTGTGCTTACTTTTTTTTAGTCTGTCCTGGATTCCTCAGGTATTAATGAAAAAAAAAAAACACAGCTTGTCAACTCATAGTGAGTTGCCACAAACCCTCAGCACTTCACAACCCCACAGGTGTGTAGTTCATCTGCACATTCTCATATGGCCTACTGAGGCCTCTCACTCTTAGCCTTGCTATGACCAGGCACTTCTAGCAGAGCTAGAACCACCCACGGTACATCACTATAGCTCCATTGGGGGAAATCCAGTAGAACACGTATATGGCAAGCCCCAGGCTATAGCAGGTTCAGCATGCAAGACAAATTTGTAAGCGCTGATTCAGCGCTACACATCCAGAGGGACAGAGATCATGATAGGGGGAGGGGAAAAAAAAGCTATTTATGATATCAGGTTGGGTAATGAGTCCAGTAAGTAACTGGAGTAATAATGGACAAACATACTAGGCACATTACTTTTTTTTTTTTTTTTGGGAAGATGGAGGTAAGCTCCTTCAGACTATATTGGCCTAATGCCCCAAAAAATGTCACACAGGGTCCATACATATTTAGTTTATTTGATACTGCGCTTAAAAATAATGGTTTGTGTTTTGATATTGGATGAAGTGTATTAGAGAGTTTTCTACATCGTTTTTGTTAACAGCTGAAGCTCTTCAGCACATGTCCTGCAGCATAGGTAGGGTGCCTGGAAGTTATCTGCCCATGAGTATTTAAAGGGGCTTTGCAGAAATTTAAACCATCTTATTTTATACACACCCACCCTTTTAGACAGTATATATTAACAAAAATACTCAAAAATATAGCCAAACCTGCCAAGAACAATATTGTCACATTTAAAGTTTCAGACAGCATATAAAAACAGAAAAGTGTGATCTTAGTGATCCTCATTCTTAATTCGTTATACACAGTAGTGTTTTTCTAGCATCAGCACCTTTGCAATGGATTTGTTCATATCCTAATATGGATAAAAAATTTAAAAAAAAATACAGCCTAAAGAAACAGGCTCTCCATTATGTATTCAGATGTTTTGCTTTGTGCTTAAAAAATAATATCCTGTACACAAACATTTTATAGCACTATTCAAGTTTTATAACTAACCTTAATAACTAGTTTTTAGCTCAAATGTTGTGTGTAGTTTGAGTATTTTTTCTGATTAATATGGCATGGAAAGCTCAATGGTTCTAAAAATTCATCTTAGAGATACTTTTCCAAAGCACCAATTCTTAGTTATATAGCTATGTTTTCATAAAACAGCCAGTGTTGTATGTGCTTGCTCTAGGTTTGAGCATTAAAAAAAATCCCCATTTATTGAATATATGCAGTTACTCTGAGATGATTGGATCTGTTTAATCAACCCCCACACCACCTCATTCATTCACAATCCTCATCAGTAAATATCTAGATGTTCAGAAGGATAATGTAATTACCGAATGCAAGAAGCACAAGACTGGCTCAAGTGCCAGAATCTGAACTAGCAGGCACGGTTAAACTCTTCATCAGACCCTGCATTACAGCAGATTAGTAATCTTTACCAAATCCTAGCAGCAGATTAGTAGATACGCCCAAACAAGTTCTGGAGAGAAATAGAACCCTTTTAAATGCCTACACAGAGATTAAGTGCATGTTTCCCCATCACAAAAGTTTAATACTGACAAAGAACATTTGTTTATTCCCCTTTTAATCCATGTATAAAACCTGGATTGATTAAAAATAAATAAAAAAAGTAATCTGATCACATTCAGTTGAATGGGAATACAGGCACGATGAGTTGCGGTCTAGAATACCTTCATAAAAGTCACTGTCCCTTTGTTACCTGCGGCCGTCCTAGTGTCTCAATGTAGAAGACCTATACTACAGACCACTTATTGTTTTATATAAAATTTTGTAAGACTGAAAACCAGGGTTGGCAAATGTGTATGAAATTTGGGAGTCTGAATGATTTATTTATAGAAATATATGAATAACTAAAAAGTTAGGAGACAGCAACATTAAGAGTTAGGGGTTAATGGCTCCAGCAAATTGTTAAGCCCTGATTTAATAGGATTTCAAAGCAAAGACAAAAAGGAACACTAAACTCCAAAACTTACATGCAAAAAACATCACTAAACTTAGCAGATATCCCAGGAGTCTTATCTAAAGGATTAACTGATAGATACCTTAGGTTTTATGTACTTTGCTCTGCTCTACTATTAAAGAAAATTAGTTAGGGTCCAGGTATTTCACTACAAATTAAAAAAAAAAAAAAAGTACAAATATAATTGCACTTAAAGGTTTTGAGTGGAAAGGTTGGATACTTTAGTTCCTCTCCCTCACTTAAGTCTAATTATCTAGGGCACATCTATTCTCCAAGAGTTGTAATTAGATATTCACACTGCAATAGTCAGACTTCTTGCAGTCTCACTTTAAACCTAACATACAACCCACGGTGCAGACTGAGAAAATGTTTTGGAAGACCGTCATTGATACAAGATTACCATAGTTTCATTTAACCTAGAAAAAATAGTTTTGTCAGTGACTTGGCCTATTTTGAAAACGTTGGTCAATGTGATGTCCTAATGCTGACATCTAGTTACAAACAGCCGCTAGGTCTCTGCTATATCAGCTGTGAAGTCCTGTTAGGCTGAATTAAAGGCAGGTTACACAAGTTGTATTGTAGCATCTACATGGGGGAAAAACAAAGCCACCAATAAAAAGGCTCTAATGCATCCAGCTAGGCTAGGAATATATATATATATATATATATATATATATATATATATATATATATATATATATATATATATATATATATATATATATATATATATATATATATATATATATATATATATATATATATATATATATATATATATTTTTTTTTTTTTAACTTTGAATGATTGAGCCATCTGTATTTAAATATCCAGGACACAAATGTGGCCCGAATCCAACAGCATAGACCAATGTTGGCAAAGCCAAAAAAATAAATAAATAAAGTGAACAAGAATGAAGTTATAACTTTGACAAGTAACATAATGAAAAATAAACAGGTAAAATAAATTTATTTGTAATAAACAATTAAAAAAAACAAAGTTATGCTACCTCAATGTTACATGCTTCAGAGATATAAAAAAGGTAGGTTCAGCCACTAAGTACAATTTCTGTAAGGAGGTAAGGGAACGATATTAGGAAGTGAACAAATTGTGTTAGCACAACCAATCCCCAAATATCCACCAGGGAGTCCTTTAGTTATGGTATCCAATTAGAATACTTATGGTTTACAGCAGTGTGAGGAAAAAAAAAAAAAACACTTTGATTAGTCCAGGTCCCATACAGATCCTTCGGTTGCATTGAATGTTGAGTGTTCATCCACTTTTGTTACAACTTGCCATTTTCTCATGATTCTTAATTCCAAGTTAATCAGGGCAGAGACAGTGTACTCAAGATATATAGAAGTAATGTTGGCCTTTCCAGAAACGTTTATATACCAGTTACCCCAATGTCACAGTAATTCAAAAGCACGAAGTCTTCACTATCATGTGGTACCACAAACTCAACATGTTTACAGAGTCCCCACAACCTCATATATCAGAATTATACACGCAACACAACATTTGGTGCATCTTGGCTGACAATAACTCCTTGTTAAGCTATATTGCAAACATGACCTTGGATATAAGCAACTAGACAGGGGGCATCCTCCCATCCAGCTTTACCAGTAGGGTCTCTGCATGCTCCCACCATGTTCTGGCTCCTTGTGCAATACATAGTTTTGACCATTATTGTTGTCCCAGTATTCTTGCCCCTCACACCAAAAGCAAATGCAAAAAGCTGCAAAATGAGTGCCCATGGGCAGTGGTAGACGGAAAAAGAATGAGTCAGTCTCCCCACCACAATGCAGGTCACGCATGTAGCTACAAGGAAGGTCATTGTAGGTTTGCCAGGCATCATAGGTCACTCTGAGAGTCACCCGCTTCTGGTAACCTACATTGCGCACCCGCACTGTACCTGCCACAGCTGCACCCTGTACTGCACACTGCTCCAGACTCACCAGCTGCTCCATCAGCTTTGTCCGAAAATGAGCATAGTCCATGGCTGGTTGGGGGAAATCCAGGGTGTAGGTGGGGTTTGACAGGGGGCGCAGGATACGCAACGAAGCCAAGGCCAGCATGAAGGAGTCCTCTTCAAATGGGGGGCTAATGAAGTGTCGCACAGTAGTGAGGGCAAATCCAAGGGCATCAGCAAATACAACTCCTTTTCCTTTCTTGTTTGGGTCTGGTGGACGTGGAGTGGGGGCCAGACAGGGTCTGAGAGTGGCAGATGGTGTGAGACGAAGGTGGACTGAAGGTGGGGGACTAAGGCATAGACATACAGAGAAGTCAACCGGCATCTTGAGTTGATAAAAAGGAGGCAGTCTGAAAAAAAAAAAATTAAAAAAAATTAATAAGAGAACACATTAGTATCTACACAATGAAAGTATCATTAAAAGTATCAAATAATCTAGACAGACCCCAACATAAAAAGCACATTATGGAATTTTACAACAGAAAGCTGGTGCATGAATATTGTGGTGCATATTGTGAATTCCCCAGAACTCACTTTTTTATTTATTTAGAATGAGCTTTGAAGAGATAGTGGGCAAAACATTTAATACAAATCCATGTACAGCGTAAATACTTTTAAGATTCTCTCAGTGCAAACTAACTTTTCTCTCTACCCAACTTGCCACCTGTTAAGGTGACAACATATATTGGAAGGAAATTCTTCTCAAGAGCTTGCTCTGATCTGCAGACTTTAAACTTAAGAGTTACATTTATAACACGATTGTACTGTCATATGATAAAGCAGGAAATAAAATGTCACTACACGCCAGTCCCTAAAATGGATTTAAACCAGCGAGATTTACCTGAGCACTTTGTATGTAGCTTCAACAGCTGCACTAGAGTACCGAAGATTTATACAGAAGAGACGCTTTTTCTCTAGTATTCGCAGTCTTTTACATACATCTCAATATATACAAAGATACAGCCTAAAACTGAAGTATTGAATTGCATTTTAAGAAAGTCCCATTTCAAACAGGATTTAATTATGCAAAGCATCACAATATAGTATTTTACATTTACTATTGTTACAAAGAAAACAGAATATTGAGTATCTTCCATAGAATAAAACAAACTGCACAATAATATTATTTAAAAGATATTATTGCATGTACAAAAGAGTATATTTTTAGCTGAAGTTTTTAAAAGTATTTGTAGTCAGTAGTGTATTTTTTCTAAATGATATGACATGGACATAAGAGCTTTTGGAATATATTTGAAAGTCTCCAAGTTGGCTGTCCAGAGAGTCTGCATTCTTATTTCCAGCATCTAACTTCAACTGGCTTAAAGTCAACAGCAAACGTCCGTTCTTGAACAAATTAGTGGATATTAATTTGTGTGAAAACGTTAAAAAATTGAGTTTGAACATAAAGCATTTCAAGCGTGAAAAAAGTGGTTAGTAAAGAAACAGAAGGAGTGGTTCTGCTCCTTACAAGCAATCATTTAAGTCAGTGGGAGTTATAAGGAAGGCAATCATGTCCAGTTGGCAGGGGTGTGTTTCTGCCTAGGCCCAGGTCTGGAGACATTAAAGAGGGGGCAGAAGACATTAAAAGGTTTTATATGCACATAAGTATATTCATTGGTATTTCTGTATATTTTCTCAACATGTCAACTCATGTTGAGATACACTGCAAAACACCATCTCCGCTCTTTCCATGGTCTGCACCACCATTACCTCTTTAAGAGCTCTTGAGAATTCTCTACCTTGCTCTGTAAGATTCTCCACTAGTCTACAAACATTCTCTGAAACCCACCTGTTCAGAGAAGCTCATCACTTTCTTCAATTATATACGCATGCGCTATTTGCGTTCCAGCGTCCAATTTGTGTTCAAGCCACCATTTTATGCTTAGTAGTTGTCAAAATGGTGGTTAATATCAATGTGGTACGTGCCACATAGTATGTTACGTACCTCGTAAAGTTGACTGTAGCGCTATTTCAGTTTTGCGAGTGACTGTAGTATTGTTGCGTCTGTAGCCTCGATTTAGTTTTGTTCGGCGGTCATTTTTTCTCTTGCTTAGGTATTTTCGGCTGTTTAAAGTCCGATTTTTGGACTTAAATGGATGTGGAACTTCACTTTAAGGTCCTGGATGCCCCCCCTTGCTGTAAGTAAGCTTTTTGGGTTTGTTGTGTTTATTTATTGTGTTCCTGATTTATTCATGTCTGCCGTTTTTTGCGTGTTTGGAATGGGTAATTGTGCGTCACATTTTTTGTGAGGGCCACAGTTGCTTGCATGGAGAGCAACCCCCTCATCTGCAGTCTTGTTTTATCTACCTTCTAACAAATGCAAGTGTCAATCAATTGTTTATTGTACTCCTAGCACTACATGATCTGCTAGCCCTTTAAAACATAAGTATGTAACAGTTAACCACTTGTAGCAGTTATAATTTATTTAACTAGACATGCTTATATTCTTTATGCACCCCCCACTAGGGTTAAACTAACAATCCTTAAATTAGTCCTCTCTGTGAGAAAGCTCTATAAATTATTATTGATAATTATACAGGGAGGTCTAGGTATTTTAATGAGAAGTTACACCAGGCTCAGGCTGTATTAGTAAGACACATTGCTGTGTTACTGGAGGTATCATTTGTAGGGGGATACATGACCCCAAGAATGTCTGGTCTTGGTCATAAACTGATGACCACTAGGAAGGGAGGGGGCAGACTGCAGAGGGGGGGGGGGGGGGGCTGACCACAGCACAAAGGGAACATTTAGGAATAGGGGGAGGGGGAGGGGGGGGGGGTCACTGAACAATTACCAAATGAAAGGCTAAGAAGCAGTGGTAATATTGGTGCATACAAAGTAATAAATACGTGTACATTACCGCCTCACTGTGGAGTTAGGAATACGGTCCCAGGTGGAGATGAAGTGATAACTATTTCCGAGAGGTCAGATGGTACACCGGGGGACAGAAAGGTGGGCGCACCGGGGGAGAGATAGGTGAGTACACCGTGAAGGGCTTGGTATATCCGGTCAGGGAGCTGTATGTTCCCGTATCTTGTAATCCGGACGTGTAGACCCTACCTCTCCCACCGGCGCCCTGCGCCTACTGAAAAGAGCTCTCACTGACCAGCTTGGAATTAACTTCTTGTTGCCACGTGACCCAGCCATACAACGTCCAATCAAAAGTGTCCCTTTAACTCTGCTCAGCCAATTGGAAAGTGCTAAATTAAAAGGGGGGATAAACAAAGAGGTTCTCAGTGACGCCACGCAAGCTGTCACCTGTGTGAGATCAGGGATCATCTGAGCCCAGCCACAGGGATCAACATGTGCCAGTGCTAATCTGTCATTAGACAGAGTGTCTTGTGCCTTATCAGCTTTCACATTGTCTTCCAATACATTCCTCAGCGTCACTGTATCGGTGGGGTAGGGTGCAGCAATTCTACTCTGCTAATCCCTATTTGCACATTGTATTTTAATGATAGTGAGTGCATTGTGAATGTGTTTACATATTAGACTGAGTGCATTAAATGTGATAAGGGATGGTCAGATTGGGTCTGTGTGTCTGTACCTATCAGGGCAATCTTCATACCCAAAACAGTGGGGGGAAATAATTTTTTTTAAAGAACCATGGAATGAGAAAGATGGAGAAGAGAGAAAAATAAGATACAGAGATGGAAATCTGGAGACAGTGAGAGAAGATATATATCTTATTCTGTCTTTCTACTCCAAATATATATATACATATGTATGAATAGGCCCAGTGCAGCAGGTTGCATCAGGCAGAGCCATGGAATGTAGTGCACATGCACAGAAAGGTCCACAGGTTACAGACCAGATACATTCCTGAGAATGTCCTTAGGATAAATTTCTATGTAACTTGGATCCATGGGTGTAGGAGCCAAATACAAGCATGTGCGCCGTATACAAAGTGTCTGAGAGTAGCATGCGGCCCCTGGGCCAACTATTGCCCACTTCTATCCTACAAGATTTAGATCATTTGCAATCTGCTCCAATGGTGTTGCTGTTGGTTCTTATGGAGACTAAACATGATAGAAGGCTCCATACGCCTGTTGCTCATTGCACCCTCTTTTAACCCTATCTTACTGTATTCAGTCACTGAATATTATGAAAGTGAGGAGAATTTCAAGATGGTGAGAGTGTTACTTCTAGGCTTATGGGCAAAATGTTCTGGAAAGGCCTCCTGTCTTGGAAAGACCATAAATTACAAGCTCCTGCTTGACTGTAATAATACACGTTTTGCCTTGTGTCTAGTATTTTTGTAGAAAGGGAAAAGCCTGATTTTGTTGATGTTTTTGCATATACAATATAGTATAGTAATCAAGGTAAAAAAAAAAAGACTATTGGTCCTGCAAGTTCAACCATTTTAGATTTCCTCCAATTTTTGCAATTTGCAGTTTTATTGATATTTGATCCAGAGGAAGGCAAACAGAAAAAAAAAACAACTTAGATTTTTGATCCTTTTAGAATAGCAGATTTCTGCAGTGAGGGATGGCTTCTGAATAAATTAGATATATAAAAACTTTCGTAAGATAATAAAATATGTTTAATTATTTTTTAAATACCTTCCTATCTTATGAAGATCAAGAGTAAGGACAGGCGATGTGCTCAAGTAGACATTGGGTGTATAATGCAGATAGTCAAGCAGTAGTACACCACTAGCTGAGTCTTGGATCCAGGCCTAACTCCTCAACTTATCCTGATCTGATTGGCCCAACATTCACAAAAATAGTGACTTGTTCACTTCAGAGACATATCCCCTAAAATATATGAAGCAATTGTCAGACCGGTTCTAAAAAAAACAAACATCTTTAGATCCAGACTGCATGGTAAATTACAGGCCTTGTTTGAAATCTCCCATTTTTAGGAAAAGTAATTGAAAAAGAAGTTGCCGTACAGCTTGGAATCCATCCTCAAAACATGACCCCTATGAACAATCGAAATTAGGGTTTAGGATTAATTTTTTCACACTTTCACCAAATATGTAAACATGTACAGTTTGTCACATTCCCTCCAACATCTATCTGAATTGCTAGTAGTAATTTAGGCACTAAGTGCCACCTCTAAATCATTTTAAAATAGAGTTCTCTTTATGAGGCACATTTTATTGATTTCCACACTAATAGAAAAGCTTTATTCCTTGTTTCCTCTGGCCAAGTCATCCCGATTTCCTTCTTCCATTTGATTATTCTAGTTGTCTTGTGTGAGTCAGATTTCATTCTTATTATATCAGCTTCTGGAGATATTTTGATGTTCACATTTTATGATACTAAGCTGTTCAAATAAAGTTCATTTCCTCATATTAACTACTTGATAACCAAAAGATGGAATTATGGGACAAATATATAGGCAAAACTTGGGATGAAACTCAATGGTTCAAAGCCTTTTCCTTAACAAATTCAGCAATAAAATGCTCTCTATATAAATAAATATATTTCAAGATGATGCAAAGATGTTATCATGTTCCAGATAAAGACACACAATTTGACAATAGATGATGGAGAAAATGGTAGCATTTTTCATGTCTGGTAGGAATGTCCCAAATCATAGAATTTTGGGAAATGTGTATAACTAATATATCTAATATTATTAAAAGAACTTTGATTAAATCCCCAAAGAAATGCCCAAATCAGCTAGATGTCTAATGGCTCATATTTTAATGGCTGCCAAATCTAAAATTCTTACAAACTGGAAATCAACTCAATTACCAAAATGAACTGAATTAAAAGATTTTATTAAAAGGAATCAAGATATGGAATTAAACTTTAATTTTTTTAAATAATTTCTCTAGAAGAAAAAAAAAATCAAACTTGGTCTTTGTGGGCTAATTATTACAATACAACAAATTAAATAATAGAGGATCAGAACTCCTTTAAATCAAATATTATGATATAGATTAATATTAAAGTCTTATGATCACATATGTATGGAATGTTGCATGTTTGTATTTACTAGTACTGAAGAAAATAGTGTAGTTTAAAATATGAATTCAAAAATATATCTGTTCCCAGAGCTTTATTGGGCTTTAGCTCAGATATAACCAATTCTGCTTCCTGAAGACTTCTTCAAAAAAGCATATTACAGTAGTTCTTTAAATCAGTGTATTTCAACCTTTTTGGGGACTAGCTGGTTATCTTGTTGGGCTCCTGAGGACCACATACAAAATCCAGAATATTTTGAACAAGTTAATACTACATGGTACAGTATAATTTACTCCATTTGTGGGGGAAAAACAGTAAAATTTAGCTAAAAGGTAAATTCCTAAATTATTGTTATGACTAATAGTGGTAGATTTAAAGTGTTAGGCTTTCCTCTTTGTTCCAGGTCCAGCAGATGTCTCAGGGACCAGTCCCAGGATCAGCTGTTCAGAACCACTCTATTATTTGCAGTGCTTATCTCCATATCTTATTAAAATGTTTCAGTCATATAACAAGACTATCGACAGTTAACCCCCTCTCATCTCACCATGTTACAAATAAACACACATTTACTGACAATAGTAAGTCTTAAGAGGAGAGTACACACTTCCATCTTCACAATCTTACTCTTCCAATGTCTCCCCCAGCATGCTCCTTTATACTACACATTAACATACACTACTTGTCCACTTACATGGACGCCCCCGGCTGGGAAAAACAATAGCAGACTAGACAAAGACAGCTTGACAAGTCTTATCCCATTTGGGAGCAGTAGCATAATAATACAGAAAAAAAAACAGCAACAGTTCTAAAAACAAATCTAACTGGGTAATTGTTAAAGGGCCACTGTACAATGAAACAATATGTCTGTTAACTTTGAGTCTGATTAAGAGCATGAGTAGGAAGGAGAAATAATATGTTTTGGTGGCTCTGCAGGCGTGATACATTATGCATTGGTGGAATTGTGTGTGTGTGAGGGGGCATTTACATTTCTAGAGAGACATGGTTGTAGTCTTTGATGCAAGGTTATGCTTCTGGGACAGTGATGGGGAACTGGTGTGGTATCAATTTGTTTCATATCCTATTATTGAACAAAGGCTGTGGACTTCAGCCTTTCCTTCCTCCACCATCCTTCCTTCCACTCTCTGAGTGGCCCAAACACCCATAGGACAAGCCACCATAGATACCACTCACAGTTAACATATTGGACCTTAGTATTTGTATATTACTATTTATTCAACTTATCTGGTGAAAGACAATTGGTTTTTTAGTGGGTGTGTTTTTTTACGCATCTTTATAGGCAATTGATAAACAAGGTCTTAATATAGTTTTCCTCTACTGCATAGAATTACAGATTATGACTACTATATCACAGGCTGTTTTTTAGGTTTCTATAAACAAGTTGTCCAAAGATCATAATTAAAATATAGTACTTCAGTGTTATGTAAAAAGGCATTTATATATTTTTCACACAATATATTTGCAAAAACGTTAAGAGGGTGAATTATTACCCCTCCATTTAAAAATAAAAAAAATATAAGCAGTTCATTTCATTTTAAATACTTTATATATTTCAAAATTAAGTATAGCAGTAAACAAACATTTATTGACAATGGTTTACTCGAGGAGAGAAAACAAAACAACCACCAATAATATAAATCCTGTTATAGGACAGTCCAGTGAATGAGCAAGTGCTTCTTCATTTGCACATTTCACCTTAGCATTAATATGACTAACTGCACGTCCATATTTCTGCCAAACCTGCAGATGTCCGTCTATTTCTCCTATGAGATTGAGTAAGATCCAGCTCATGGTGATCTGCTTCATAGATTTCATATTGTTCCTCTATCTCCCCTTAGCATGAATAGCATTGGACATTGTATCCTCCCAGATACAAACATTTACATTCGCCGACAGACCAAATATTCTAAAACCAGTCGCATATTACATTTTGTGATTCAGGTGAAGTCTTCCGGGCCTGCTCTGCTGCTCCTTACTGCATAAGATGGTGTTGCATTAATTTCTTGCTGCCCGAGTGTCTTGTGGGCATCTCGGGCGAGAAAAAGTTGTAGAGGGAGAGTGTTAGGTCAGATAAGTTTCACAGCTCCAGATGCCACAAGTGGCGCAATGGTGCGATATCGGATGAGGTGCTGAGATCCAACCTCCATGTCTATGGCATATTCTCTGTGGGAGAAAGAGGAAGTTATTAAAGTGTAGTGTGGTACTATACAGTCAGACTAACACGGATTTGGACTAGATTGCAAGCTTTCAAGACTATAGATAATGGGCCTCTAGCAAGCTCCAAATGTTTTATATTAAAAAAAAATGGGTCGGAGATGGGCGAGTCAGGAAAAAGTGGAATAGAGATAAGGATAAAACAGGGGAGAGTAGGAGATCATGACGATGAAAGAAGCAAAGCATAGATAGATAGTGAACATTGGGAAAAAGTACAGAATATAAAAGTCAGTATTAAAGTAAATAAGATACTGAGGAGCAAAGAATAAGGCACAAAAAAAGAAAGGGCCCAAATGGTGTGAAATGAAGTAATCTGGATAGAAAGGGAGGTAATTAGAAGCTCAAGAGCAGGTGCAAGTGTATGAAAGTGATCTGGATGAAAAACAGGGAGCAAGAATGGGGAACAGAGGGCGGTATGAAAAGATAAGAGAGAATAGAGGGAGGTATAATGAGTGGATCAAAATGAAGGGCATGTGGGAGTGTAGTAGTGTAAAAATATCTAACTTAGGCATTTTATTCATCATACACCTTAGGAAAAAAGACCAAGCATCACATGCAAGTTATTAAAAGGACACAATTAAACTGATTATTATGATTTAGATTATAAATGAGAGATTGTTATTTCTATGATGCATTATAAAAAAGTATGTCATAATTACTGTTTAATGAAATAGGTTTGGGAGAATAACTTAGCAGGTTAATCATAAAATGCTGTATGTGTTTAGGAAGAGGAGGAGCAAAAATGTCAATAACCTTTTCAAATATTATCACATTTTCCCCATAATTAAAATGTGCGATTTTAAAAAAACTAGACTTGATAAAAGGCAACATATTAAAGAGCCACTGGGGTTAATTTATTTTTTTCTCTATGGTCTAGCTACTTAATAGGCAAAATATTGTTAGAAAGTGAAAACTAAATGTAAAAAATGCAACCTTTATTTCTATTCTATGTTGCAGGCATCCATTTTCTGTCAGCTGATTCTGGGATATTTTCTTAGGGATATGTGTCCTTGTAAACAAAAGAACTTGCAATAAGTGGTAGTTCTGGCAGTTGTAGTTACCAAGTTACCATTGTACATATAGCCTCACACCAAATTTGGAAGCTGATCAGCAGAAAAATGAAAATGTTGTGTCACCCATGATTGCATTTAAAACTTAGAGGCTGTATTTTTTTTCCATTCTAATATTTTTTTTTAACATATTGTCAATTTAAAAAATGTATGACCACCGTCGTCTTAAATGTCTGATTTAAAGTCGTAACTTTAAAATTATAAACTCTCTAAATGGAAAATAAAACAAATGGATTGACCTTATGGCATAGGTCTGAGTAACAACGAATAAATTAAAGTTGTTTTTCTTTTCCTAACAATAACTAAAAAAAATGTCCATGATAAATTATATATCTTAAACAATCATCCTTTACATTTTAATACTTCATATCACTCATTTTTATGAAAATACATTAAAAGGCCAGTGTAAGAGCTGTTCAATCTTTTCATTTTCTATTAACATTTAAAAAGATGGGTAAAAACACCAGCAATGAAATGCATAAACCAGTAAATACAATAAAATGCTGTTCCACTCTTTAACAGCTGCTACCGCACTACTCCTTAACCACCTCCCTCCATGTCCTGGGCACTATTTAGAAGACAAGCAATTCATCATATACTGCAGGGGTGAGCAAGTCCGGTCCTGGAGAGCCCCACACAGGCCTGTATTTGAGGATTTCCTTTCTGTGCACAGGTGAGTCAATCAGGATGACTGAAGAAGTGATTGAATCACTTGTACGCAGCAGGCATATCTTGAAATCCAGGCCTGTGTGGGGCTCTCCAGGAACGAACTTGCCCACGCCTGATACACTGCATTATTTATCCAGGCCAGATAATCTGAAACATGCATTGCAGCCATAACCGCCTTATCCTTCAGAGCATGCTCCAGGTTATCATAATTAATGCAACCTAGGCTGATTTGTTGGTCTTCTAAACAATAGTGCCCAGCACATGGGAAAAGGTGAGGTAAGCATGCAACAGTGTCCATTTGCTTTATGGCGAAAGACACACTTTGCAGCTGTTTGCAAATGTATATTTAATGTTTATTTTTGTTCACAATAAATTAATAGATGTAATTTGAAAAGTGCTTACAATGACCCTTTAAAAGGCCAGGTTTGTGAAGTTTGTACCAAACTAATAACATCAGCAGCTTTGTAAGTCATTGGGCCTCATTCAATTGAGAAATTGTAGCTTACAGGAACCTGTAATGTAGCCCGGAAACTCATTTGCTATTCAATTGGCGTCTTCTTGGGAGCCGCAAACGATCTACGGGTTACGGACTGAAAATCCCTGCGGCTGTTACAACCGTAACCTACACCCCATCTAAGCCTTTGACCTTTCAAGACCGCAAGAGTTACAATCGCAAATCGCTATTCAATTGCTTCAATTCCTCAAGCCCGCAAATATTTTCACACTCGTAAATATCAGATATAGAAGAAAATCCTACGGGTACCAGATAGGACTTGCAAGGGGTTAAACACCTGTTCGTAGAACTGTAAATAACAGGGAAAATGATGAAAGACTTAATTGCACAACAGTCTAAAGCTTGCAAATCTGCAATAATTTTTATTGTTTATGTGTAATTTTGTTGTTCCATCAATCTCGGTAATCAATGAATTAATACATATCAGGCCACTCACATGGACTACGACAGTATCAGCATTCATTTTTATTATTTTGTACATTGCAGGATTGTGGGTCTGATCACATATTGTATCCCTAAACGCCAATTGACTGACATGTAACCGCCATGTTTTACTGCCCTAATAATGACGGTCTTATTTTCTATTGGCTGTTTCCAAATGGGTAGTTACGGCCTTGCTTAATTGATCATGTTCACGTTCTGAAATGCTACATACGATTGCACTATGTTTTGGCTATTGGCACGTAAGTTGCGGGCTTGTTCAATTGAATCGCTCCATAATTGTAGCAGAGTTCAAGCCTGCAGGACGCAATCTGCGGGCTTGCAATTGAATGAGGCCCCCAGTCTTAAAAGTATTCTGAGAAAGTCTTCATTTTAGCAGACTCTACAAGTGCATGGAAGCAACTATGATCGTCCTACTTCCTGTTTCAAATACCAGAGGGCGATTATACAACAGGGAAAGCAAACCTTGCAAGTATACTTACAAGCTGTATCTTCTGAGCCAACAAGATGGAGGAGGAAGGTGTCCTATGCTAAAATCCTATCTAAATCCACCAATGAATCAGATAACTTCACCCTCCTTCCACCCTTGAATAGAAAATAAACTTTTGTAGAATACACCTGCTCAGTCATCAAGGCAGCAAGAAAGGTATGGAAGACACAAACATGGCATCATTCAATCGCAAATAAAGAATTTAAAGAACAAATGTGTCTACAGCTGATGTTAATTGTTTACAATTCAATATTTGAAGCTTTTCCCAATCTAAAGTGCACTTTAAATAAAAAAAATGTGTATTTCAGTGTTTCTAAAGAAAGCATTATAAATATGGTATTAATTGCTCAGAGAGAAAATGTATTCGCCTTAAAGAACAAAATCTTTAACATACTACAATAGCCTTCCAATGACTTCTTCCACTCACTCCATATCTCTATTATGTAGGAAGAAAACAAAGAAATCATGGAAAGATAACATTCACTAATCAAAAGAGTAAAGAAAATCAAAGAAACAGATAATGTTTAAAAAAATCAATAGAGAGCCGTCAGTAAAAGATAACAGGACCGCTTGTGGAGACACACTAATCCCAGTTGCGCGTGTCCAATATATTAGATTATTAGTATGAAAGTCTTTACGTTTTAAACAACAAGATGCTTTAATATAAAAATGACACAGACATAGTATCTAGTTAACTATATAATAGCGGCTAATTCACATTGGCTGAGAAACAGAGCACTAAAAGCAGATTCATATCCCAGCAAAGCATGTAAGAGTCTGTGACTGAGGATATAGGTAGGTATATTTGTGCCACAGGTGTGTCCTTACAAGGTGATGTCCCTACTAGCTGAGGGCAAATTTCCAAATACAGTTGTAGGTACCGAGGTGTTTGGTATAGGCGTTAGTCAGGGAAGCATAAGAGGGAGGCTGGTGCTGGTCCATGTGTGCGGCACTCACCGCCATTTTGGTATTCCAATATAGCACTGCCAGGGAGACTTTCTTGCCACCCAAACAACGTTCCAAAGGCTGCCGAGTTTGATCACAGTCCAGAGTAGCCCCTTTGCCACTTATGACCAACAATCCGTGTTAAAGCCCCTTTATGTGGTGGTTTCTTTTGCTCTGTTCTCCTCCTTACCCAGCGTGTCCTTGTCGCCTTCTTATAATCTCCCTACACTATGTACTATTTTTTCAAATAAAATACTTTTTTTTTTTTTTACAGCTATAAAACCTGAACTTTTATGAAAAAATTTAAATCTTTTAAGAATGAAAGTAAAACAATAAGTATAGAGAAGTGTCACTTTATGTTCTGATTACATTGTAGTGCACCAAGTGATATTTTGTTCTTTCCATTTTGAGGCTAAATATTGCAGGATGTGATCAATCAGAAAAAAAAAAAAAGGTTGTGTACCCTGGCTGGCAGACCTAATGCAGGCCTTGTGGATGCTAAAGTGTCCGCTTTTTTAAGGAGTCCAGAGAATAAAACAGGCAGAAAAGCTAACAGAACGACCAAAAACGCAGTCAAAACTAAAGTTAAAATTTGAACCCGTTTTGTCGCTTATTAGATAAATATGCCAAATGAGTTTGCAAATCTGGTCAATGAATTATGAGCAGCTGAATGTACATGACCTTCTGTTACTATTGGATATATTTTTAGAGGGCTTTTTTCACCTCTTTCTTTCCACTTGAATGTCCAGGGAAATAGATTTTCTCACAGCAGGTTGGTTGTAAGTATAAATGGACAAGGCAAATTTATTTGAGAAAAAGTACAGATCTAAATACGGTATATATAATTCTAATGGTTTGTTATTTAAAATCTTGAGTTTTAGATAACACTTCCCCTCAGGATTTTTAATAACAACCAATTGCAATTACACATATTTACTTGTGTATTTTCTGCTTAAAATCACTAACTTTAAAGAAGTACTCATGTAAATAAATGTGATTGCAATTACCTGAAAAGACCATCCTTCTGCAATGACCCCCATTTGGGCGATACGGATGCAAAGCAAGCTTGAATGATCACCGTCAGCACCCCTCTTAAAACTGCAAGATGCCATGTTTAAACTCAATGTGAATTCCTAGCGGCACACCCATTAGTGCCACAGTAATGCCATAGCAAGCAGAACAAGTTATTTTAATAATGCATTGATCATTAATACATTTTCTATTTAATAATTTGCATTTTTATCAATATTAAATGCATTTTCAAAGTTGAGTGATTGCCTCATCCCGGGTTAAGGAATAGTAGAATATGGGGTTTGGCTGAGAGACTGGCATAAAAGATTTTAAGAATAATCAAATATGATATGATAATTATTTAAGCTGCCCCAACAGCAAAAGCTTGTTACCAAGAGAAACCTCTAACACAATAATTCACTAGCCAACAAAGATCATTGTGGTGGTGGTGCACATGGTGTCTGAAAATCTAGCATCTGACTGCTAGACAAAGGCACCTACTCCACTGACCTTATAGTGGGTGGAGACCACCAGCAGCAAGATCTGAACTTTTACAATACATTTAATATTGAATAATTATTTTTTTAAATCATTGAACATGTATTTTCTTAATTATCAATGTTGAATTAAACCGTCTAGCTCCATTCTTAGGGACTGAAGTGATCCTTTTAGTGCACTGTATGGTTGGTTCAAACTATATGAGATGTCTTTATGGTCCAGCTCTCACATCCGTATGTTACTACTGGGAATACCATAGTTCTAACTATGGAGACCTTTGTTGATCATATAATACCTTTACTATTTATTAGCTTGTCCAAGCTTGCCATAGCTTTCCTCCCCAGGAGCAAACATCTTTTAATTTCATGGCTGCAGTCACCATCTGAAGAGATCTTGCATCCTAGGATAATAAATTCTGTCACTGCCTCCACTTCTTCCCTGTCTATTTGCCAGGAACTGAGATTGCCATCTGCCATGATCTTCATCTTTTTAACATTGAGCAACAGGCCAACTTTTGCACTCTCTTCTTTTACCCTCATCAATAAGTCCTTTAGTTCCTACTCACTTTCAGCCATCAGAGTAGTATCATCGGCGTATATGAGGTTGTTGATATTCCTTCCAGCTTTGGATTCATCCAGTCCAGCCTTACGCAGGATGTACTCTGCATATAAGTTGAAGAAATAGGGTGACAATATACAACCTATTCGCACACCTTTTCCGATCTTGAACCATTCTGTTGACCCATGTTCAGTTCTTCTTGGTCCACATACAGATTCTTTAGGAGGAATTTGAGATGATCTGGTACTCCCGTCTCTTTAAGAGCATGCCACATTTTGTTGTGATCCACACAGTCAAAGGCTTTGGAATAGTCTATGAAGCAGAAGTAAATGTTTTTTGGAACTCTCTTGCTTGCTCTATTATCCAGCGGACATTGGCAATTTGATCTCTTGTGCCTCTTCCTCTGCGGAGCCCGGCTTGCACATCTGGTAGTTCCTGGTCCATATATTGTTGGAGTTGAGCTTGTAGAATCTTAAGCATCACTTTGCTGGCATGCAAAATTAGTGCAATTGTTCGATAATTGGAGCACTCTTTTCCAGTCTATTGGCCACTGTTGAGTTTTCCAAATGTGTTGGAATAAAGCATGCAACACTTTCACAGCATCGTCTTGTAGGATTTTAAATAATAAGGCTGCAGGAGATGATGCAATGCCAGCTGAACTATCAGCAAGACTTCCTAGGGCCCATCTCATTTTACTCTACAAGATGTCCGGCTACAACTTCTTGGACAAATTATTGAGGTCATCACATGTTGTATAGATCTTCAGTGTATTGATGCCACCTCTTCTTTACCTGATCTTCTTCTGTTAAGTCCCTACCATGTTTGTCTTTTATCACACCCACTTTGCATGAAAGGTTCCTTTGATATCCCCAATTTTGTAGATCTCTTGACTTTCCCATTCTGTTATTTTCTTTTCTCTCTTTACATCATTCATTGTAGAACGCTTAACCTGTAAAAATAAATGGCTACTACCATTATGCCTTGCCCTTCCTTAAAGCGACTGAAGTTTTATATAATATTTTCTATTGCATAAAACTGTATTCAAGTATAGTTAAGGTTGAAGCACAGGATGAGGTAATTAGGCTGGAAAAATGCAGGAAATTGGGAAGTAAGCATGCAACCTTAACATAACCACCCCCCCCCCCCATGCAAATGTGTTTCTGATGACATCATTCATGATATCTATAACATTAGGTGACATCACATATGATAATGACTCCATCTATGTAATCACTTATGACATCACATATAATATAAAAAATTACATATTACAGTATTACTGATGACGTCACACTAGACCCTATGACAGTGGTTCTCAATCTGTGGGTCACGACCCCTTCATGGGTTGAATGACGATTTGCCAGGGGTCACCTAAAACCATCAGAAATTGTAATTGTATGTCATTTGAGTGCAATTTTACTGTTAGGGGGTCGTCACAACATGTGAAAATGTTATCAAAGGGTCGCGGCACTAGAAAGGTTGAGAACCGCTGCCCTACGATTTAGCTTTACAATAATATTCTTACAAATTAGTTTTAATTTATGAGACACAAAATAATGAAAACACTACTAGTGACTAGTACATGACTGAAAACATGTGATAATGTGTTAGCCATGGGACAAAAAAAATAAAAAATCAGTGATGCAATTCGTGCATATTAATGGCTAATTATGCCAGCCATTAAAACAACATCTCATCTGTTTGCGGTCTTAACTTTCATTTAAAGCCTAGTTCATAAAATCCATATAACATATACAACTTTAAGTAATGAGTTTTAGACAGGCAGATATATAAACATCCAATTCTAATGGTTAACTATGATGACTTTAAGAAGTATATGTTTAGCGCTAAATTATTAATAATCGGCTACATTTGGAAATGTTTAAACCTTCAAAATTAAACTTAACTAAGTGTATAATTATAATTGCATTATGTGACATCATAGATGTTTAGTGTGAAGTCATGAGTAATATCATGGATGATGTCATATTTTATATTATATGCGAGGTTGTTTATTATATCATGTGATGTCATGAATGATGTCACCTAATGTCATCAGAAAACCCTTGCAGGGGAGGGAGCATGCTACTTTAACTTCCGAATTTCCTGTGTTTTTCCAGCCTTAAGTAAACCCATTCTGTGCTGCAACCTTAACTATACTTCAATGTAGTTTTTGACAAGTTTACAGCAATTTTCAATTTCATTATAATGAAAATACTTTTAATTAGCAAATTTAAAATTACCATTATTTGCAATATAAAAAAAGGAAACAACTAATTTTTATCAATGTATTATTATATTATTTGAATTAGAGAGAAACAACAACTTTTACCTTTCCTAAGAAACGGACACATCAACATACATGCTTACACACATAAGCCAATGCCTTTTAAGGACCTTTAAGGTCTTTAAACATTAACAGCTTCATGCATATGACAGCATTATATTTCCTCTTTTGAACAATATCAGAAATTATTTATGAAAAGGGCAGCGTCAGCAGAACAGCAGACATGTGTCCTGTTTGCTCTAGGACAATTATAAAACCTATCAATAATGACACACACACCATCCACTGATATATACAGACATAGGGTGCTTGTGTGTATGAAGGTGCAGTATCCAGATGCTGTGTGTAGCGTCAATACAGGAATAGCACACATCACACTATGTATGAAGGTGCAGTATCCAGATGCTGTGTGTAGTGTCAATACAGGAATAGCACACATCACACTATGTATGAAGGTGCAGTATCCAGATGCTGTGTGTAGTGTCAATACAGGAATAGCACACATCACACTATGTATGAAGGTGCAGTATCCAGATGCTGTGTGTAGTGTCAATACAGGAATAGCACACATCACACTATGTATGAAGGTGCAGTATCCAGATGCTGTGTGTAGTGTCAATACAGGAATAGCACAGCTCACACTGTGTGTATGAAGGTGCAGTATCCAGATGCTGTGTGTAGCGTCAATACAGGAATAGCAGAGCTCACACTGTGTGTATGAAGGTGCAGTATCCAGATGCTGTGTGTAGCGTCAATACAGGAATAGCACACATCACACTATGTATGAAGGTGCAGTATCCAGATGCTGTGTGTAGTGTCAATACAGGAATAGCACACATCACACTATGTATGAAGGTGCAGTATCCAGATGCTGTGTGTAGCGTCAATACAGGAATAGCAGAGCTCACACTGTGTGTATGAAGGTGCAGTATCCAGATGCTGTGTGTAGCGTCAACACAGGAATAGCACACATCACACTATGTATGAAGGTGCAGTATCCAGATGCTGTGTGTAGTGTCAATACAGGAATAGCACAGCTCACACTATGTATGAAGGTGCAGTATCCAGATGCTGTGTGTAGTGTCAATACAGGAATAGCACAGCTCACACTGTGTGTATGAAGGTGCAGTATCCAGATGCTGTGTGTAGCATCAATACAGGAATAGCACACATCACACTATGTATGAAGGTGCAGTATCCAGATGCTGTGTGTAGTGTCAATACAGGAATAGCACAGCTCACACTGTGTGTATGAAGGTGCAGTATCCAGATGCTGTGTGTAGCATCAATACAGGAATAGCACACATCACACTATGTATGAAGGTGCAGTATCCAGATGCTGTGTGTAGTGTCAATACAGGAATAGCACAGCTCACACTGTGTGTATGAAGGTGCAGTATCCAGATGCTGTGTGTAGTGTCAATACAGGAATAGCACAGCTCACACTGTGTGTATGAAGGTGCAGTATCCAGATGCTGTGTGTAGCGTCAATACAGGAATAGCAGAGCTCACACTGTGTGTATGAAGGTGCAGTATCCAGATGCTGTGTGTAGCGTCAATACAGGAATAGCAGAGCTCACACTGTGTGTATGAAGGTGCAGTATCCAGATGCTGTGTGTAGCGTCAATACAGGAATAGCAGAGCTCACACTGTGTGTATGAAGGTGCAGTATCCAGATGCTGTGTGTAGCGTCAATACAGGAATAGCACAGCTCACACTATGTGTATGAAGGTGCAGTATCCAGATGCTCTGTGTAGCGTCAATACAGGAATAGCAGAGCTCACACTGTGTGTATGAAGGTGCAGTATCCAGATGCTGTGTGTAGCGTCAATACAGGAATAGCACAGCTCACACTATGTGTATGAAGGTGCAGTATCCAGATGCTGTGTGTAGTGTCAATACAGGAATAGCACAGCTCACACTATGTATGAAGGTGCAGTATCCAGATGCTGTGTGTAGTGTCAATACAGGAATAGCACAGCTCACACTGTGTGTATGAAGGTGCAGTATCCAGATGCTGTGTGTAGCGTCAATACAGGAATAGCACAGCTCACACTATGTGTATGAAGGTGCAGTATCCAGATGCTGTGTGTAGCGTCAATACAGGAATAGCACAGCTCACACTATGTGTATGAAGGTGCAGTATCCAGATGCTGTGTGTAGCGTCAATACAGGAATAGCACAGCTCACACTGTGTGTATGAAGGTGCAGTATCCAGATGCTGTGTGTAGTGTCAATACAGGAAAAGCACAGCTCACACTGTGTGTATGAAGGTGCAGTATCCAGATGCTGTGTGTAGCGTCAATACAGGAATAGCACAGCTCACACTGTGTGTATGAAGGTGCAGTATCCAGATGCTGTGTGTAGCGTCAATACAGGAATAGCACAGCTCACACTGTGTGTATGAAGGTGCAGTATCCAGATGCTGTGTGTAGCGTCAATACAGGAATAGCACAGCTCACACTGTGTGTATGAAGGTGCAGTATCCAGATGCTGTGTGTAGCGTCAATACAGGAATAGCAGAGCTCACACTGTGTGTATGAAGGTGCAGTATCCAGATGCTGTGTGTAGCGTCAATACAGGAATAGCAGAGCTCACACTGTGTGTATGAAGGTGCAGTATCCAGATGCTCTGTGTAGTGTCAATACAGGAATAGCAGAGCTCACACTGTGTGTATGAAGGTGCAGTATCCAGATGCTGTGTGTAGCGTCAATACAGGAATAGCAGAGCTCACACTGTGTGTATGAAGGTGCAGTATCCAGATGCTGTGTGTAGCGTCAATACAGGAATAGCACAGCTCACACTGTGTGTATGAAGGTGCAGTATCCAGATGCTGTGTGTAGTGTCAATACAGGAATAGCAGAGCTCACACTGTGTGTATGAAGGTGCAGTATCCAGATGCTGTGTGTAGCGTCAATACAGGAATAGCACAGCTCACACTATGTATGAAGGTGCAGTATCCAGATGCTGTGTGTAGTGTCAATACAGGAATAGCACAGCTCACACTGTGTGTATGAAGGTGCAGTATCCAGATGCTGTGTGTAGTGTCAATACAGGAATAGCACAGCTCACACTGTGTGTATGAAGGTGCAGTATCCAGATGCTGTGTGTAGTGTCAATACAGGAATAGCAGAGCTCACACTAGGTGTATGAAGGTGCAGTATCCAGATGCTGTGTGTAGTGTCAATACAGGAATAGCACAGCTCACACTGTGTGTATGAAGGTGCAGTATCCAGATGCTGTGTGTAGTGTCAATACAGGAAAAGCACAGCTCACACTGTGTGTATGAAGGTGCAGTATCCAGATGCTGTGTGTAGTGTCAATACAGGAATAGCACAGCTCACACTGTGTGTATGAAGGTGCAGTATCCAGATGCTGTGTGTAGTGTCAATACAGGAATAGCACAGCTCACACTGTGTGTATGAAGGTGCAGTATCCAGATGCTGTGTGTAGTGTCAATACAGGAATAGCACAGCTCACACTGTGTGTATGAAGGTGCAGTATCCAGATGCTGTGTGTAGTGTCAATACAGGAATAGCAGAGCTCACACTAGGTGTATGAAGGTGCAGTATCCAGATGCTGTGTGTAGTGTCAATACAGGAATAGCACAGCTCACACTGTGTGTATGAAGGTGCAGTATCCAGATGCTGTGTGTAGTGTCAATACAGGAAAAGCACAGCTCACACTGTGTGTATGAAGGTGCAGTATCCAGATGCTGTGTGTAGTGTCAATACAGGAATAGTAGTGCTCACACTATGTGTATGCAGGTGCAGTATCCGGATACTGTGTGTAGCGTCAGTACAGGAATAGCAGAGCTCACACTGTGTGTATGAAGGTGCAGTATCCAGATGCTGTGTAGGGCCAGAGCGCTTATGATCCTAGCAATCCAACATAGTTAGAGACATTCTCTCTCTATAAAACATTACTGACCCAGACTAACAAATCACAATGCATGGAATCTAACAGTTGGTCATGTGCACAAGTCTTTACTGAGCATACCCCTTACTTTACTGATTTAAACTATTAGATCTCAAAAACAGCTTAAGTTCTCTTAAAAAAAAGACATGGAGAATTATGGAACACTATTACACTGCCAACTTGCAATCAAATCCATTAAGCAAATGTTTGGATACAAGCAAACAAAAAATTCTATGGGAAAAACACCATGGCCCTCATTCAATTGCGATTTGGCCAATTAAATAGGGCTCTAAATAAGCACATAACATATTTTTTTTAAATAAGTTTTTAGTTAGTAAGCATCTAGGTTTTCACGAACTAAAAACTTCTTTAAAAAAAATATGCTCTGTGCTTATTTAGAGCCCTATTCAATTGGCCAAATCGCAATTGAATGAGGGCCATGTCATTATCCCCAAATCAACATACGTCAACTTTGGCAGGACAGAATTAAATGAAGTTTGGTAAAAACATGAATTCTCCCAATCCCTCCTAAAATGGAGTTTGAGAGAACCATAACTATTAGAGCACAAAAGAGCACTAATAATGTTGTAGTTTGTAGCATGAAAGAGTTTAGTTTCTGTTTGAAATGAGCCAACAACATGTTTTCTCTCAGCCGGTGAGTTTCATGCGGGTTACAGTGAAATGGCACTGCTAATTCTCTGATCTCACCTCTGTTCATCGGTCTCAGGTTCCACCAGGATGCTCTCCTGACGCTCCTTTACCCGAAGAAACACAAACGAGTCCAGGTTGGGTTTGGGGACTGCAGAAACATAATCGGAGAGAGTTCTTCACCTGAGTTCAGCCACATTTCTTATCCCCCTACACCCTCCATGGACCCACTGCTCACCGGATTTGAGAAGGTCCACTGTCTGCAGGTTAGGTGGCATGTGACGGAGTGCCACACTCTTCAATAAGTTCTCTGTGTTGGTCATATACCTACAAGGAAATAAGAATGTTTCATCCTGGATATAGCAGATCTTAAAACATCTATTACATTGTGTAAGGTCTCTGTCCTTTGCATCTGTGTCAGGGTGAGGTAAGGGGACAGTTTATATAGTTTTAAAAGTTGATCTGCAATATACAAAAAAAAAAAAAAAAAGAGACAAAACAGAGGTGTTAATTACATATATAGTTGTCAGTTGCGATGTTGGTCAAGCAATGTTAAATAATTGCGGCCCTCACAAAGCGGGGCGAACAGTTGAGGACTCATTGCAGGGCTTGCGATGACCGCCGCAGGGGGGGGGGGGGGGGGGGGGGGAAGAGATGATCTAATAAGCGCTTAAGCCACGTGTTTATTGCGGGGCTCGTAAGGAGAACCGAAAGTGCTCAAGCATGAGGCCTATAAAGTACACAGTGGTAGAGGCTTGCAATGAGCACTAAAGGCGCGGGGGGCACGCGATGAGCGCCAAAGGTGATCATTGCAAAGCACGAAAGTTGAAGTACACGGGGGGAGAGGCTCCCGATGAGCGCCAAAGGTGCTCAGTGGGCCAAAATCCTCATTGTGTGGCAAACAGCATTGCCAGGTTTACAATTTTATTCCCGTCATTTTTGATCGGCAATTTCCTAGCAAACAATAATAATAATAAAATAACTGAACACTTATTACCAAGTGTTTTATCAAATGAATGTCATTGAGAAATTGCACTTTGTTTAATCAGACTTTCTGATCCACCCAATAAGCATTGGCATATCTCTTTTTAATGGGTGGTTATTGGCAAATATTCTAAACTAAGTTTGTTGGAAATAATTCTCTTGGAGGCTCTTGATGTATTGTTTATGTATGTGAAATGGGGAAGATACCAGGCTGAGGTGTTGAATGACAGTTAAAAAAATAATTGATAAAAGTATTTGTTATTACCCACAGATTTAAAAATATACAGTATTGAAACCGTTGTCAGCAGCACAGATTACACGCCCTTTTTGTCTGTGACTAAGTATATGGGCCAAAAGGGCTCTCTGCTTTGGGATGAACCTTTTTACCAAAAAAGCAAAAACAAAGGTTCAAAGCTCCACAGCTCCCCTCTGTCGGTTTCTACTACTCAATTGCAGGAGTCTCATCTATTACTTACTCTTTAGCAAAGGCAAACTCCTCAGGTGAAAGTTTGGGTGGCTCATCCTCACCTCTGGACTTCTCTGTCTCCAGGACATGTGGGAAGGACTTCTCAATCTTGCAGGGGGTGGGGACAAAACACAATTACTAAAAACCATGTATTGGATTACATAGCATATCAAGTGCAAACTGCATGAAACTAGAACCACTATTTTGTGATATTAATAAACATGCTGTCCCTCACATTTGTTGTTTAGTTATTCAGTCGCACCCGACTCTGTGACTATGGCCTGCCCCTGACATGCCCCCAGTATAATCTACATGAGCACACATGCTGCTTAACAATACTTCACAAAGCTAGAGAGTACAGCTTATCATCTCATCCAAACACTACACATTGCAACATAAATAGACTGTATAGTTTCTCTTGTGGGTACCTTGACAAGACGACTCCTCAGGTAACTACTGAGCATGTATCGGATTCTCTCGATCTCCATGTGGTGGAAGCTGACTTTAAGATCCCCAGGGCCTGCTTTATGTAAGTTCTGCTCCTAATGAAGTAATAAACAAGGTGTTAGTTACATTCCCAGCAATAACCACACTCAGAGGTGTTATATTGGACTGTAATATACAGATTTTCAATATTACCGCTAAGGACATTGTGTTACCTACCATATGATTCAGCTGCTCCATCACACACTCCACAATCTCAGATTTACTTTCCAGAAGTTCAGGAGCAAACTTCTCATTGAGCCATGCCTATGGGGCAAGAGAGTGAATGGGTTATATGCTATAGTATCTAACCACTCGGCATAGCATACACATTTCTTTCTGCATAGACACAAACTGCCTTGAAATCTCAGAGCTTAAAGTACCACTGTAAATCAGCAAGTGTTTGTGATGTATGCAACAAACAAACATTAACCGCTTTGTAAGCCACATGCATAAAACATCTTTCAGATTACATTTTCATTTTAGCAGACTGCTTGTGCATGGAAGCTCATAGTTATATTCCCTACTTTCAATGTAGGTGGGGCTGTCACAGAGCATGATAAGCAAGAATTGCAAATACACTGTTTATGTGGTTACTATTCCATGCTTGAGGAAACAGTGAGACATCTGTAAAAAAAATCTATTTCTTTCAGTGAAACTTCTGAGCTGTGTCATCTGATGATACTTGATAACCATATTCTAAAGTGTTGCAGTTAATTTGTTTTTCTTTGTTCTCTGGAAGCTTACATCACCTCACTCCTCAAACATACACAGTTCTTATAGAAATAAAAGACAAGTGTTATAACCTTTACACAAATGTCACATCATTCATAGGTGTACTATATATATATATATATATATATATATATATATATATATATACATATATATATATATATATACATATATATATATATATATATATATATATATATATATATATATATATATACACACACACACAGCTTCTGTTTGGGTGGAAGAATCCCATTAATTCGAGGGCCATCATATGGTAATATTCCAAAATATTCCAGCATGCATTTTAAACGTTACAAAAGTTCAGAAAAATTACATTAAGCATAAATTAGACAAGAACACACAAATAACAGCTTCTCCGGGGGTCCTTATTTACACTACCTCTTATTTCACTGGTAAGAAAAAGGCAGCACAAATGTATTGTTTTTTCTCTGCCTGCCAAGTGTATTAGTGTCAGTCTTCTGCAATTATTTCGGGGGGAAAAAAAATGTGTCAGAAAGTTTTTAACCACAGTGTCCTTGGTGCCAGCTGTTTGGCAAACAAATGTGACATAATAAGCAGCCAATTGTAATAGATCGTCTGCCTCAGTCTGAAGCCCCTAAAGTGCAGCCACCTCAAATGCAGTATCCATCAGCCACTTGTGAAATCATCTTACCTCCTCCAATTTACTTATAAGCTCTGCTGGTGTCAAAACCTCCTCGCTGCCCTCATCTGAATCGTGGTCAAACAGATCCAGTTCATCTGCCATGATATGGGGATGGGCACAACTTGTAACTATAGAGAAGGGTATAAAGACTGGTAACACACAACAATTAGGATATACAAAGTCATCAGATACAATGAGCCTGACACACAGAGGCATGGGGTTTTCATGTTTGTAATATTAAAATGAATTTAAATGTTTGTTTTCAGATTTAAACATTTTAAAAGCTCTGTTTTTATTCACTAAAACCTTCCAAATAGTCAGTGAAAATGCCCAGCCCTGTAGCTCATAAACACAATCGGTTTCTAGAGTACTAGATGTAATAGCCAGTCACAGACTGTGTCTCAGCAGCATTTTATTACCATATTGCGGAGACAAAGACATTCATTGGCTAGTATTCATCTAGTATTATAGACACATTGCATGCATGAACTATCGGGGGCGGGACGGTTTCGAAGGTTTTATATAATAAAAACAGAGCTTTTAAGGACTTGTTAAAATATAAACATTTTAAACATATTTTAATTTTAAATGACAGAAACTCTTCATATGCCTTTAAGAGAAATATATATTCACAATGTAGTCTATTACTTTTTACATGCAATGATGCTCTTGTAAGAAAATCAGTGAAAATCATGACAGAAAGAGCCCTTAAATATATGTGTAACACAATAAAAAACTAAAATAATACGGTAGTAAGGAAAAGGTTTATTAGCTATTCCCTATCCTAGCACTGGTTTTAATATCACTAAGCTGCATTTTTTTCTGGCTTTGAAATATTCCTATTTAATCAATTTACAAACTTGCATTAGGAGTTAGGCAACAGGATATATATTGTTTTAGTCGCAAATTACAAAATAGGTGGTATAACTGCCCATTCATCTTGGCAATATGCGTCCAGGTCATGTAAAGTCTTTGGTCGTCTTGCATGAACCGCACATTTGAGATGTCCCCTGAGTGGCTCGATGAAATTAAGGTCAGGAGACGGTGATGGCCACTCCACAACCTTCAGCTTTTTCTGCTGTAACCACTGGAGGGTTAACTTGGCCTTGTGCTTAGGGTTATTGTCATGCTGGAAAGTCCAAGACATTGCGCTTATGGTTGTGACCATAAAGCTCTATTTGGTCTTGTCACTCCAAATTACTGTGTGCCAGAAGCTGTGAGGCGTGTCAAGGTGTTGTCGGGCATATTGTAACCAGGCTTTTTTGTGGCATTGTTGCAGTAAAGGCTTCTTTCTGGCATCTCGGCCATGCAGCTCATTGTTGTTCAAGTATCGTTGTATTGTGCTCCTTGAAACAACCACACCGTATTTTTCCAGAGCAGCCTGTATTTCTCCTGAGGTTACCTGTGGGTTTTTTCTTTGTATCGTGGACAATTCTTCTGGCAGTTGTGTGTGAAATCTTTCTTGGTCTACCTGACCTTGGTTTGGTATCAAGAGCTCCCTGAATTTTCCCCTTCTTAATAAGTGATTGAACAGTACTGACTGGCATTTTCAAGGCTTTGGATATCTTTTTATATACTTTTCCATCTTTATTAAAGTACCATTACCCTGTTACACAGCTCTTTTGACAGTTCTTTTCAGCTCCCCATGGCTCAGTATTTGGTCTGCTCAGTGCATCCACATGAGAGCTAACAAACTCATTGACTATTTATGTAAACAGACATCAATTGCAATTTAAAAAGCCACAAGTGTGTGAAATTATCCTCTAATCTGTGTGTGCCACCTTGTATGTCTGTAACAAGGCCAAACATTCAAGGGGGTGTAACAACTATGTGATAATAAATGGCTTCATGTGATCACCATCCTTCAATAACAGACTATTTTTTCTTAATAATCAGTCATATTTTCAAAATAAATGTCAAAATGTCACAATTTCTGCCAGGGTATGCAAACTTATGAGCACAACTGTATGTATGTCTCAACTATAATAGTTATGGTACTGCGAGTTGTCATCTTGCAACCCAAAGGCACTCATCGCAAGGCCCACGGGACTTAGAGGCGGTAATGAGTGCGGAAACTCGCATTGTGTGGCAAACAGCATTGCCAGGCTTCAAATTTTATTGCCGCATTTCCGGAGGTGGAGGCTCCAATGTCGGCTGCAAGGAGCCGAAGGGCGAGGGTCCGCATTTGCGGAGGCTCGACGCCGCCTCACTCCCAGGACAAGTAAACCCCAGAAAAGCACGACTTTTAACAAGGCTCAATTACCCCAAAGCTAATAAAACGCTGACAAGGACGTACGACTTTTAATAATAATAAGAGAAAATAATAAGAGGTCGCAAAAATACGAGGTTAACAGACAAAATGCGTACACATTCAAAAACACAAAACAATACAAAAAAAAAAACACACAGAGAATAAGGGGACAGACATGACATCTGCCAGTAAGGTTGAACGCTAATTAAAGTCCAATTTAACGAGTTTTTACAATTTAAAATCGTCTAAGCGAGGGAAAAAATGGCGGACGAAAAAAATGGAAATTAGGCTATAAGACCCCGAAATGTGCAAACCACCACCAGACACGTACGAATTTTGCCAGGGATGTACAAGGTTCTAAAATACACACTTAGGCAGCACGGACCCGCGTAGCGCATAGACAAATGACGCCATTTTACAACACTAACACTAAGCATCTAAAATGTTGATTTTCACAACTAAAGCAACGGTTTGCCCTCGCGCACCCACCATATTTCTAAGGCACAGCTGAGACATTGATGCCACTTTCTCCTCACACCAGTAACAGCCCAACTGGACATTGTATGCTGCAGGAAAATAAATATAGATACTTAGCTCTTCTGGCTATTGATTGCTGCATATATCAATTACAAATAGGTAAAGTATATTATTTTATTAAGTAAATAATTAATAATTATAATAAAAACATTGACATATATCTGTCTTTATCATTAGAGCACAAGTCGCTCATAGGATCAAAAGTAAACGAGAGGAGTGGATTGCTATGAACGCCGAAGGTCCTCAGAGTATAAAAAGCTTTACATTGTGTGTCAAAGAGCATTGACATGGCTTAAAATGTTATTGCCCTGTCTTTTTTGCTGAGCAAGTCTCACTATAATAGTTGTCAGTGTATGTAATGTTCGCGATGTTGGTCACACAGTTGCGTTCCTCGCAAAGCGAGGGCGCACTCGCGCGTCTCACAAAGTCAGGCGAGTCGGCAGCACCGTCACACATGCGAGCCTCGCAAAGAGAAGCTGCAGCGCAGTACTTAGGCTGCAAAGAGTGCCGAAGGCGCTCATTGCAGCCAGCGGTGCCATCACATATGCGAGCCTCGCAAAGCGAGACGAGGCAGCGGCGCAGTACTTAGGCTGCAGTAAGCACCAAAGGCGCTCATTGCAGCCAGTAGCACAGCACTGTTCAAGCGCGTAAACCCACCAAAACAAAAAAGAACATGTACAAAAAATTATAACACACACACATGGCACAGGGGGGAGACACAGGGAGCCTGGGAGTGAGGTTGCAAGCGAATTACACCCATATTTGGCGTTTTTCATCACTCCAAAATCACCTAAGCAAGGGAAAAAAATGGCGGACGAAAAACGCAAAATTTCAGAAACAAGATGAAAACAAGGCTCAGCAACGTAAAACTTACAAAATACACGACGCTGAAAACACTAACACTTACACGAACAATGCCAGGCACGCGGGACTTTGAAAATAAAGCAACGTCAAACAACGAGCAACACGGAGACATTCACCACACACACAGAGGAGAAAGACACAGGGAAGGGACAGGGGGAGACACATGGGCGCACATGTGAGGCGAAAAGTGCTCAGAGGGCTCATAGCCTCGCATGACGGGCAATTTCGCCAAAGGCGCTCATTGCGAGCCACTTGTTGATGGGCAAGTTAGATGGCACTGCTAGATGGCGCTGCCGATGTTTTGCAATGCTACCGATATGTGGGAGAAGGTCTAAGGTTATAATGTTAGCCTAACCCTTGAACTAGCCCTCACTGTTAACATAAGCCTTGAGTCTATGCTATGGCACCGGAATATGGGCAGCGCCATCTAGCAGATGCTCACTGCCAGTGCTTTGTGCTGCGCTTCCATAACAGGATAGGACCCAAAGCTATTTTTCTTTTACAAAGTTATATTTTAATAAGTTTCAAATGTAACTAGTCATCTTGTTGTTGGTACATTACTATTCTACCAGGACTGGGACATGTGATGTGCCCTTTACACATGACATAGAGAGGACAAGTCTGTGTCACGTGACACAGGAGGTGACTGAGAGAGCCTTCACATACACACCTGGTGGATGATCCAAACCACTTGTCAGTTCTGGTTCCGTGACGTCACCTCCTAACGCGCACCGGCTCTGTTTTCCTTTTTTTCGCGCCAAATCAGTGGTGACGTTGCAGAAAAGGGGCGTGATATACGCATATTAATTAGCGCAGTGGTTGGGTTTAGATAGCCGACAACCTTTCGGCGTTTTTACGTCTGTGACTCCCTCTAGCGTTATGCTTGAGGATGTCAGAGAGCGAGCTCAGCTAATACCAGTTGGAGTAAGATGCGCGCGCAGTAAACACAACGCCGCGCACAATAAACACAACGCCGCGCACACAATCTGCGTTGTTGAAGTACTAGCCGTCAGCTGCTAGGTGGCGAGCTCACGCGTGTCGCACAGCGAGACACTCTGGCCAGCATTTGACCTCTATTTTGACGGTGTCCGGACACAGTCAATCCATAGGCGTTTCCTGAAGTGGGCAGGGCCATGCTCCTTTACTTTTGTTTTTGATACCTCTAGTTTTTACATTTCTCCTCTTTTCTGCTTTAGAGTCTCGTCCCTCATTATTTTTATCTTTACTCACAAAGGTGAGGTATCCCTAATTCGTATGTTATTCTGCAGGGCCTTTTGTTCGAGTTGGAGCTGTGTGTTCACTATATATATATGTATGCAGAGTGCTCTCTTTCCATTAGTCAGACATGGCCCACACACCGATACTCCTCAGTCTTTTATCAGATAATGTTTATCTCATTTTGACCTCATTGATAAATGTCCAAATATTTCTTGCATTTTTTTTTTATCTGTTGCATGTCATGGAGTATTATTTATATATCAAGCTTCACAGTGTATTTGTTTAATGAAGACCAGGAGCAGAATAAACTGAGTGTGTGTGTGTATATATATATATATATATATATATATATATATAGCCGCTGATCTGACAGATACAAAGTGTTTGCGTTATTTTGTTACAAAGATTTTATTACTTATATTTTTTTTGTTCTAGATTTAAAATGAAAATAAACATTTTTTTTTTAAAGTTTTATCGCATTTCAGCACATATTAGCATTTTGACCTATGCAGGGTTAAACCATTCTTTATTAGGCTATACGTTCATCAAATATGGTTCTGAATGTGTGGTCCTTTCCTCATTCTTTTTTTCTCTCTTCTTTGCTCTTCTGTTTCAGGTCCATCCTTGATCACAAGCGGATATGGAGACCCAGCCGGCAGTACATCCCCCAGACTGGGATGATGATGAACGGATGTCCTTTCTCTTCTCTGCTTTCAAACAGAATCGTGATGTTAACAGCTCAGACTGGGATAGCAAGATGAACTTTTGGACCCCTTTAATTCTCAAACATGCCAAAACAAAGCAATACCTCAGTGTTACTTTGCGTCAGCTTCAAGCAGACTTCACACGCAGGGGCAGTGTGCCACTGGGACTGGGGATAGTCATCCAGGAAATGATCAGGTGGGGACACCATATTACTACATCCTAGCAATGCAAATTCTTCACATTTTATTTTTTTCAGCACAATTTATAATAATTGAAGTAAAAAAAAAATACTTTTAGCCCATCAAGTTCAACCATTTTAGATCTCCTCTGATCTGTAATATGCAGATTAATTGTTAATTAATATTTGATCCAGAGGAAGGCAAAACCCCATTGAAACTTTGCCAATTGTTTTAAAGGAGAATAAAATCCTTTCTGACCCCAGATACTTGTGATCGGATCCCTCCCTTTATCAATGCCCTTTTTATTAAAAAATATATCCAATCCCTTTTTAAAGTTATCTAGTGAATCCGCTGTCACCACCTCCTTTGGTAGATAATTCCACAGATTAACCACCCTTACTGTGAAGAACCCTTTTCTTTCTTTAAGGTGGAATCTTTTTACTTCTAACTTCAAGTGATGTCCTCTTGTCACTTGAAAACCTCTTGGTGCAAAAAGTTCATTTGACAAAGCCTTATATTGACCCTATATATTTTCTTTTATAGTAATCATATCCCCTCTTAGACGCCTTTTTTTCTAATAAGTTTAATTTTGGTTAGTCTTTATTCATAGCCTAGCCCCCTTACTTGAGACCCAATGACCCACCAATTGTATCTTATCCAGTAAAGAATTACGCAGTGGCACATATATGCACTACAAAAAATCAATTCATGTGCCCTTCCCACCAGTGTATGATCTTATTCTCTCGTCTGTTTTACAGGCACGGTAGTTTACAGAGGGAGCAAGATTTTGTGTCGGGAGCTGTACAAGGGTGGCTGGCATGGAGTATGAGGCAGTTGGTGATCAAACCTCTCCACTGGACAGTAGGTGCAGTGCTGGGGTGCCAGATCTCTCCTGATGAAATTTTTTTGGTACCTGAAGTCATAAAGGTGTGTGGGCATGAATGTAATTATAAGAAAACATTGATAACCCTAAAATGTAATCTTTATTATGTCAAATACACTGCCTTTTAAATCTATGGATTGTGATATAAACCTTTTGAGCCTATATGTAAAGGATAGAGATCAATCATCCCAAGTCAATCATATATTAAAGGGATAGCACAGAGATCAGGCCTATGACCTCGGTGGGTCCTCCTGCCTGAAAGGCTCTATAGCAGCAACCCTAAAGCAGATTAAAGTTTCTTCTATAAATAAGGAAGAAACAGGAAGTATAAATATAGAACAACTACAACAATGTGACAAGGTCCATCCTCCTGAGACAAAAACCTAACGGCCGTTTCGATACTGTTTGTAGCTTTCGCAAAGGTTTATGATATATTGCCAGTTATTATACAGTTGTGAATTGTTACAATTATGCTTAACAGGACTTTATTAGGCAATTCATCTTTTATTTTATATAAATGGTTTAGGTAGTAAGTTGTGTTTGTGAGAGGGCTGTCTACATTTCTGGAGAGATTGTTGCAGCTAATGGTGCAAGAGGTTTGCTTCTGGGCCAGTGAGAGGGAATGGGAGTTGTCTACTTCAGTCTTTAAATATATTGAGAGCGCAGAACCCTAAAATGCCAGAACAAATAATGTAAATCCAGCGAAGTGTTAGAAACACTATTGTCAATATCATCAGTGTATGCCACAATTTTGTATGAATTCTTGCCTTGTATTATGCCTGTTTTATATCTGGATTTATTCATATTGAGATGAGAGAGGCTTCTAATGTGAGAACAAAGAGGATCGGTTATAATGGACATCACTGACATTTGCTGTTTATTATGGGGAATGGAAGGTGTTCATTGTCTGGGTTTAGCCTCAGAATTTGTGTATGCCTGTTATCGATTTCTCTCAAAAACCAAAAATTGCCATCTGTAGATCGACAGGGTATCAGATTATTTTGTATTATCCAAAGTAGGTCAACATGAATAACATACATATTTCATACAAAAATCCATTTAAAATAAAATCCTTTAAATGCATGATAGATATTTCCAACCTACAGTGGCCCTTTTTGTTATGGTTCATATTACGTAATAATGTGTGGAGCTGCTTATCTACATTATTCAATGCTGTTGTTGTTTTGCCTTCCCTCAGGGGCTTGCAGTATTGGTGCTGCAAAGGTACCAGACCTCTCACCTGCATGCTGTCACTTTGCTGTGCGAAGAGGAGGTGCAGTCACTCTGCATTGATCTGTGTCCAAAGCCATCTGAACTGAATCTGGTTCTGCTGCAGTTACAGAGGGAAAAGAAGATATGCTTGTTCGAGAAAGCAGGCAAGAAGGTGAGACGTGACAAAGGAGAGTAAGAATATGGCCCTCTGGGCCACTTGTTATTGCTCAGTCTGTCACCCACCAGGCCTATTAATTTTATTCAAGACGATCTAATGAGGAACCAGTCAAATAATCTAGAAAGGGAATCTACTTACACATCAGTCATGCCGAACGGTGCTCACCAGTTCTCAGAGGCTTTGATTAACACCATCAAAATTATTTTTCCTTCAGTAGCTCAGCTATTCATAATTGCACCAGAAATTACTTTGACAGGGTTTTCCAAGTAAAAGGCCACTGTACTGTAGTAGTGTTTCATGCATAAATTCATAAATCATTATTTGATAATAAAAATAAATAAATGCTGTTTTTGAAATTAGCATTGTAGCTCCCAGCAAATCTTTCTCTACCACATACCGTATATACTCGATTATAAGCCGAGGCACCTATTTTACCACAAAATACTGGGAAAATGAGTGACTCAAGTATAAGCCGAGGGTGGGAAATGTACTGCCCTCTGTGTCCCCCTCCTGTGTGCACTTTTCTTGTGCCCCCCCTCTCTGTTCCCTGTGTCTCTTCTCCCCTGTGTCTCTTCTCCCCTCTCTCTTTCCTGTGTCTCTTCTCCCCTCTCTCTTCCCTGTGTCTCTTCACCCCTCTCTCTTCCCTGTGTCTCTGCACCCCTCTCCCTCCCCTGTGTCTCTGCACCCCTCTCCCTCCCCTGTGTCTCTGCACCCCTCTCCCTCCCCTGTGTCTCTGCACCCCTCTCCCTCCCCTGTGTCTCTGCACCCCTCTCCCTCCCCTGTGTCTCTGCACCCCTCTCCCTCCCCTGTGTCTCTGCACCCCTCTCCCTCCCCTGTGTCTCTGCACCCCTCTCCCTCCCCTGTGTCTCTGCACCCCTCTCCCTCCCCTGTGTCTCTGCACCCCTCTCCCTCCCCTG
This sequence comes from Discoglossus pictus, assembly GCA_027410445.1. NCBI lineage: Eukaryota > Metazoa > Chordata > Amphibia > Anura > Alytidae > Discoglossus > Discoglossus pictus. The sequence continues at coordinate 130,121,732 of CM050167.1, read as the reverse complement.
TGTCTCTGCACCCCTCTCCCTCCCCTGTGTCTCTGCACCCCTCTCTCTCCCCTGTGTCTCTGCACCCCTCTCTCAACCCCCCTCCTCATCCTCAACCCTTCCCTCCTCATCCTCAACCCTTCCCTCCTCATCCTCAACCCTTCCCTCCTCATCCTCAACCCTTCCCTCCTCATCCTCAACCCTTCCCTCCTCATCCTCAACCCTTCCCTCCTCATCCTCAACCCTTCCCTCCTCATCCTCAACCCTTCCCTCCTCATCCTCAACCCTTCCCTCCTCATCCTCAACCCTTCCCTCCTCATCCTCAACCTTTCCCTCCTCATCCTCAACCCTTCCCTCCTCATCCTCAACCCTTCCCTCCTCATCCTCAACCCTTCCCTCCTCATCCTCAACCCTTCCCTCCTCATCCTCAACCCTTCCCTCCTCATCCTCAACCCTTCCCTCCTCATCCTCAACCCTTCCCTCCTCATCCTCAACCTTTCCCTCCTCATCCTCAACCTTTCCCTCCTCATCCTCAACCTTTCCCTCCTCATCCTCAACCTTTCCCTCCTCATCCTCAACCTTTCCCTCCTCATCCTCAACCTTTCCCTCCTCATCCTCAACCTTTCCCTCCTCATCCTCAACCTTTCCCTCCTCATCCTCAACCTTTCCCTCCTCATCCTCAACCTTTCCCTCCTCATCCTCAACCTTTCCCTCCTCATCCTCAACCTTTCCCTCCTCATCCTCAACCTTTCCCTCCTCATCCTCAACCCTTCCCTCCTCATCCTCAACCCTTCCCTCCTCATCCTCAACCCACTCATCCTCCTCACTTTACCTCTCTAAATACCCCCCCCCTCTCCCTTTCCCCTCACTTACCTGCATCTGAATCTTCTGCTACGGCCTCCGCTCCTTCCGGCCAATGCTAATGACGTGGCGCGCATGTGACTTCACGTCATTAGCATATACCAGGTGCCTGCATCCGGTATATGCTAATGACGTGACGTCACATGCGCACCACGTCATTAGCATTGGCCGGAAAGACCGGTGGCCCTAGCAGAAGCTTCAGATGCAGGTAAGTGAGGGGAAAGGGAGAGGGGGAGGTATTTAGAGGGGTAAAGTGAGGAGGAGGGGGGGGGGTTAGAGTGAGGAGGGGGGGGGTTAGAGTGAGGAGGGGGGGGGGTTAGAGTGAGGAGGGGGGGGGGTTAGAGTGAGGAGGGGGGGGGGGGTTAGAGTGAGGAGGGGGGGGGTTAGAGTGAGGAGGAGGGGGGGGTTAGAGTGAGGAGGAGGGGGGGGTTAGAGTGAGGAGGGGGGGGTTAGAGAGACACTGGGGGGAGAGTGACTCGAGTATAAGCCGAGGGGGCCCTTTTTAGCCTTAAAAAAAGGGCTGAAAAACTCGGCTTATACTCAAGTATATACGGGTATTTGGCGTTCAAAAGATCTACTCAGGATGCTGTTTTAAAATAGTTTTCTGACGAATGCAGGGAAGTAGGCATGTAAAGATTCCTATAAGGACAGTCATCTGAACACTTCCTCTACTTCATCCTGTACACATGATAGGGGAAGAGAGCATCATATCTACTGAAGGATGAAACACAAAATTTCTAATGTAAGTTTTACATGCTACATTGATCTTTTTTTCACAATTTTTATTTTTAACACATGAAACCCTGTTTTTATTTTAATGTCATTACAGTGACCCTTTAAAGCTTAGGCATCCATCAAAGCCTCACACTCAAGATGCACACATTTTATTATTACCCACAGTGTGTCGTCAAATGAGATTTCAACCCAAGGCCTCAACCTATAACTCTCAACTGCTGAAACTATTGTGCAGACAGAACACTCTCTCGCCATTAACGCGGTTTTCTCCCCACTTTGCAGTTGATAAAGTTCGTGCAGAATGGAGCATGTCAGGTGACTCCAGTCAGCGAATCAGATCTGGGTATTTATGACCTGCAGCAAAGTGAAAAATTGCTATCTGAACGATTGCAAAGTATGTGTGAGGAGTCAGACAGGTGAGTTATTCCAATCATAATAAAGAATTAAGAAGCACAATTAATATAACACAGGAAGAAGAGTTGACCCTGTAATATAGATACAGCATGGCACGAATGTCTGGCATCCTAATAGATATAATACAAGGAGAAGGATTAACATTAAAAATGTATAGTATATAGGAATAGGAACAAAGGCAGTATAATTTGTGGAGAAGGCTTCCATTCTGATGTAGAAATAATGTGTAAAGAAGTTCTAATGACCAATCTTGTGGTCATATAGTAGGGTTCCATTTGTTTTTCTTAACTTATTAGTTATTAAATATTTATTGAAGAAAAATATCAACCCAGGTTTTAAAACAAAGGTTAGCATTTGAGCATTGGGCAGCTCTGGATACCTAATAGGTCGGGGTAAAAACAGATGGTCTTCTCAGGAAGCTGTCCCACAGGCTGGTCTAGGGGTGGAGAGAAGCAGCTCTGCTAGATCCGGCAACTCTAAACTAAACTACAGTAACTTTTAATGCAAAGAGAAAATATGGGGAAAGTTTCAACATGCTGATTTAGGTAAAAATATGAGCAGAAAGGCCGATGTTTGAATAAAGATACAGTATTGTAAATTATAAGGGCTATAATAATGTGGGAGATTGATAACATTCTAATACAAACAAACAAATAAACACAACAAGAGTATAAAGGCTGAGGTGCTAACAGTTCCAATATAGGGAAAAGGGTCAACACTATAATAAAGATACTGATATAGGGATGAGGGTTCACACAAATGCACATACAGTCTGGACTTAACACGAGGAGAGTTTTTATTCTGAAATAGGTTCATAAAGGCACAGTATGGTGAGAACTAATGGCATTCTAAAATGTTATAGGACAAAGTTCAAGATTAATAAAGACCATTGAAGTATTGTTGTGTCAATGCTGACTCAAGTCAGGGAGAAACATTTACATTCTTATACAGATACCATAGTAGGACTAAAGTAACATAGTCATGGTAGGATGTAATGCTATTACAGATGCAATATGGAGGATTTGCGAATGTAGATATAAAGGAAATATACATACAGTATGCCATAGGAGGATTGATTGGTATAGGAGAATTGTGCAGCTCAAGACCTGTGGAACTATGTATAGTTTTACTTCCCACTCTCTATGCTCTGCAGACTGAAAGAAGAGGCCAGAACCTGCAGCCAGAATGGAAATAAGCAGCAGGCGAGTAGCTTAGCACCTACAGGACCCTCCAACTTCTCTCTTCATACATCCACCCTCTTTCCCAAACATCTCTCTTTCTCCCTTCCACATTTCTCCATCTCTCTCTCTCTCTCTCTCAAGTTTCATTTTTTTTTCTCCCTCATCCTTTCTGAATGTCACTGATTCTCTGCCCATTCATTTTGTCCAGGCTCTGCGCCACATGCGGCGTAGGAAATTAAAAGAACGCCGTATATCTGATCTACAGAGCAAGCTTGACAATGTGCACAACATCCTTGAGAGGATATCTGCAGCTGAGACTGACCGCAAGGTGACCATCATGTGTTACAAGTGGGAGCAAAGTGATGTGTTTATTGCACCACTGTTTTCTTGTCATGAGCTACAAAACCGGCAATAGGTTTTAAGATGATGGAAAAAAAAAAAAAAAAGCATGTACAGACCCCAATTTATTATCTTTTATATGCATTTTTGCTGTTGTAGAATATACCATTTTTGGTTTCTCTTTATTAACTTTTTGGGGGGGGACATGACTTTGAATTCACCGGAAGTTCCTATATGTTCAATGGGAATGTGGCAGCTACAACTGCTAATGCTATCGACAGGACTAATAGGAGTTGAATTAGTTTACAACACACCCTCCTGGAAAAAAAGCTGACCGGATAAGCTCATAACAGAATAATTGCATATAAAAATTACAAAATGTAAAGCTTGTGCTTTTTATTTTTTGGGGGCTTTCTAAAAACATTTTGCACATTATCAGGTTTAGTTATTTTAGGGTCCACATAAAAGCATTTGACCACAGTGGTCCTTTAAAGGATTCACATTTGTGTGAAGTATGTAACAAACTAACAGTATTAAGCCAGTAAGTAAGCTAATAACATAAGTTATTTATTTTTTTATAGAAAAATCATATATTTAGCAGACTCTGCTGGCATCATGCGGATCCCACATTGGATTGCTAGTCTGCCTGTAGCTTAAGGGAGAGGGTTATCCTATGTGGGTTTTTTTTCTTCTATTGAGTTATATTGTCAAGTGGCTATGTAAATTAGTACTCTTTCTACAGAACGGAATAGACATCATCTGAATCCATGGTGCCACCCATTCCTGCAAGTTGTCTTTTAAAAACAAATGAAACATGTTTTTTACCATTAAATAGAATTAATACAATAATAAACAAAGACTAATGTATTTATCTGAAATTTTCTATATTTTTTTTGCACGGTAAAAAGTTGTTGTTTGAGCTAGCATACTATAAACATGACACATCAGTGATCCTTTTGTAAGATGCTTTTATTTTAAAGTGTCACACGTGTCAGTGGTGCACTAATAGCCTTGACATATATCTCAACTTTAGGTGATCTCTGCATACCAGACGGGTGTCTCTGCCTTGCGACTGGCCTTAAAGGATGTCAATCTGGAGAAGGCGGAGAGTTTGGTGGATCAGATTCAGGAGGTAATGACATGTCTGTCACTCTACATTTCCTGTCTTTTTGATTATGGTAATTAGTACTATTTATTTCTTATTATCTCATACACTCTATGAATTGTTTACTGCCTATTTCTCCTCTTTTATAGTGGGATTGTTTGTATGGTTGTCCCTTTCCCATTATTTACAGAACCCAATGTACAATGTCTGTGTTTATTTTTATTTGGTGAGTAATCTGTAACATTTCTATCGTTTTATAGTTCTGTGATCTTCAAGATGACCTTAGTCAGACCCTGTCTGGGCCAGCAGCCAACAATGACAGTAAGAAATATTCTTCTTTTCATCTCATATAGCAACTCTTGAAATCCCCATGATTTCAGTGTAATATAATGACGCATTGTTTCATATAGCTATTCCCTTCTCCTAATTACTTTTCTTATCTAACAATCTCCCACGTTTCTATATATTTAACTTTTATTGCTTCATATAAAACACATCTAATGTAACTGTTGCATATAACTCTGAAGTTCAAAAGCTTTCTACAACTCTTACTATTGTTCCATAAAATATAAAGCTACAGTTTCTTCTTCTGATTTCTATATTTCTGGAATTTGTATTGAAAGAGCTACAGTAGATGAGCAAAACCTTCACATTTGTGAAGTATTGAACAAACTAACCAGGTCAGCAGATGTGTAAGTCACGGGCATCAAAATATTTTCAGAGAAAACATTAATTTTAGCAAACTCTGCTGTTGCATGGAAGCTGCCATAAGCAGTTAATGAATCAAGAACACCCTCCACCTTCTCCTTCCACTACTGAATAGGTTAAAAAAAAAAAAAGTATTCTTATAAGTTCTACTAAAGGTGCTTTGACACCAACTTGCAATAGTAAATATCACTCTAAGGACTCACTTTGTAAACTTAAATCTTTATTGATACCATGTAACAATGCCACTTATTTAAAAACTAGAGAATTACCCGTCAAAAAATGTAAAAAAAAGGTAGCTAATGCTGTTTGGTGTGTACTACTGAAATATATAATACATTAATAAATGAATATACTTTACCTATTTTGAAGCATTGTGTTGAAGAGCTGCAATCTGTTTTGATGTTGCTGCAGCATTAGTGGTGTGGAGCTGCTGTGTAAGCGTGCTGAATGTGTGCAGTGTAATAGTGTGTGTGCGCGAGACCAAACCGTTAGCGTAGTCGTGTACTTCCGCATTGTCGTAAAATGGCGGGTAATGTGTGGTATACGTCTTAGCGGAATATCCATAGGTGTTTTGTGTGTTTCTGGTGGTGTTTTGCGTGTTTAGACTGCTGTAGCCTCGTTTTTGTTTTGTTCGGGGTACATTTTTTCTCTCGCTTAGAGAATTTTTGAGTGTGTAAACTCTTTTATTTTGAGGTAAATTAAGGTGTAACTTCATTTTTTGAGGTCCTGGATGCTGCCTCTTGCTGTAGGTAAGGTTTTTATGTATGTGTTGTGTGTATTTATTGTGTTTTTCATTTTTTCCTGTTCGCGGGTTGTGGCCTATTTTTTGCAAGGTCGTAATGAGTGGTAACGTGTCTCGTATGTTGTTTGCATTACAACGGAAAGTTTGCAAGGGTGGCAGTTGCTCGCAAGGAGCGCCTGTGGCGCTCCTTGCCAGCAACTAAGGCCCTCGCTGCGTGAGCCTGCAAGCATATATATATATATATATATATATATATATATATATATATATATATATATATATATATATATATATATATATATATATATATATATATATATATATATATAATGTTGTATAATGTAAATAAGAAGCCATCTAGAGTATATTGAGTTCACATAAAAGTCCAGGTCCTCAGAGATAATCCTCCCTACCACAATATTTAAATATATACATTAACTGTGACACATAAACTCCCTCCTTCCAAGATATCACTTGGATCCCCAGGTCTGTGCAGCTCCACATAGATGTCTCACACAGTGACTGGAACACACACATTATAGGGAGAAATAAGAAACGGTCCTGGCCAATACAATAATTGCACACGTGGTGACATCATTAGTTTCTAGGCAGATAAAAAAAATAAAAATAAAAAGTTCTATCTTTCCATTTGTTTTTGCAGAGTAAGAGACAGATTTACATACACAGCTATATTATATATTAGACTCGCCCCCTAATGTGCTGAGTGGCTACTGTTTGAGCTGCTGAGCATTCTGGGACTTGAAGTTTTGTGCAGTGAGTTCCGGTACACCCACCTCCGGTTCTTTATTAGCGCTTGCGGCCTAAAGCGGACCAGGTTGTGTCTCCGAGATCTGAGCAGGTAAATATAGTGATTCAGGTTCCAGTTACTGACCAGGAGGGCCTCAGTTGCTGGCAAGGAGCGCCTTCGACGCTCCATGCCAGCAACTGCGGCCCTCGCTTTGAGAACCGCGTTCCTCGCTATGCGAGCCCGCAAGCGTGAGCAACGGCTTAAGCAAAGTCGCCTGCTCACAACTATATATGTGATGTTAGAATTTACCCAGCATAGAATTTATTTGGATACTGGCTTTTTAGAACCTGAAAGGATCTACAAGATTTAAACTAACAATTGTTCCTTTATCATGTCTCAAATCCCAATACTTACGTTTTCATATATAGTCTATGAAACAGAAGTAAATGCTTTTCTGGAACTCTCTTGCGTTCTCGATTATCCATCGGACATTGGCAATTTGATCTCTTGTGCCTCTTCCTCTGGGGAACCTGGCTTGTACATCTGGTAGTTCCTGGTCCATATATTGTTGGAGTCGAGCTTGCAGGATCTTAAGCATCACCTTGCTGGCATGTGAAATTAGTGCAATTGTTTGATAATTGGAGCACTCTTTGGCACTGTCTTTTTTGGGATTGGGATGTAGACTGACCTTTTCCAGTCTATTGGCCATTGTTGCGTTTTCTAAATGTGTTGGCATAAGGCACGTAATACTTTCACAGCATCACCTCCTGCAGCCTTATTATCAGCAAGACATCCTAGGGCCCATCTCACTTTGCTCTCCAAGATGTCTGGCTCCAGCTCATTGGACCAACTATTGAGGTCATCACTGCTGTTAAGATACTTCCTGTATAGATCTTCAGTGTTTTCCTGCCACCTCTTCTTTATCTGATCTTCTTCTGTTAAGTCCCTACCATTTTTGTATTTTATTATGCCCACTTTGCATGAAAGGTTCACTTGATATCCCCAATTTTCTTGAAGAGATCTCTTAAATTTTTATCTTCTATCTCTTTACATCACTCATTATAGATTGTCTCCTTGTCTCTTCAGAAAGGCTGACTCACTGCTAAATTTTGCAAACTTTCATGTTCGTTAACTGTAGGAAAATACATTTTTAAATAACATTCAGTTGATTAAGTGCTTTTTGTTATATATAGTTTTAAATTGTATCAACGTTAGAACGTTCGCTGTGTAATTTCAAGAGCATCCTATAACTCTCCTTTACTCATATTGTGTATTTTTTTCCATCCCCCCACATGCCTATGGGAACATTTCCTTATCCAAA